>BMAW01131132.1:284650-317551 GCA_019974015.1 Nephila pilipes
GGACCAATTTAGCAACATTTGGCAAAATACCGCCAAATAATTCCTGTCTCCAAGAGTGGTTTGACTAAACTGTATTCCAACCATTTAATTTACCGGATTAATTAATTTTAGTTAGTTTTAACGTTATGTATTTCACTTGGTGGGTGTCTGTATGTATGTGTATCAGTGTGTCATCAAATTGTCTATTGTTAATTTAACCAACTTCCCATCAAGCTAGAGCTCTGAAATTTTGGGAACCGTTCTTATTTGCCTAACAATGCAATATTTAGATATTTGCGACCAGTTTTAACTAATATTTTAATAATTTTTTTAATAAACTTTGCCTCCATATAAAAACGTTGGTTTTTATTTCGAATTATTTGTTATTACAATGTTACAATTTAAATACTTAACTTTCA
The DNA here is from genome assembly GCA_019974015.1 of Nephila pilipes. Lineage (NCBI taxonomy): Eukaryota > Metazoa > Arthropoda > Arachnida > Araneae > Nephilidae > Nephila > Nephila pilipes. Next base: position 285,049 of record BMAW01131132.1, read on the forward strand.
CTATAAATATTTAGCAGCTAAAGAGGTTTCTATTTTCGCACACCACAAAATGACGTCCCTCTTAAAACTTTTCAAAATAAAATGAGAAAATGGCACTTTTGGTGACTAAATCTATTCTTTGTAAAACTTTGCATAGAACAATTTTTACTTTTTTTTTTTTTTATTAATTTTGCTTTTTGCGAATTTGTATTTTTCGCAGTTGTCAATTCTTGACGGGATTTTCTATATTAATGCCATTAGCAATCTGTATTTTTGAATTGTTTATGAAAACTTGTATAAAGATTTGTCAGGAGAATACATTTAAATTCATATTAATAAGATGTATTTATGCAAATATTTAATTCAACTATGCTAATTTAGAAGTAGCTGTCTCTAACAAAATTAAGATGTTTTATTCTTAAATCCCCTTGTTTGCAATAAACTGGAAATGTTTGTACTTTTTTTTTATATTTACCAATTTTTATTATAAAGTAATTATTGAGCAGAAAGGTGGTTGGGATCCATTAAAATATGTTTAACCACGCATTCTCAGTTCCACAGCCTGACTACTCGTTCACAAATGACTGAAGGCTCCCATCTACCCGCCATTTTGATTTCGTGGACGTAATGTTAATCCTATGGAATTTTGAATTTAATTCTCACATCTTTACTGTTTGATCTATTTGAATGCAATAAAATGCATCTGAAAGAGCAAAAAATAATGAATGCTTCTGTCGAATTACTTTTTTCCTAAGATTTTTAAAAATATTTTTATTCTTATTTTAATTATTAGTTTTTGAGTTTTCCGGTTTTTAGAGAATATTTTCAAATATTTTTAAGAATCGGAGGAAAAATAATTCCACAGAAGCATCCATTATTTTTTGCTCTTTCAGATGCACTTTACTGTATTCAAACTGATCAAATAATAAAGATGTGAGAATTGAAGTCGAAATTCCATAGGATTAGCATTACGTCCACGAAATCAAAATGGCGGGTAGACAGACCTTAAACACGTATCTTCAAATTAAAAACAAACTTATCTGTGTAATATATCAAACCGTAAGCGCGTCCCAAATAAAATTTTATTTATAGTAAACCCAAATAAATGCAAACGATTTTTGCATTTCAACAAGTTAATCGGAACACAGTCCAAAAATAAGAAATACGCAGCCCTATTTTGTGATTTAATACAAAATAATTTACTTTTTCGAAAATCTTAGTTAAAGTTTATTTTTAAATTTTTGAAACTTCATTGACAGTCGATATAAATATGCCGACAGCAAATTTTCAAATGAAAGGCATACAGTTGCAATCTGAAATCCAACTAAAACAAAATCTCGTTAACTTGTTCGTAAGATATCTTTATACAAATTTTATAAGACCATGATTGCCCAAAGACAAACCTACGGTGCACAATCATTCGTTATTCATATTTTCATCGTTCAGAATCACGAACATTTGTGGACAACTATCTTTAAGGTATCCGTACACCTTCGAAGAAAATTTTTAGAAATACATTGATATTTGTTATAAAAATATTTTTTTATGCTAAAATATAACCTCAAACTATGAAAAACACATTTAATAATTTGCTTTTAAATAAAAAAAAAAGTTTTGGAGTGAAAAACATAGTGAAAATAGTACATAAATGGATTATTAGAATAACGCTCATAACTCAAAAGTAAACAAAAATATCATTATTCTGTAACTTTTATCTTATTCATCATAACATTTTTGGGGGCTGGTACTACTTTCATGATGAAAATCTTATTACAATAATTTTTATTGTGTTTCGAGTCAAATAATGAAAAATCATAAAAAAGTTACAACAATACATGATTTACACCTTTGTTACTAAAAATATATCAATTTTATAACCATGAAAGTGGTAGGGGTTCTTAAAAATTATATAAGGAAGACACTTGCAAAATTTCAATTAATTTGGTTCATAACTTTTTCTGATATCTACGTTGCCATATGTAAATATGTCAAGAAAACTCATTTTGAGAAAAATCAAAAACAAACTTTCAATTGCAATTTTTAATAATAAACACAATGAAATATATTTAAAATGCCCCTGATTTATATATAACACTTTCGTTGCTTTCTAATACATTAATTTTTTTTCCCCTAAGAGCTCTGAGTATTTTTCGACGCTGCTTTACATTTGGTGTTGAATGACGTTCAGCATCGAAAATTCGACAACTGTCAAGGTGTTGTAAGATTTTAAGGTAAAATAACCAGGCGTTACATTTAATTTCCTTAAAATTTCAACACAGCCCTTATACCCATCATTAAACTGTATGACAGCATCCAATGCACCAGATTTTAAAATTTTAAGGCACACGAAAACCTCTTTCGGTACCCTCTGCCAAATTATGCCATTAAAACATTCATTGGCATTCTGTGTCTTACCATGAAGGCACTTTGACAGAAGTTCTTTAGAACACAGTTCTAAATATGTAGGTTTAATTAAATTTAATATATCATTGGATAAGCCATTATATTTTTCTTTGGGCTTTTTGCCGCATGACAGTGCTCGCTGATAATAACACCAGCTATCTTTCCCGATAGGGCACTGACCATGCATGGGTTTCTTGCCACTCGATGCACAGTGGTACAAGGCCGTAATGACGTTCTGTTGAAGTTTGAGTAGATTGCCTACATTACTTCGAACAGCAATTCCATAGTAATTTTGCAATCTGTCAATAAACGAATCAGTAAGTTTACCTTTACCAGATAAACTTTTATTTTTGGATTTCAGTTTGCGCAATCTCGCACCTCTTTTCTGAACATGCCCAATGCATTCCAGTTTAGTTACGCTATCTTTCCCATATGTGTCTTTCACGCTGATGAAGCCTTCAGAATCCCCGTGCCCATAATAGTGTGAATATTTCAAACCTCGTTTTACAATTGATCGTTTGAAGATCCTGTTTGCGCCAACAGCTTCCATCTTTAATGAGGAATCTTTAAAATTGCTTCGACACACATGATCTGCTTCAAGCATCTCGGATACAATACCTTTAGGCATTTTCGAAAGCTTTCTGCAGGTCGGACAATATGATGACATTATTTCAATGTCCACTACTTTGCCAGTGTCGATTGACAAAGCAACAACACACTCATTCATAGAAGTGTAACCTCTACGCTGCCATGTTCCATCGACAGAAACACCGCATTCAGCTAATTTATTTTTAGATGAATGAATATTCAAAACTTCCTTAGCTGCCTTTTGCATTGACAGTTCACTTACTTCTGAAATCACAGACATAAGTTTATTCTCATGATTGGTGTATGCAGTTTTACTGAGCCTGGGTAAATTTAATGTTGCACATAATTTATATGCAGCAGAAAAACCTTTCCCAATTTGTCTCATGGCATAAACAAATCTTGCATTTATCTCAGGATAGTTTAATGTTTTCTTCGAGCTGGAAAATCCTGTGCAAAAGTCACAATGCTTACATTTTATTGCAAAACTTGAGCACAATCCATACCTCGAGTCTTCATGTAACAGCAAACCATTGTGGAAGCATTTGGGGCAACAAAGTTGTAAAATTGAGCATAGAAGGAGTTCTATGTCAATAATTCTGTTGCCGGTTAGCGGTTTATTTTCATATTCAGCAATTTCTTCATCTAGAATGGCAGAAAGGTTCAATTTTGAAGCACTGGCATTAGCAGTTACAGTACTATTTTTGCTATCATTTTTGGTAAAACCATTACCACGAAATTGTCTTTTTCTTTTAACACTAATTCTCCTTTTTGAATTTCCCATTTTAAACGAAAAAAATTGAGCTTTTCAACAATAAAAACAATCTTAAACAGAAACTTATAAGGATGAGAACAGAAACCAAAACAGATGTAAACAAACAATAACGATTCTCTTTTCTTGCCAGATTCAAGATAAAAATGTATTTAAAAACCTGTTGCCAAATGTATTTTCAAACATTCTGAAAATTCAGATTCACGTTTTAAAATTTATTTATTTTGTACCATTGTACATATAAAAGATAATTCGAAAAATAAAAATGTAAACAAGCATTTCTTCGAACTTCCCGTCTGCAGAAATGCACTTCCGGTTTCAAAAATCAGCTAACGAGTAAAATTCAAATACCTGTAACTTAAGTTCTAAATAAGGTATAAGCAAAATTCAAACACTATTAAAAAGAAAAACATTTAAAATTTAAACTGATGTTAAAATTAGAAAATCGAAAATTTTGACAAAAAGGACTTTATAAGGTGTACGGATACCTTAAAAGTGAAACACAATGAGTAAAATCGAACAAAAATATCCAATGAAAACCTTGAGAACTCCCTGAGAATTACAAACACTTCAGTCGTTCCAAATAATAATGCATTAGTTCATAAAATTAAATTTAAATTTAACAAATTTGATGATTTCTAGTTATCTTTATTCTTATGAAATTTACGATCAATTATTTTATTTAAAAGTATAAAATAATGTCAGTCTGATTCCATGTTCCCTCATGCTTACTATAAAAATTATAAATAAATGAATCAATAAGTTACTTAAAAAAGTTATCTTATTTTTACGGGTTTTTTTTTTTCGCGCTCATGAGCCATTGTCTTAAGAGTTGGATTTATTCCCTGCCCCCTGCAACACAGCCCAGGAAAGCAAAAGAGTTGGACTCCCAAGATCTAAATAAATAACTGCAATTTAATTCAATTGACGACACAAAAACCAAGTTTCATTAATAATCTTCGAGTTTGATTGTTTATTGTAAGGGAGTAATGATAGAGTTGAATAGCGCAATAGTCAAATGAGGCCCTACTGCGCCAAAAAGCAGCGATGTGAAAAGAATAGTAAAAAAAAAAAAAAATTGGTTTACAAGGAGGGTCGAAATGAGTGAGTGAATGCAAAGTTTATTAGCGCAAGAGCCAGATATGGCTATGCTGCGCCAAACAAGAATAAACTGTGGTCTAGACGTGAAATTGAAAAAAAGATAAAAAGTGGTTGACTAGAAGCAGGGTCGGAAATAGAGAAGGATCTCTAGGGTATCCTGAGTGCGAGTCACCTATGTTTAATAAAGATTATAAACCCCATGGGAAAGGAAAAGATCATTAGGGGGCCTCGGGGTCATGAGGCCCGTACCTACCTAAAGAAGGCAAGCCGCTGGTATAATACCTGGGTTAGAATGCCCGACTATACGCTCAGATACTGGATACCTATTTTAGTTGCCTCTCACGACATGCATGAGCTACAGTGGGACTATTCATATACATCCGGCCACCCCACAGGTGAGTGAGTGAGTGACTGAGGTTTTATGGCTCAAGAGCCAAGGTAGGCTATGCTGCGCCAAACATTTGTTAAAATGGATTAAAACTTATAATTCTTAAGCAGAAATTCATAGAAAATAGAAATACACGTTAAAAGTTAAAAATTCAAATTTGGTGTAAAAGGCCAATATGTCTTAAAAAAGCAAATAAGTTATGGTGGGGGAATTCCCCCACCAAGTGGCCATCCCAAGTGTGTTGATTGCTTATTAACGACTCACTGTGAAGCAACATAAACATCTTCCGAGTTGGATCTTGTCACTTGACCAAAGGCTCAAAATTACGAGGACGAAAACTGAACTAGCGCCTCCTTCTACAATCTTCCATATCACGTCAAGAATCACGTTCGCCTTCCACCTCACATTCAATCATCACGTGTCTTTTTAATAAAATTCTTGAAAAAAAAAAGCATGTTTTAAATTACAAGGGCGTTCAAAATAAAATATGATTAAAGGCGTTTCATATCCACGGGATGGCACTGATTTCACATTTTCAAAACATGTTTGGATATTTTGTAACTCATGTATTCAAAACAATTTCAATTGGTAAGGATTGAAACTATGTGTGCGTGTGTGTGTGATTGAAATTTTATGGCGCAAGAGCCAAAACTGACTACGGTGAATTCGAAGAGTGAATAAGGTTTACTAAATTCACTTCAAACTGAACCTCCCGCTTATGTGATTTTTCCCCGATTCCCGATATAGTTTTTTTTTTTTTTTTTTAAAAAAAAATATCCACATCAGAAAGTTAAGTGAAAACTTTTCTTTCAATGTTGAATGAGCTAGCCATTGAATTATGCAATAAATTATATAAAATTATTTCTACACAATATTTAGGAATTTTTTTTATTCATGAGAATGATTTGTGAATATTCTAGCAAGCTCACTCGAAACATTGTCAACACTTGCAGAAATGCTTCGTGGACTCGGAACAAGCCGAATTTTCCTATCAGTTCTGATTTCCTGAATATTTAAACTTCCACTTAATCGGCCAAAGAAATTAAAATAACTACACAGATGTTTTCACGCAATGTTCATGGGTGTTGCTAATATATTCGTTAAAATGGGGATTATTCTAATTTATATTTATGCTCATGGAACTAAGAGTTTCAGACTCGTCTCTTTAATAAGTAGGGATGAGAGTTTCTGTTCTTTTGGGTGAACTGTTCTTTCATCCACTTATTCTTCGAACTAAATCTCAGATTTTCTAATGCAGGATGAGTGAGTGAATGCAAAGGTTATTGGCGCAAGAGCCAGATGTGGCTATGCTGAGCCAAACGAGATTTAACTGTGGTCTTTCTAATGCAGTTTAGTTTAGTTTTTATTAACGTCGCACTAGAAGCAACACGAGGGCTACTGGCGACGGACCTCGTAATTTTGAACCACGGTCAAGTGACGAGGACGATACCTGAGCTGGCACCCCCTCTCCTAACATCCACACCACGCCAACGGGAGGACTTTAGGCCCCGAACAGATTTAACGTGCATCAGTCCCGGCTACGCGGCGGATCTTTGGCCGCCAAGGATCGAACCCGCGACTGAACGCAAACCGCCGGCCGCTAGTCCACGACTTTGACCACTAGGCTACCGCGGCCCCCCCCTTTCTAATGCAGGGATGGCCTAACCGTGGCATATTGGACGATTATAAGTGGTGCTTTCGTCAACTCTGAGTGGGCCATCGAGGTGTCGAGTTTTGAAGCAGAGTTTTAGCGAGAACGGTTTGTGTTTTATTTATTTTGTGTGATACGATGTATGTAATGGATCTATTTGTTCCTTTTCAGCATTTTTCAGAGATTTGCACTTAAGTTTTTTTTTTTTTTTTCCTTTCTTTTTCTTTTCTTTTTTAAATTCCTGTTATCAATTACTTTACAAAATAAAATAACCAAAAAGAACACAGAAAATTACAGTAAGCGTGAATTTAATGAACAGTGGGCAAATATTATTTATTGCAAAATCTTTTGGAAAACCATTTTGCAAGTACTTTTTCATGTAATAGAAGACATGAACTTAATAGACGCTATAAAATACAGTATCAGATTTACATAGAAGAAAAAGGAAGTTCAGTTTTAAGTTTGAGTTGCGAAAAGAATGTGATTAAGATAAAAGAAAGATATCAGAAAATAAAATATGTTTCCTTAACTAAGTTGTGAAGACTTAGCAATGACTGAAGAGTCACATGAAATTGCTTTAGCAACACCGGAAAAAAGCCTATTTCTGACGGAGAGAAAAGAAATTGTTAAGCCTTGTCTCCAAATATTTGCACATCATTTTGATGATAAAGGTATTAAAAGAAAAGCAGACGAAATTGCTGTATCAAGGCAGGAAGTTATGAGACGCATCAAGAAATTCTCTCAAGTTGTATCCCAGCAATTGGGAGAATTTCCATTTTTATACTTTTTCTCTAGCTTTGGATGAATCAAAACTAGAGACAGAATCTAATGCTGCACAGTTAAATATTTTTATAAGAGGAATTGATAAATTTAAATGTCTTTGAAGACATTCAAAGTCATTACATTGTGAAACAAGAGGATCGAACGTATTTGAAAAAGTAAAACCAGGCCAAGAAAAATTAAAAATAGATTGTAACAAGCTAATCAGTATGTATACTTATAGAGTGTCATCAATGATAATTAAAGTCAGCGGCAATGTAATTTTGCTTGAAAATTTTTCAAATCTTCCTATACTAAAATATTGCATGATGCACCAAGAGGCACTAGTTTCGGCTTGTCAACAGCTCGCTTTATCGTCAAAACAACTTGCAATGCAGTTCCCAGGCAGACCCCACTTGATTCCTTTAACATATATCTGGCAATGCTTAACACTTAAATTTTTTAACTTTAAACCCTAAGTTCTTAATTTTTTCACTTAACCTCCAAGTATTTTCAAACCTACATGTAAATTGTGAAATGTCACTTTTAAAAATAAATTTCTGGGGAAGTGAAGAAACCAAAATCATGTTATCTCACACAATACAATATATCGGAGGTCAGAATTCAACCGAACTAGGGACTCTAGCAAACTTCCTCCCATTCGTTTATTGCACCAAAACTTTAAATATGCATTATTGTTAAGAATGTGAAATGGGAGAATAAAATCAGAGCAATAGCAATAAACAGATAAGAATTCACAGAATATTGTGAACTGTTCGATTTGGAATGATGATTTTAATCTTCATTGTGAAGTGCTTTGGTTTTCTAGAGGCAGATTCTAAATAGATTTTGAAAATTGAAAAATGCTGTTTCTAATTTTTTAGAACAGGAAAATGAACTTACCTGATGAAAGAACACTATAATTTGACATCTGGCTATTTAATTTGGCATTTTTAGTTGAAATTACTAGCCATATCAATGATCTAAATTTAAAACTACAAGACAAAAATAAATTATGTCTTCCAATTTAGTAAATAGTATCAGTTCATTTTTTAAATGAAATTAACACTGATAATCTTTCAGAAAATGAGAATTTGAATAGTTTTCAGAGTTAAGGTGCTGAGAAAAATAGCAATTTGATCAAGTATATTGAAAACATCAAGTATTGCAAGAGACACATGAAAGTGGTTTTCATGATTTTTCTAAAGAAGAAAACTGCATTCTCGCCTTTATAAACCCATTTTTACTCGGTGAACAAAACATAATGCAGATGCTTAGTAAAAAAAAAAAATTGGAGCCGATTTATTTAAAAACAAGTTCATTCTTAAAAATAAATTTGGCGCACTTTACTCAGACCAGAAAGCTTCTGATGTAATTAATTTCTGGCATTCATCATGTTAACATTACCCAGAGCCAAGAAAATTTTTAAAAAATTATATATGCCACTTTGGTACGATATGCAGATATGAAAAAGCATTTTCATAAGCAAATTGATTAAAAACGAGTAAATGATTCAAATTTGAAGAATTCTCTGCTGCTTTAGTAGCAAATTCAACGCCAAACCATAAAATGCAAGCGAAATCCAAACTGACTCGAAAGTTCAATTAATGATAAGTGATGTTTATAAAACAGAATCAATTACAACACATATACAATTAAAACCATTTAAAAAAGTTAAATATGTCTACTGCAAACATACTTCTATTAAAATGCTTATTAAACATATTCCCGAGCCAGAATTCTTTCTATCAAGCAGAGGTATTTGATTGGTTTTATTAACGTCGCACTAGAAGAAACACGAGGGCTATTGGCAGAATACCCAAGAAGACCAAGCATACCCAAAGGGTTTAGAGCTGCAAACCGGCCCCCAGGGAGACAATCACCCTTGCACTCAGCATTTATTGACAAAAGAACGTAAGATAATGCATAACTTCAAAATCAAAATTAAATAAAGTGTACAAGTATTTACAGAGTAAAAAATATACATGAGAGACAACTAACAAAAACTTAGAGTTGAAATTTTCTTGCAGAAATAAGATGCATAAAATGCTATGTGAATGAGTGAGTGAATATTAAGTTTATTGGCACAAGTGCCAAATATGGCTATGCTGTACCAAACAAGTTTCAATTGTGATCTAAACGTGAAGAAATTGAAAAAAAAAAAGACAATTGGTTGACAAGAAGGAGGGTCGAAAATGGAGAAGGATCACTACGGTAATTCGGGGGCGCGTCACCCATATTTACCAAAGACAGTAAATCCCATAGGAAAGATCACTAGGGTACCTCGGGGCATGAGGACCGTACTTACCTAAGGAAGGCAAGTCCCTTAAGTCCTCCGATATAATCCTCAGGGGGTAGGGTGCCCGGGTATGACCCCAGACGCTGGGTACCCATTTTATTCGCCTCTTACGATATGCATGTGCTACAGTGAGACTATTCTGTCATTCCCGGTCACTACACGGGTCGCATAAAATGTTAAATGGCCCAATACAAAAGCTTCCCCAAACTCGTAAACAAAAATAAAGTGTTAGACAAAGGTATGAACATATATACAAGGTATACAATTATAGCTACACAGTAAGAAAAGATTAAAATACTAAAAAATGTACAAAAAATTTGAAACAAAACAATTGTTGGATAATTTTACGAGCCGTAAGAATACAGAATTTAAGCTTGAAATGCAAGCAAAGATTTTCACACACGGACTTCAGCCAAATAAGTTTCATTTAAAATGTCCTGTTGTTGAAGCGAAAATCTCTGGTAAAGGAGCAAGAGAAAACGTAGTGTTCAGCATCTCCAACAGAGCCCCAGGTACATAAATTTGCATTTTTCAAATTAAAACGATTTAAATAAGAAATGAAAGGACCATGACCAATTAAGAAGCGATTAATAAAACCAGAATTCGTATAAGAACTCGGATTTAGTCTACGAATATAGGACTGAACTCTAATACCAGTATTACAAAGTCTACCACAAGGACTTCCAGTTAGAAAGAAGCTCATTTCTTAAAATCACAACTATGTGAGACCGAGGAGCAGGGATATTCATTCTCTCACCATCACTGACAGAAAGCTTTGCAAAGAAATCCGCGATTTCATTTTAATAATCTCTGACGTGGGCCCGAATCCAATGAAAATTGCAAAAATCATTAAGTTGATAATTTTTCTTTGATGATATTAATAAAAGCCAATTTATTTCTGGTACTCTGTCGTAGCAATATTGATGATAAACTGTCGGAATAAACAGAAACTTTGAAGTTATCCCAGACGGCCCACAAAATGACAAATGCGATTGCTGGAAGCTCGGATTGAAAAACTGAATTATAAGAATTCAATTTAAACATGTAGACTATTTAGGACACCCCAATGGAAGACACACATGATGAACCCAGTTTTCGGAAGGCTATTGGTGACGGACCTCCTAATTTTGAACCTCAATCAAGAGACGAGGATGACACCTGAGGTGGCACTCCCTCTCTAAAATTCTACACCACACCACGGAAAACTTTGAGCCACGACAGATTTAAGTGCATCAGCTCCCGCTACTGGGCGGATTGTCAGCGGCATCAGGGGTCGAACCCCCGACTCGACAATAACCACCAGCCGCGAGTCCGCGACCACTAGGCTACCACGGCCATCCATCTACATGGAAGCAAAGGGAAAGTGAAAGATATACACAGGACACCATTTCCAATTTACAGGATTCCATGCACAACAGTCATGTGGATCGTAAGCCAACAGATATGACAAACAAACCGAAACTAAAACCTAAAAAGACTAAAAATTTAAAGAATTTAATGATCGTTTGTTAAACTTAAGTCAACGTTATGATTTTCTGTACAACAAAAAGTATTGATTATATAATAACTTGCATAACTGTTGCAAATGTATATTAATCTTGACTCAAGATGAAGGTAAATGAAAGCTGTTGATAAGAAGGATCTAACACTGAAAGGTCTCTAGGACCTTAGTGTTCGTTACAGTAAAAAAAGGACCGCGTGTTTGGTTTCCTTAACGTTGCACTAGAAGCAGCAAGAGGGGGTTTGGCGACGGACTTCGTAATTTTGAGCCTCAGTCAAGCGACGAGGACGACATTTGAGCTGAAACCCTCTCTCCTAACTTCCACACCACGCCAACGGGAGGACAGAAAGCCCACGGGAGAAAAGGACCCTTGTGTCGTAAATCCCGAACTAATTCAACGAAAGTGTAAAACCTAAGATGAAAAGAGCAGATGTTAATTATTTGTATTTACAAACTTTTTATTTAACTTAGGTTGATATGCTTGTCCTTCCAGTTCTAAAATTTGTATTTTAAATATAACTAAACCCCGATCATCCAATTGAGCTGAAATTTTGCATACACGTTTAACGCCGATGACAATACTGTACTATAGTATGCTCAAGCAGTGATGGATGTGGGGGGAAGGGGGTGCTTAGAATACCCGGACTGCCCAATTGATTTGAAATTTTGCACACATGTATACCTCTTGTAATTGCTTTTAGTCAAATTTACAGACTGAAAATAATTAAATGTAAGTAAAAATACTTAAATCAAGCTTTTATTTAAAGAGGTACTAAATGTAATGTTTAATATAAAATACATAAAATTTATAAAAGCTTGAGACATTAATATTTCTTTTGCTGTCGTATACAAGCAAGTAGCTGTGATACTTAATTTGTAGGCAATTGTATAGGTATCCTAGTTAAGCGAGCCTCAAGTTTTAATAAGTATATTACATAAATATATTTTTTTTATAATACCTTTAGTTCATTTTTAAATAAGATAGATTAAAAAAGTTTTTACCGATATTTATTAACCTTCCAACGACTCAATTTAACAAAATCGTTTATAAAAATGCGTTTTTTTTTTTTTTTTTAATCCCATATTTGGAAGTTTAAATGTGTAGCCTAATCTTACGTCAATTTTTTAAAAATATTTGATTTTGATCATAACTGATGCTCAGAAAAATCAACTAAGGCTGTAAAAAAACCAATTTTAGATGCGCGTGGAAATTACGGGTACTCAGAAGGTTAAATTGCATTAAAAAAACCTTTTTCAGAATTTACTATTTCTGAAGTCAAACGTTTTCCATCTTCTGTCATTCCCAATATCTAAAACTATAGGCTACTGAAATCTTTCGGAAACAGACATTCTAAACTGTGTATTAATTTAAAAACTTTTCCAATTTCTTTTAAAAGGATTTCAACAGCAGTATCGTTAACATCACTTTAATAATTTAAAAAAAAAAAAAATGTGAAGTTTTTCTAGTATTTAAAATTTTGTAGAATTTTAAATCTCCAACTCAGTTTTTACTACGCAGAATTTCTCACATGAAAAAAAAATTACAACCGGGATGAGCGTTGTGTCTATCAAATATTTTAGAAATTCCAGTTTTTAATCTTTATTATAAAAAAGGCATTAATTCAATGGTATAATTCCTCATTAATTTATTAAGTTTGCAATACGACATTGATGCTCCATGAGTTGTAATAGGAAAAAAGTAATTTATAAATAGTACTTTAAAAAAAGATTGAAAAAAAAATGCTTCGTTAGGTATTCAAATAATTTAAATCCAACTGAGATACTCATTAGCAATTATAAAATGTCTTTTGAATTCATTTGTTTTACTGGTTAAAATAATCAAATTAAGAAAAAGGACTATGCAAAGATTTGTTCAAATCTTTGCATAGTCCTTACAAAAATTCACTTCAAACTATTATTTAAGCTAACAATTTAGATTATTCATCGGACATCTAATAATCTAAATTAACAGTCGAAATAATTATCTTTTCAGGAAGAAACCGAAAAGATTTGAGTAGACTAGATGAAATTGGTAAACATTGCCGAAGTGAGAAAGGATTCTGCAACTTCATACGATTACAAAGAGAAAAAGATCGGAGAAATACACACGGGAGGAACTTTCGACACTCCTTGTCATTCAATTAGAAAGTAAATCGATTTGATTGAAAAGCACGTCTAGTATCGTGCCTTTTAATCAAATCGATTTACTCGCCAATTGAATCAAAATACTTTGTTGGTTTTATTGTTATAAGGGCTACATTTGGCCAAGCTGTATCCAATACTTTTTTAATGGATGAACTTACTTTTTGTAATCTCGATAAACCCTAGAAATACAATAAAGAAAGGGGATTGAATGATATGGAGTGTCGAAAAATGTTCGATCAGGGTAGCTTCGCTCGTGTCAACCAAAAGCAGTAAATCCTCACCATGAAGAGAGATCACTAGCAATCGGGAATCGTAAATTTGTACTCACCTGGAGAAGACATGTCCGAAGGGGGGGGGAATACCAATTTAAATCGCAAAAGTATCAATATGTGTGTACACGAGAAATAAACGACGCCTACATACGAGATGCTTTCTCAGTGAAGACATGCTTATTTCCCTTAGCCTCATTTATATTGACAACTAGACGCGTGGTCACAGTTAACTATACGAGGAATTCACGGTACAAAAAACAAAAAAAAAAAAAAAAAAAAAAAAAAAACACCTCCCCAATCTCTCCGGATATAATCGAATGAACGTCGCAGGAGCGTTTGGGTGACACCGACAAAAAATTCTTTGGAAAAAAATGAACTGTTTTCGTGAAGCTATTTCGCCGTTTGCATTTATTATTATTTCAGACTGAGCTTTTAATATCATCAGCTGAATTTCTAATTTGAAGAATATTTGCATATTTCAACTTGATTAAGTTTATTAACTGGATTATATTTTTCTAAAATTACATCAAATTAAATTGAATTGAATTTTGAAGACTACATAAATTGAAATTTGTGGGAAAAAATAATTTTTAACAATTATAGTAAAATTCGTAGGACGTAGAAATTGTGATTCTCAAGAAGCATTTGCTCAGTCTGGAATACAAGCTTTTGATCGATGATACTAGTTTGGGTCAATCCCCTCCGAAAAGGAAAAATATTTTAACCACGTCACGCTTATATGTTACTCTAAAATAAATGTTTAAAAAAAATGAGTCACAAATCGAAGTCGATTTAAAAACTAAAACCAATCTGCGAGTATTACACAAGTTAGGAGTTCAGTCACAAGAAAAAGGGAGTGTTCGACTTATCATTAAAAAAAAAAAAAAAAAAAAAAAAAAAAAAAGAAATTTAAAATCCCCTTTCTTCAGAAGTGGCCGTGGAGTGAGTGAGTGAATGTAAAGTTTATTGGCGCAAGAGCCAGATATGGCTATGCTGTGCCAAACAAGAATAAACTGTGGTCTAGACGTGAAGTTGAAAAAAAAAAAGGTAAAAATGGTTGACAAGAAGGAGGGTCGAAAATAGAGAAGGATCGCTAGGGTATCCCGGGAGTGCGTCACCCGTGTTTACCAAAGACAGTAAACCCCATGGGAAAGAAAAAGATCACTAAGGTGCCTCGGGGCCATGATGTCCGTACTTACCTGAAGAAGGCAAGTCACTGAGGTCCCCTGATATAATCCCCAGGGGCAGGGTGCCCGGCTATACCCTCAGACGCTGGGTACCCATTTTAGTCGCCTCTTACGACATGCATGAGCTACAGTGGGACTATTAAGTGGCCCGTGGAACTGGCCACTTCTAACTCTGGTCTGACCATTTGATTCCTTCTGTGTAGCCCTCTTGTGCATTCCCCAAGCATTTTATTTTGGTATTTAACATATTTGGTTTGGAATTAATTTCCCTCTTCGGCAACGAATATTCTTTTCGGCCATATTCAAGGACAAGTACTTTCCCCCTCCATTCCACTACGTTACATCGAGACCACACACTCTGCGGTCTTCAGTCAAAATCTAGGAAATTCGTCGGCCACTTTTCTACCAACCGGAACAGCATGGTGCATGGAACTAAAAGCGTTCGATTTGAATAAGCTGCAGCAACACGAGGGCCTTGAAATTCTGAGTTACCATCAATTAAAGATTCCTTATTTGTTCGGCTTCCATACCACGCCAATTGAGGTCCAGCTGAGAGCAGTAAATCACGATTCCATGTAAAGACAGAGTGAATTCATTACTCTAGCTTAATCGACTATGAGATCTCAACGGAAAATTCTACTTGCAGTAGTTTCTACTATTAGATTCTTCGTGAAGATCATAAGCAATATCTAAAGATTCGAATATTAGCCTCCACCTCATTCTAGAATTGTCACGATCTTCCCCCCTCGGAAATAACAGACAATTACATAGACATCGTGACATTTTACTGGATTAATTACCCCCCCCCCTTCAAAAAATTTGTTTCATCAAGCTGCACTAAAAAAATAAAAATCACAGAAACTGCAAAAATCCACTCATCACAGATAACCAACCGTACTGACGAATAGGATTTCACCCTCTTGACGCCACGAGAGAATCTTCTGATCCTGCGAAACTACCAGATTGGACAAACAAGCAGGATATTTCTACCAACGTAATCTTTATTTATTTAGAAGGTTATTAAATTTAATTTCATTTATTAATTTATCCTTTAAAATTTTTTCACAAAACTAAATTTTTATTATTTTCAAATAGATTCTACAAACTATTACATTCCATGACAACAAAATTACTTTGATCACTTAAAATCACAAAATCTAAGTACCACAATAGTAATTAATCCTTTTATGTTAAATTAATTTTTTTTTTAAAATAGTCAATTAAAATTGATTATTCAAGTAATTTTATTTAAAAACTTTTCAATAATGCTCTTGAACCTCCATGTAAAAAATCTTATCATCCGCACTTATAATTTTTCTTAACTCCTGGACAAGTGTAATAACTAATGGCCCGACTCATCTAAAGTAGTTGTAAATTCTGGGGATTAAACCCCATAACTTGAAATCCGTATCTGAGAAGATTACCACATAAAATTTTTATTTCAACTACGGTGAGGCCCTAATATATTTCCTCTTTTACACATTAATTTGCTAAATTTGAGCAGAAATAGCAAGAAAATATTTCCTTTTTCAAATAAGAAAATTAACTTATTAGAAAATTTACGAATGTAGAGAATCCTTAATGCTATTCTACATTGAATCAAGGTTTATTTCAACTAAATTAATAAGTTTAATGACCTACAGCACAGGGGTAAAAAAAAGTTGCTTTGAGTCTCCTTTCGTTTCAGAATATTGAGCTTGGTATGAACTATTGAAATTGAAATGAATACATACAAAGCAAGTAAAGAAATTGATATGCATCTTTTAATTGACCCTTTCGAAGAACTAGACTATAAACAAAGTAAAATGTGAATTTTTGAGTACTATTTCATACAATTTAACGTTTAATAAAAAATATGCATTTGCATTTTCAATATAAGCTAAGATTTTCTTAAGAGAAAAAAATGTACATCATAATTTCAATAAAAAAATGTTACTATTCTACTAGAATTTATTTTTTGCAATATTTATTCCAAGCAACATTTTGGTGAATTAGTGGTACAAAAGATTATAATACAAACATTTTTTTAGAATTCATTCAAAATTCTAACAAGACTTGAACAATTTCAAAACTTAGTAGATTGTAATATATATTGTACTAATTAAGTATTTAAATGTTAAATCGTATAAAACAATTTTAGACATGCTCGAAGAAAATCTTATTGCAACTCGAGTTAATGAGAAAAAAAAAAAAAAAAAAAAAAAACGTTAGCAAAAGAATACGTAAAGCAATTACGATTGTTTGCTCTAAAACAGTCGAGATAAGTAAAGCACAGAGAACAAGACAATTTTACTCACTCATAAGAAACTTGGAATATTAACTGTAACGAGACAATTCGGAAAATTTTCATATTTCCGAATCCATTACCTACAGAATCGAAAAGAAAATGTGACGATCGTTCAAACAGTCGCGCGAAAGCGGGTTCTCTTTCAAGGAACTAATTTGAGCGTGAAGTAAAAGTCGAATATCAGAACAACTTTTAGAAATTCTCATCAACGCTCTTCGAATCATAAGCTAGCAGGAAAACTAAAAATAGGCAAATCGAATTAGAAATCACTCGAACTAAGACCTTAATTCCTTTCAAATTGAATAAACAATCACGATAAAATCTACTTACTGAGCGAGTGATTTTTGTAGCAGAAATGTTCCCACAGTGGTATAAAAAGGAGAGATGTCAATGGGCTCGAATCATCTTTAGATTTAGAGCCATTCGCAGACTTTTTCTTGGTGCTGTGCTTTCTCAGCTCGAGAATATCGCTGCTCATGGCTGTGAACTCTGTGTCCTGACGCAGAGTTTAGTTTTATTCAAAAAGACTCGCGTCAAACCATTGCTTGATGCATCTCCCAACAACGTCAGGTTAACAGTTCGTGACGTCATGTATTTTACTTGGATTGGTGGAAATGTATCTAAAAAAGCCATCTGGTGCCATTTTAATCAAGTTTGGAGTAAACATTCGGAAAA
The DNA here is from genome assembly GCA_019974015.1 of Nephila pilipes. Classification (NCBI taxonomy): domain Eukaryota; kingdom Metazoa; phylum Arthropoda; class Arachnida; order Araneae; family Nephilidae; genus Nephila; species Nephila pilipes. The sequence continues at coordinate 303,053 of BMAW01131132.1, forward strand.
CTGAAAGTGCATATACTTTTCTCAAATCTCTCAAAAAAGAGAAAATATTATGAAATTCAAAACATTGTTTTATTGTCGAATGACGCTATTGATATACAACACGATCCTAAATATTCTTTTCATTACTTCTGTAAAAATATATACATTTTGCACGTTTTTTACGAAGAGGTCGAGAAATAATTTACAGATTATTGTACGTAATACGAAATTGAACATCGGGGTTCGTGATTTGCAGAATAAATCTTAATACGCTGTGCTCAAAACCTTAATCCTCTTTCTAAACTTTTTATAATTTTGTAATAATGTTGAATGAAAAAATAATTGTCTCAGCTTATTGACTTTCTACTTGAAATGGTCCTCCATCGTGTATCTACAGGACGTAGCATTTTTTTTTTTTTTTTTCCTTTTCTATTGCTCTTTAAGACGATAAGATCAAAACGGTAGAATGTTTACTCGTATATACTTTCAAGTATTTAAATATTCAAATTAAATGGAAATTTTCGGAAAAGATTTCGCAGCATTTACTCGTCAATTTTAGCCATCCCGAATTCACAAACATATCCACAAATAAACAATTTTAGTTTCGATATAATCGGCTCAATTAATGTTTAATCTTAGGAAAGAGCTCTTTGCAGTCACATTAAATGTAATATTGATTCGTTCTTTCATAGTGATTAAAACTCTGTCAATACAGACTAGACAGATTTTCTCTCGAACATAGAAGTAAAAGTTATAAGTAGCCACATCACATCAGCTCCAATCTTTATTTACTTGTGTTTCACTTCGAACTTATTCACTTATCTTTTGGAAATAATCGTTTGCCACGGAAGATGCAAATTCAATCTAAAAACTACTGTCGATTATTTACTTTCGACGGGTAAATGAACTTTTTTTTTTTTTTGAAAAACAAGCTTTAAAATAATTTTAATAGGTTGAATGTTTTACTTACCTGAGCTCTAAGACTATGTTCATTAATACCTATTTCTTAGAATATTATGAAAAACTTGGGTATGCATATTGCGTACAATCTTGAAAAAATAGTCTAGATTCTATTTTTCTTCAGTTTCACCTTAGTCTGTTTGCCGAGTCTTCTGTGCAATCTTAATTTCATACTTTCCCCCCGTTCCCAGGCATAGATTGTTCATTCTCATTTTCCAAAATAATCATGTTAAAAAGCAAAATTGAGGATGAGGTCTACTGATGATTGGACTTCTCCCGCTCCGCTTCTCTAAATTAGCTAATCGCTTAAACATCAAGCATATAAAAGTTACACGATTATTACACATATAAAAGTAACTTGCGGTATATGAAACTGGGTTTACTATATTAGGCATTACATTTTTTTGACATTTTGTGTGACCCGAATAATTCCTTGAAACATTTCCCCAGAGGGTGCATCTTCGTAATTATCTGCTTCGAATTCCACCACATTGATTAATGAAATCTGATTTTACATGATTCGTCGGTCCCATTTGCTGATTTTTGTTCATTCATTAATAATAATAAATGAAAATTGCCTTTGCATGTAATTGTTAAGTATTTATACCAATGCGTGAGAAAAAGTTAACACTGTCCTTCCTGTATTAAGAAAAAGGGTCTGATTCATCTCTATGGAAAGCGAATGCATAACTTTGTCGCCTTCATCAGTGATCAATCTTCTTACTAAACAAGCAATTAATATTTGTTTCATAAATGAATTCACAATGAATATTATTTGACTTTGTGTTTGGATAGGTAAAGTTATACATTTTGAGCTATTTAATTTGGCGATTTTTTAAAACTAAAAATTTTTTGGATTGCTTAAAGGGGGTTTCTATATAACCATTGCATTTTTGGCGGAACATTGTATGAAAAATGAAAAAAAAGGAGATTGTTATTCCTCAAATATTTATTTTTTATTAATCTCAACCTTAACTTGATGCCGTTGGCAAATTTTTATAAAAGTTAAAAAGGCTCTCTTCGAATGACCCGAAGATTAGCTTAATTAATTTAGCCATATTACTTTTATTAGTGGGTGAGTTTCATACGAGAGGTAACTGGCGAAGCTCTCAAGATAGTGTTTATACTCAACTATATGACTATGTATTGAAGTTCCTACTGAAAAATGTAATCTTAACCACTTTCTTAGATCAGTTTTATCTGCAGTAAATGCGAAAAACTACACTCGATATTAGGGTTAACATTTTATTACACTATTTCAAATTATCCCACAGTTGCCCTACATGTGACAATTCGTTATTAAAAAAAAACAGTGTTGGAAATACCAAAAACATTTGTCGATGTCAGAACATCTTCCTTCAAACCTCATTCGTGATTCAATATTTTAGAAAGTTGAAATTTAACAAAATTGCAATGAATATTCACGACCAATTTTATCTAAATAACGAAATTTGTTAATTTTCGAAGCAAAAAAACACGAAAAAAAATCTATGTATTTAAGTACGGTTATATTTATTCATTTGGTTAAAATTTGTGTAAACTTTTAAATACGAATTACCGAAAACATCCTTTCTTTTTAAATATCAGTTTACAATAAAGCAAAGTTTAGGTGTCCGGATGTTAAATTATTGAAAATTCTTCCAAGCATGTTTGTTGCTTTTAATTAACAGTTGAATCAGCAACTTTTGAACATGGTCCTTTGTTAGAACCAAAATCTCTTTAAAAGGCGAAACAATCTGAAAGACATTAAAAACAAAATTTATTTTCTCGTCTAAAATTTTATCCAGACACTGTTGCACTAATCCGAAATGAAACAAAAAAAAAAAACAAAAAAAAAGATTTTAAAAGAACTTCCCCTTTTGGTTACACAAATGAATATTTGATAACTTAAATCATTCGGTCATGAATCTATGCGTTCTTCATAACTAGTTTGTATTCTTCGGATTTTAAAAATTGCTTTCTTTAAAGATTGGATAAAATATCCTTGGAAACACTTTCGGTACCATCTAGAAAGAGTTGTGTATTAAATTTTGTGATTGAAACGTGACGGACACCTAGACAATTTTTAGATATTTTTAATATTTCTTTATATATGGACTCTTGATGATTCAATAGTTAGTTCATAGTATTTTACTGAACACGCGACGATCATTTTTAAGCTTTCGTGTTAATCTGTTGTCACAAAATAAAGAGACAAGGTATTGAATGCAAAGGTAAAATTCTTACCTTATGGGCGGTGTTTGTTTGTAGTAATTAGGTTGAAAATAAATAATAGTTTCAAAACGCGATTCCAAAACTAAGACCGATAACTACTTAGTAATTTCTTTGGAACGCAACACGCATGCGCAGTTATTACATCATATAAAGATAGATTACAGTAGATTAAATTGTATTACTAAAACGTCCTCAATAATGCAAACGCTTCTCAAGGATTTCCTGGCAATGATTTGAAGCCTATTCTTTAAAAATATATTAGATGTATTCATTCTGAAATGAGAACAATTCAGGATGATACCTTTAAAAAAACCGAGCAAATATTGCAGTTAAGAACAAGGCTGATTTTGAAAAGGGAAACTTCGTCAGCATGTTGAAAAATGAGTTTTCAATGTCTTTTTTTTTTCGTGGAGAATGCACTTTATTTTACTATTCTTATATTATATTATTTATATTGTTTTTCTCCTAAATAACTTGAAGATAGTACAATTTTGGCTTTGTTCTCTGAGCTTTAAATATAAAATCCGAAACTTTTTGGGATATGCATAATCGTGTTTCATTATTTAGGTGGTCCTTTTGTTCATTCGAAATCACTTGAGGTGATAATCCTTTTGGGTATTTCTTAGTCACAAGGGGAATGGAACCACTTGAAATTATTTAATTTTACTCCCCCCAAATAGGACTACAATAACTTTTGGCTCACAATATCAGTTTCGCCATCAACGATAAGTTCATAATTATAAAACTAAACCAGACAATTTGATATCGAAAGAGTGTTGTCTAGCAAAAGCGCTGTGAGTCTTCTAAACTTTTTTTCGGGATTGATTACTAAAAGATGAAAGAGACTGAACAAAAAGCTAAACATCATCAGAAAGTGATTTAATATCATTCAACTAAGCGAATAAGAGCATTTACAAACTAATTGTAGTTCATAATCTCTGAAAAGTCTTGGTTAATTTTATCTTTATTTATGTTCTTCTAAAGAGGTAGAGGCTGCGGTAGCCTAGTGGTCATAATCGCGAGTTCGCAGCCGACATCGTGATTTCGAGTCCTATGCCACTTGAGACCCGCCGTGTAGCGGAGCTGATGCTCGTTAAATCTGGTCGAAATCCTAAGTTCTTCCGTTGGCGTGGAGTGGAAGTTTGGAAAGGTAGGTGCCAGCTGAGGTATCATCCTCGTCACTTGACCGTGGTTCAAAATTACGAGGTCCATCATCATTAACCCTCGTGTTGCTTCTAAGTGCGACGTAAATAAACAATACAAGGTCCAAGTAGGAACCGACAAATATTTCAATCAGGAAAAAAAATTTGAAGGAGGGGGAAGAAAAAAGTATATACTAATTTAAGGACAATTTTTTAAAAGACTTTTCGATCCAGCGGCTGAATTGCAATTGCTCTAAAATTTCGCTCTGAGTAATTGAGAAAGGTTTATTATAAACCATGAATACAGGATCAAAGAGATAATATTACTAAGTAGATCCGGAGGGGCTAGACAGACGACACCATGTCTAGCCCTAACATACTTCGAGGACAAAGTCGAACAATTAAAGCCTAAATATTACAGTACAAACATGAATCTATTTGAAGATATAATTTCCAGTTTGCTGGCAGGTAAACCAATAAGTTCGAGCCACGCCAGTAGTATGCTGCAGGTATTAAATCTGTGACAAACTAGCCGAATATTGTGAAGAATCATGGTATTTGTTCCACGTTCTTCAAATTGAGACAAATAAGGATTTGAGCCTTGCGGTCGGTGGTGGTACGGATCATGTTTGTTCATTTATTTGACGATTCAACATCTAATTTTGACTTAAAACCGGAAGATATCGTAGGGTGACTGTTTATTAACGTCGCACTAGAAGCAACACGAGGGCTATTGATGATGAACCTCTTAATTTTGAACCTCAATCAAGTGACGAGGACGACACCAGAGCTGGCTCCTACCTCTCCAAACCTCTACACCACGTCACAGGAGGACTTAAGACCTCGACCAGATTTAACGTACATTAACTCCGTTTCACGGCGGATCTCAAGTGGTTTCAGGACTCGAAACCACGACTTAAATAAAACAACGCCAGCCGCGAATCCACGACCATAACCACTAAGCTACAGCGACCACGAAGATATCGTGGCAGCTAGAGATTGATAAAGTAGGGACTCGTAACCAATGGGTCGCGGGTATGGACTGTGTTCTCTCAAAGATTATCGTATATTGGGGAAGAAGCACGTTGCATCTGTGAGAGAGTCAAGTCATCTCGTATTGGAGAGGATGGGGAAAGTAAGGTGCCTGATTTACGAAATCCATCATTGATAGGCTTCGTGATGCTTATAGTGTGAGGTTTCAGAAACCAGCCAATCAATCCTCGAATTAAAACGATGAAACAATCTAATTTGGAAACCCAGCGGGAGATTTAATTAAAACTTTATAAATAGCCGATTTAGCCTCTTCACATCCTTAAAAGCAGAAAAACGAGCAACAAACATTTTTTCCACAGTCTTTTTCACCAGCATTGATTATTATTAACGCTCCATAAGAGCCGCGATAGACGAGTGTCTAAAGCATCAAACTCGTGCCCGGCGATGCTTTTATCCAATTGAGGGTTCAACCGAGTTTTGTTGCGACAACAGTGTGAACAATGGTGGAGCTTAATGGCGCAGGAGCCAGATGTAACTATGTTGCGCCAAATAAGGTGTAACTGTGATCCAGGCGTTTGAAAAAAATGGGAATAAAAGACAAGAATAGGTTGACAAAAAGGAGGAGGAATTATAAAGAAGGTTCGCTTGCGTATCCCGAGCATGTGACACCCCCTCATGTTTACCTTGAATAGTAAACCCCATGATAATATTACTGGGAAAGAAAAAGACCACTAGGTGCCCCGGGATCATAATTTCCGTATTACCTAAAGATCATTACCCTTTGGGAGGGATTGGCGTCGCTATCGTCCTTAGAGTCTGAGGGCGATAGCGACGCCAGTATACTAGTGTGGTGACCGATTATGAAATATTATTTCACACATTTTAGCTCATGCTTGTCGTTAGACGACATGTATGAGTTAAAATGGGAACCCAGCTTCTGGTCATTATATCAGGGAACTGGTCCTCCAGATTGAGGGACCTTAGGGGCTTGCCTATCTTGAGTAAATGCGGGCATCACAGCCCCGAGGTACCCTTGTGATATTTTTCTTTCCATCTGCTTACTTTCTTTGGTAAACATGGGTGACAGTAGTAAGCGTCCGTCTACAGGGTACGGAAGTGACGTCACTTCCGTACCTGTAGACGGGCACTCAATGATTACTCAATGATAACCTTATCAGGTCTGGATATACTGATAAGGTTATCATTGAGTACCTACTGTATCGATAAGGGCCCCCCCCCCCCCGTTATCTTTGGGATTGTTATTTATGGAGCGATAAGCTCGTTGTGTTGGTAGACAAGTGCTATTCTTGTTAAATGAACATAATTGGAATAAATTAATTAAAAGTATTTTTTTAACTCGATAAATTAAAAGTATTTTTACTGAGAATAAATTAAAAGATTTTTCACACGAGTTAGTAGGAATGTATTTTGAATAAATGATTCTCTTTTGCGCGCGAAGTTGGATCGGATATTTGCTTAGTACATTTTTTTCGTTTGAATGAATATATTTTAATCTGAATTAATTGGAAGATATTTTTTTTTATTTCTCCGCATAAGGTTTAGGAATTGAATATTTGCTTAGTACATTTTTTTTTCGTTTGAATGAATTGAATGAATATATTTTGAATATTTTTTTTTAAAATTGTGTTTTACGATCATATTTATTTTGCATGTATATAAGCACTTGAATGAAAAATTATTTTATACTTGATTAAGTATTATTTAGTTGAAATTTAAAACTTTCGTATATGCGTACATTGTATCGTAGCAAAATGATTATTATTTTTACAATTGAAAATAAAACGCTTAATAAAACACCATTTTTTAATTTTACCTTCTTGCTCAAACATTATTAATAAACATCTAAACATTCTACGAAAATTCTAACGGATATACTATAAGAAACAATTTTTTATATGAATAGGAAATGAATTTAATTTTTTTTATCTAAGGAATAGTATTATATTTTTGGAAGACTCACACAATCTTATTTAATGCAAGATATTCAATGTTTAAATGATTTTACTCCAATTTTTTACTGTAATAATTATTTAATGATTACTTCTTGAATTATTTTTCTCTTAAGACACACACACACACACACATATTTAGCTTTTTCGAAAACTCACTTCTTTAAAGTCTAACAATCTTGTTTAATATTCAACAATTTTATTTCTTATATTGTAACAGCTCAAGTTAATTTTTTGTTTCATGTATGCATTCTTTTTCTAACAACGTTTAGTTAAATGAGTTAACTGAATAAATTTAGATCGTTTTGCTTAGTATTAAAAAAAACCTTAACGTATGAAATAATTACGAGTAAGTTTATTGAAAATATACTGTTGATATTTGAAAACATTGTAATTTAGAGTTTCTACGTTTCTTATCTCATTTTCTTGATTGTATTTGCTTCGAAATTCTAGGAAACATCTGCGTACCGATAAATGCGGTGCCGATAGCCTGTGCCCCCCTTATCTAGTGTATATTGTCAAAGAAGGATTTCATTTCAGAGGGTTATGTTGATTTTTTTAATGGGGGATTTACTGAGGTGAAATATCTTATCACTGTTTTTTTTACTATAATAATTATTTAATGATTACTTCTTGAATTATTTTTCTGTGACACACATATATTTAGCTTTTTCGAAAACTCGCTTCTTTAAAATCTAACAATCTTGTTTAATATTCAACAATTTTATTTTTTTTATTACAACAGCTCAAGTTAATTTTTTTTATGTATGCATTCTTTTTCTAACAACGTTTAGTTAAATGAATTAATATATTCCGACTAAATTTAGATTGATTTATTTAGAGTAAAAAAATACACCCTTAAATTATGAAATAATTACAAGTAAGTTTATTGAAAATATACTGTTAATATTTGAATTAAGTTAGAATAACTACAAACAATTCTTTTCTAAACGAATTTTTATATGGATAGGAAAAATAAATTTAAGACTTTTTCTTTTTATAACCAATGAATTTTGATTATATTATATGAAACTAACAATAAATATGTTGTTCTAATCTTATTCGAAACATTACTTTATGAATTTTCTGATGAACAGAAAAATTGATTCAAGCTTTGAACAATAACGATAAATATTAACTATTTTTCGCACAAAATGTATGGTACCGAAATCATTATTATTATTACAACTGAAAAGAAGCTGCTTTTAACACAAAGATATTGGAATTCACTGTGAACTTTTACCTTCTTATGTAAGCATTGTTACTTTGTATTTTGTCATTTTAGAAAACTCTGTAATGTCTTTAAAACTTTGCCATACAATTTCTGAATATCTGAATATTTTGCTGTTTAGATGTATTACATTATTTTTACTATATTCTTCTTATTTTTTTTTAGAAAAAAAACATTTACATAGTTTCCACACTTTTATTATTCATTCTATAAGACTTAAAAGGAGCGTTAATGATGAGCAAGTTAATACATTTTCTGAATCGAAAATAAATTTAATAATCGAAGTCAGACTATATTATATTACTTAAGGTTATCATTTTTTTGTACTTATTAAAAATTTTAACATCTTTCTGAAAAACTTATAATGAAAATCACCAGTTCATGCTGTCTATTACGTATATGACGATATGAATTCTTTCTTTTCGTAATTTTTCTAAGCACTTGAACTAATCATCCAAAAAAAAAACTGGATTTAATACGAAAACATCAAACTCTAGTATTTGTGTCGAATAATAAATTTATTTTTTATAATGTTAATACAGCTAACTATCAAGTTAGATTTTTTTTCTAGCAATACTTTTTGTGTGAACCCTGAGCAAAGAAACCCTATGAAGTCCCTGTTTATTCAACTCATTGCTTTGTACAATGCATATTTTTTACAGAGAATATTGCCTTAAGTTTGGCCTGAAGTATTTTAGTCTTACTGGAAACATATGAACCAGCTAGTTAGGTTTATATTCAAGATAAATTAAAGGCTTTTACATAAATTAAAATAAATGTAGCTAATACAATCTGAATAAATTGGGGGGGGGGATTAAATACTAGGTGCTTGTAGGAATGCTCAGGTGAAATATCTTATCACTGATAAAACTAAAGTTTACTGATCTATAGAAGCGGGATTTCCAAGGGTTATGTTGGTTTTACTGTGAGAATGTTCTGATAAAATATATAATCATTGATACAACAAAGGTGAGGTTTACTTAATCTTGGAAGAAAGATTTCCTGAAATACTTTTGTTAACTAAAATGTTGGGAAAGTTCTGGTAAGATATAACGAGGGGGAGATGTCTACTAATTTCTGAAAGAGGGATTTTTCTGAGAAATGCTAAATTTATTTCTGAAGACATGCTGATATAATATATCTTATTATGGGCAAACATTGGAGGAGATATGAGAACACGTGAGGAAATTTGATTGTGTTTGAAAATGATGCAGGCGTTTTACGAGTGATATGTTTGGCTGAAAATAGTGTATGATATCACACATTTTTTAAAAATATTAATGGTCTGCAACGTCAATCTATCTATTGTGTTTTAAAATCTTCTTGAGAAAATTATATGAAACGTAACACGACGCAAAGCAATTGGTATAATTGTAACTATTTTGTTATTGCGAGATCCAACCATATGGAATCGGTAAAATCTGAGCATATTGAAACGGTAATGGAGCGAGAAGGATTGCTTTTGGAATATCGAAAGCTTTTTACGACCTAACAAGCTAACAAAAATTTTGTCAGTTTGGAAAACCAAATATTATTTTAATGTTAAAAAAAATTAATATAACCTTTAAAATAAAATGTTTAAACATTATTTATCTTAGAAAATAAATTTTTAAAAACAGAATATTTTTTCTTAATGTTAGAAAAATAAATTTGCAATTTGTCGGGGAACTGCACATTTTTTACCATTGATTATTAACATAGAGAGCTCCTTTGGTAAATATTCGATTTGGTTTGATAATGCTAGAGGGAAATTCTATTTTTTTTTTCTACTTTATAAGTATAAGTTAAAACAACTTAAACTGTTTTTTAACTGACTGGGAGATTATACATTTTTTGCATCTTTTTGTTTTAATTTTTGAATCTTTGAGACATGGTTTTAATTTTAATACAAATTTAATGTTAGAGCTAAATGATGCAAAAATTTAAATTTTTGATGCTGGATATTCAAATTTTATTCCACGCCATAAGCTCCAACATTCATTCACACAGAATAAATAATAAATTAATTTTTTTTGTATTCAATGTTTCGCAAACACTATATATTTATATCCTCTTGAGACCCAAGCTCATACTTTTCAACCATTTTTTTTTTATCAAATTTGACATTGAAATTCTTAATAGGACTACAAAATACCACAAATAGTCATTTTTCAAGGAAATAAAAACTATCCATTTTTTTTATATGTCCATTATAATGGAATTGAATCTTCGTCTTGTAAAATCACGTTTTACTAACAAAACAAAAAAAAAAAAAAAAGACACAAATACTTATTTTAATTAACAAAAATTCAAGATGTAGCTTTATTTAAGATCTTAAGATCTTGAAAATGAAAAAAATATTTTATAATTCATGAGAAAAATGTTACAAATTTTGGATATCTTATAACACACACTTACTAAATTTAAATTATCTTGGATATTTATACCAAACAATTATTTTGCACTGCTAAGCAAAAATACATACTGCATTTCATATTCATTGTTTTAGTTTTTTTGTACAACCTTCATTCTAACACCTTACAGAATTCTTAATATCCTTTATTTTCAGATAATGTTTGATCTGTTTTTTACTATGAGAAGTGGACTCTATATTCAAGTCAAGTCTTTAGCGCTTACGCGTGTCTGTTTCTTCATCACTAGAATCAGTAAAATAAGAGCGTCTCAGAAGTTGTTCTGCAATTATAGTTTTAAAATCTAAAACTGTTTTCCACCCACTTACCACCCACATTTGATTTTTGATCTTATCTCATTAAAATCCAACCATTCACAACAATGAGATCAAAGAAATGAATTGTTTTGACCTCTATTTCTTTGTGCGTGTCTTAATTCTATAATAACTGATAATCCTATCAATCAAATCAATTCTACCCATGTTGATATTATATATTCTTATATAGTTGACGAGGTTACACTGGAGCGCCTGAGCTTGTAGGCCCTTAATCTCCATATCAGGTAGTACTGGTTGAGCATTAGTTCGACTTTTTCCAGTCCAAAACTGTATTGTAAATTATTGAGAAGTTTTATTATTGAGGTGGGAGAAAAGTTTAAAATTAAAACTTAAAAATTAAAAGATAAATGAATTGCAATGAGCTTTGAAAATTATAAGCATTAGAAGATTGAGTTATTCTGTAGGTAAAAAATATAGTTATCTGATTTGCTTATATCTTCTTCTACTACTGTTGATCTTGACACTTCAATATATTTTTTCTTTTCTTTCGACCAGCGCTTACATTTATCTAGAGGATCTACTACATGTTCGGATGAACATAGGAAAATAGATTTTTTATCGTACCATTTTACGAAGCATATTTTATCATCCTGACGCGCTGCCATATCAAACGAACTTCTATCTATTTGTGACGTATTTTCTTTTGTATCTCTATTAGAAGGCTCATCTTTCTCACTTGAACTATATTCATCTAATATTACATTAGATTTTAAAATTTCGTGCTCTTTGCCGCTACCTTTTTTTTCATCTTCATCACTAATACCAATGTCTGACTCTAATTCTAATAGAAATAAAACAAAAAATTGTACTACTATGTTGAAAACCATAAATTAATTTTAAATTATTAGTATAGTATTATTATCTAAAATTTAAATTTTTATTTCTTATTCACTTTTAAATTAAAAATTAAAACAAAAGTAAAAGGGATATATTTTGTTTCCATCCCTTCTTAGAAACTTTTACAATTAATTACTAGTGAAAATTTATTTCTAAAAGCGAACAATTAATTCAGAAATTTTTATTTCAACAAAATCATGTAATATGTAAGTTGACTTATTATAGAAAGTACTTGAATTACTGAAATCGTAAATGTAAATTCTGTATTTAATTTGGATAGTTTGGGGCCCAATCTCAATAAATTTTATAAAAAAAATACCCTACTAAAAAGGAGTGTATACATTTTTAGTTAACATAGGAAAGTCTATTAAATAATTTAACCATCAAATATTAATTTTTGAGCATTATATGACTTTCTGTTGGGAAAAAAAATCTATTACTTCTGTATGGTAGAAATTAGTGAGTATGAATATAATCAACTTACGAAGACCCAATATCCAATAGACTGGACATGGATGAAAACGTAGCTATTGTTTCAAAATAATTCCCCAAAATACTAAAAAAAAAAATGGCTTAATTTTATTATTTCAATGTTCAAAATTAAGTATATAAACAAAAACCAGAAATATAGAGCAGTTTAGTTTAACTAAATACATTTTAATAACACAACTAATCGAGAATAAAACAAAAAATACTCTACTTTTCTTTATTAATATATCTTTAAAATGAAAATTAAGTTTAATTTTAGGAAAAAGAATTAAAGGAAGCTTAGTTAAGTACAAGGAGGAAGAGATTTAAGCTTCTTTTCATTTCTGTTCTGTAGTTATTGTATTGGATAAATCGTTCGCAAAATACTGGATCGTCCGGGCTGAAGTCTGTATTTGTTTCCAAGTTCTTGATAAGAACGCCGGATCCCTCGTGAGGTTAGAATATTTCCGAACGGTCCAGTGGTGCTATCTATACAACCAAACTTTAAAAAAATCCGTAGGATGTTTGTTGAATTATCATTTTAAAATGGCTACCAAAAGAAGAAAGTCTTTCAAATTTATTATTTAAAGCATGTTTTTTTTTTGTTTTTGTTTAATATCAACCCTGTTCGTGCTTTTTCTTTTAACATTTCTTTTCTAATTTTTATTTTGTTTATGACATTTTTGGAATCATCGAGAATATGTTAATCTACTCTTCATTTAAAAATATTCTTAATTGTTGGTTTATTTAAAAATCGCAAACATCTTTTTATTAAAATGCAAAACATTAAGACCATAAGTGTTCATAATATTTTTGATTGAACATAATAGTTTTTAACTATTATGTTCAATCCTTTTAACTTCCTTTAGTGTTAGGCGTAATCTGAATGATATATAGATAATTCAACATTTCCAAGTTCATGAAGATTAAAATGTCTAATTTCAATTTTGTTACCGTCTTTGATATCATTAAAATTATTTGTAACACGTCTATGTTAATAAATACGTACACTGCTGGCCATTAAAATTGCAACACTAGGAAGGAATGATCCGATTAACGTCAAAATCATTTGAAAGAAAGAAGAGGTTAGGATATACAAATGACTAGTATTTCAATTCATTTAGACGATGGTGGAGGGAGAAACGACATCTGAAGCACTGCAGTTAAGAAAAGTTGTGTAGTGGATTTCTCTTTCGGAAAACACTTTGTAAGGTCAGAGTTTGCTCAAAATATCATGTTATGCCTCGAAGAAGAAATGCTTACCAGCAAGTGTCGGAATTCTATAGAGGCTGGATCGTTGCCTATCGAAAATGTGGTTTTTCGTTACATGATATTGCCCATCGCACTGGTCAAAATTCAACCACAGTCAAGCGAATAGGGATTTAATAGGTAGTTGAGGGTTATACTGAACGGCATGTAGGATCTCTACACCCTCCCATGAATGATGCCCGAGAGAACAGACATATTGTGAGGTCGGCTGCGCAAAACTGTACTACCATATCACGGACCATTAGTCAGGAAATAGGCATTTTTACAACACGCCCAGTATATACTTGTACAGTGTGACGACGTTTCAGCAACATGGACTGTCAGCACTGCGTTCATTACTTCTACTTCCTTTGACAATGCAACATAACATGTCAATTGAAAAGTCCTCGGCCTACCGTAGTAAAACACATTTTTTTGGCAAAATTAAATTTTTTATTCAACATAATTCCCTTCAAGGGTGATACACTGATTATAGCGACCCTCCAACTTTTCGATACCATTTTTGTAGTACGATTTGTCATTTGTTTGAAAATAGGCCTCAGTTTCGGCGATCACCTCTTCATTCGACGAAAATTTCTTCCCAGCGAGCATTCTTTTGAGATCTGAGAACAGGAAATAGTCGCTGGGGGCCAGATCTGGAGAATACGGTGGATGAGGAAGCAATTCGAAGCCCAATTCATGGATTTTTGCCATCGTTTTCACTGACTT
>BMAW01131133.1:0-110000 GCA_019974015.1 Nephila pilipes
GTATCAAAAATTAATGTAACTAACTCAAAAATATATCATAAAAAATAACTAGTATATTTTATTGAAATTTAGTACACGCACGCACACACACACAGATATATATATACACACATATATATATGTGTGTGTGTGTGTGTGTAATGATTTAACTTAATTTCCATTAATTTCTCACTAAAATAATAATTTAATTTACTAAATTTGCCCATTCTCTCCTTTAAAAGATAATGTTCATTCGCATTTCCTGATCCCCTTCCAAAGTATCCTTTTATTTATTACATCACGCGCTCTTAAAACTGGTTAAATCCTCATAAAACGATTATAAATCTGTCAAAACAATCCCTTCAGATTCCCTATCTATTATGATATTTCCCCAGAATCTCTCTACCCATGCACGTGTTTCTGACGTTTCAAATGAAATTTCCCTCGTATATAATAAAAAACACAACGAAAAATGCCTCTATATGCTCTTCTTATTGCTCACTTGATTTCTTGTGGTGCAATAGTCTGTAATCAACGGCGGAGTGGAAATGGTCTCTCTCTCCACTACAATAAAATAATTCTATAAAAATGAAATAGGTTTCGACTGTGTTATGAACATAATTCAATAGTGCTATTTAAAAGATATATATATATATATATATATACCGAAAATGTGGTAAATGATTTGTTAGGGTGTCATCCGCTAACTCAGTTACAGATCAGTTAAACACAAGCTGATGCTTATTTTTGATATATTAAAGCGTTAAATACAAAACCATTCATAATACGATGTACTGAGATTAATCCTAGCGCCCTCTCTTTGGTTTCAGGATATTTTTGTTCCGGAACCTGTTTCCCAAGCTTTATAGTTGAATCATTGTTATTTTACCTGTTTCAATCCTTCATCTTCTTGAAGTTCCAAAAGCTCCTACTCAACAGCTGCAATATTCTCAGCTAATACCGGTGAATCAGGTCACCCATTCTTCAAAATGTCAACAAGAAAATGGTTTTATAAAAATGTAAATGATGGCTTCAGTGCTCCAAAATAACTAAATCTAGCAGTGATATATTTTATTAGTTTGTTCAGCTTGCTTGTAAAATATACAGTTACAATATCATACATGGGTAAAGTTTCTAACATTTTAGTAAGATACGGAAGGTTTTAGGTACCAAGTTTTTCTCGAATACTTTAATTTTATTGTGAAAGCTAAAACCAGAAATAAGTTTCATGTCCTTACAATGATTAATTTAATTATTGATGTGTTTCACTATATCTGTGAAATATTCTATATCTATTAACCTGTTGGCATCTTCAAGTTTTGAGAAAGATTTCTCTTTTTAAATGATACATTGTTTGATTACTTTTAGAAAACTTAGATAATTTTGTCCTAGCATCGCGTACTGAAAACCATCTTACTAAAAAAACCCGAACATCACCTGGAAGTTCGTTATTTTCTATTTCTTGTACAAAAGCTTTGAACTGTTGATGAGCTTTGGTGTTTGAGCGTAACTATTTTTAAAACTACCGCCGTAAGATGGTCATATTTAAAATATTTGGCTACTAAGTGTTCTCTATAAAAAATGCAAGGGACAGAGATAAAATGTGTTAGAATTTTAAATTACCCAAAGCCCTTTTGAAGGACTTACCGAAGCTGGAGCGCCTTAATTTGAAAGGCTGACTAACTTTTTTTATTGGTATACAATGTTTTCCCAAGTACAGCTTCAAGGACATTTTTTTAGTACCTATTCCTCGAATCATATCTATTAGTGCAATCAGGTCCGCACAACAGTTCTTCCTTCACTTCTAGATTGTTTGTTACATAACGATAAAATACAGTTAACTGTTGTTTATGTTCATTGTTCGTAGATTCAGTCTAAGAACAGAATCGGTGCTGAGCAGCTCGTCAAATCCTTCTGCAAGTTTCTTATGATTTCATCGGGAAAAATAGAAATTCCCCTTTCCGTAGATGTCTAGATGCAGATATTTAAATGAACTGATTTGAGTTCTTTCTTTTTTTTTTTTTTTTTGATATAAAACAGAAATAAAGCTTTGGCAATATATATTTTTATCAATTCTCCATCAGTGTAGGGACCTTTTGCCAAAACAATATTGAAGGCCATGATAAATCCGGCCTCCATTGCTGCATCTGCCTCTTTCATGTAAATTGATATTACCTTGGTTTAGTTACTTAATTTTACTTTTAATGGCATTTTATTTCCTCTTAATCCGAAACCAACAGGAAATTATTGGATAAAAGAACAGTGATTAGATTCATAAAGTCGCTTGAGAATACTGGCCTTGAAATGCAACAGTATAACTTTACATAAAAGAAGCTTTAATTCCCCGGTTTTCTTCATAAAAAAATTGTTCTTCCCATTCCTCTTTGAATCTCTTGTTCTTTTCTTCATGTTTCCGTTATCCAGTTGGCATGATTACTTCTTAAATGGGAATCTTTAAGAAAAAAACTTATAATTTTCTTTTTCTTACAACTAAGGAATTTAAAAATACATATATTATTCAACCACCCTAATAGTATTCGACTCCATCTGCTATGGACAAACTGCAATAAGGTCAAATTGGAATGAAATGCACTCAAAAGTAAAGATTTGAATACGACTTGAACAACAACCTTGACAACTGAAATATAGCCGCGGTAGCCTTGTGGTCAAAGTTGTGAGCTCGTGGCAGCTGTTGTTTCTGTCGAATGGTGGTTCAAGTCCTGATGCCTTTAAAGACTGGATGTGTAGCGGGTATGATGCACGTTAAATCTGTCGAAGCTACAAATTCTCCAGGAGTCGTAGAGTGGAAGTTTAGAGAGGAAGTGCCAGCTCAGGTTTCGTCTTCGTCACGAAACCACAGATCAAAATTATGACGCTCGTCGTCAATAGTCCTTGTGTTATTTCTAATTACGACGTCAATAAGACAATCAATCAAATCAATTTGATGACGGAAATATTTGTTAGCAATAAATTGTCCGCGCAACCCTCTATTCTTCTGTTCGATTATGGCCAGTATGCACGGAATTATAAAATTTCTTTGTTAAACCTCTCCAACTTAGTGATTTTCAAAATCGAGCGAAGGGCGTGGCTTTCCATCTGACAACCATATGAATAAACGGCTCTGTAAAACATTCCTTTCTGAAATGTGGCTCCCAAAGGCAGTGCCACTGATTCACCCTTGCTACATAATCAAGTCCCGAGAGAACTCTTTGGCTATAGTCTGTGATGCCACGACGCATTTATTGCCTGATAAAGATTCTCCAGATGGAATGATTGTAAACCACTTATTGAAGGCATTTGTTATTTCGAACTGAAACTGTAACTTGCAAAAGTTTTTGGGCCCAATTTGTAAGCTTCTTGTGGTAGACTCTTTCAGATTGAGAATTAAACTTGCCGATGACTCTTTATTTCATGGAATCATTTCAAACAGAAACAGTGAGATTTTTCAGATAAGACAGCAAAGTTTGTTTTTCACGACAATTTAAATTTTATTCGAGAGCTATTAATACAGTTTTACAAACAAGGAAAGTCTAAAATATTAAATACATCTTTATTAAATGAAGATACATTCATACAAAAATTTACTCATTCTTCTTGTTGGTTCAGAGAACGAGAGTTATGCTCTCGCATTTTCTTAGAAAGTTTTTGAATAAGCTTAGCTTGTAATTAATTGAATATAATTTAAAGCCTGAATTCTCGAGGACCCAAGAATTGGGTTTGGTTTTTCGAACTACTTTTGATAAAATTCATGTAAGAAAACGATTGCTCGCATAAATATGTAGACTAGAAGATGCCGAATACGCAAAGTAAATTCTGTCAATTCGAAATATTAATCAGGAAAACTATTTCAAGCTTGATACAATTTCTGTATTTTTTGAAATCTCTAATTCATGCTCTATATAGTCTGTTATACTACTAAAGTTGTGAAATTCGAAGCATTTTTTCCACCAGCGTCAATTTTGATATAAGGATACTCAAATGCCAAACTCTTCATAACCTGTGATTGTATTCAGAAACGGTATTTCAAAATTAGCCATATCAATATAAAACGGAGAAAAATATAATTTTTCCTATTGGTAATATAGATATTTGTAAAAAAAAGCTATAATCATTTTTTCTTTTCATTTTTTGAGAAATAATAAGTAAAATATAACCTTGCAAGAAAAGATTATTTCGTTTCTACAATTGCTGTCTAGAAATATTTTCAAAAAATATTTGTTTCTCTACATAATGAACTCTGAGAAATAACCTATAATTACCTCCTCTAAATTTTTTGCGAACAAAATAATTTTCTTATCAAACGAACCAATTTCTTTAAGCATCGAAAAAGCACCATACTTGTAATTTACGAATAAACTAATACTGTTGTGATAAATTAAGCAATTTGTAAAACTACGGATCTGATAATTCTCGATATTGAATCCTCTGGTTGTCATTTTAAATTATGATTTTATTTTAAAAAATAAAAAAAAAATGTTTTAACTTATTATGTCTGAAACGCCATCGTAAAAGATCGTTCTAGAAAAGATCTCAATATTGGCTCATCATTTTATTTAGAAACTTTTTAATTTCCCCGGGATTATACCTTTGCACTACTTACTTCCCATGGTTTTATCAATTTCTATTAGAAATTTTGATGTAAAAAATTGTCCTTGATATAGTATAGAATGAAAGTAATCACATCACTAGTAATTTTGGTTAAAAATGAAACATGATTCTCTTTTTTTATTTTCCTTTTTTTGAGTTCCAATAGTTGCAATTGATAACATGACTGTTGAGTGAGATATAAATTTTTTATTACATACATTTAAGAATGACATTTTTTAATGTCCTTCCCTTGTCAATGAATTGAAGAGTAGTATAATTCTAAAAGTTCTCCCAAACCCTCATATATCGTTCTAACACGAAAACTTGACTTTCTTTTTTCATGTCCTCAAGCTAAGGCGGCTTGTATCTAAAATTTGTACATATTATTATTTTAACTATGCATTTTAATACTTAGATTATTTTATAAAATTAAAAAAAATTCGAAAAATCTATGAATTAAATAATATATATGGGTATGTGTAATATAATCATCAAATTTTATACCTTATCACACATTCAAGAATATGGTACATGTTT
This sequence comes from Nephila pilipes, assembly GCA_019974015.1. Lineage (NCBI taxonomy): Eukaryota > Metazoa > Arthropoda > Arachnida > Araneae > Nephilidae > Nephila > Nephila pilipes. Next base: position 5,104 of record BMAW01131133.1, read on the forward strand.
TTTTAACACAATATGCGCGCTGAGTCGAAACTAATGAAGAAAAAAAATTCGCCACTAAGCATTTAATAACTCCATGCATATCTTACCGACAGTGTTCGTTCCATTAAAAAAAAATGCAGCTTCCGGTGCATATGCAAGCAACGGTGTATCGAAAAGATCGATTTTTGAAGGTTTAAAAGCTCTAGTTGATAATTAATTGCAGTTGGGGGTCAAATGAAAGGAGAACAAAATTTAAGTCTCCCACTTAAGGTCCGAACTTTTATTAATTTTTTAAAACTGAAAAATAACTTAAAAGTTGTGTCTATTAAATAAAGAGACTGGCGCTGTAAAATTTTTTATCGCAATGTCATACAAATTTGCTTATTATCACGTTCAACGTACAACCCTCCTCTCTCCCTACAACGTCCCATGCGAATCTTCCATTGTTCGAAACAATGCTGGAAGTTTTCTTCTATCAGCTCCTTCAAAACGCGTGCCGCTTTCTCTTTCACAGCTTCAACAACTCAAATCTTGTTCCTTTTAATACAGATTTTACCTTAGAAAACAGATAGAAGTCGCATGGCGCAAGATCCGACGAATGAGGCAGATGGTATTTCACTCGGATGCTGTACTTCGCCTGAAAGCCTCTTGACAGACAATGCGGAATGACTTGTCTTTCCAGAATTCGGGTCTTTTTTTTTTTTTTTTTTCCTTATTCTTTGAGGAAGCTCAGCAAGATCGTAAAAATAGTAATGTTGATGACAATAAATTTGACCTTCATAAAACCTGTGAAGGTACACAATCCCATAAATATCGAGGGTAAAAAACAATCATCATTGCTTTGAATTTTGAGTTGCTTTTTTGCTTTTTTTGAAGATGGACTCTTCCAGTGCATGGATTGGCGCTTCGTTTCAGGTTCATAAGCAAAAAACCAAGATTTGTCATACGTTATTTTCTTTTTCTATAAGACCGGGTCATTTTCAGTGGCATTCAAAGTGTCAGTATAAACATTTTTGCGGTCTTCTTGTTGTTCAAACGAGAATTTTAGGCACTATTTTGGCATATATTCTTCGCATGTTAAAACTGTTACGTAAAAATTGCCGTACAGATTCTTTGTGTATTTCAGTTAAAAAAATTATTTTAACTTCTAGAACTTATAAATTTGGAAAAGAGTTAGAATTGTAGCAAACTTCAAGCGGCTTTTAAAAACATTTTATGTAAATAAATTCAGGAAGTTTTGTATGAATGTTTTATTACTTCTACATTTGTTACTACATCACTCTGGTCATAGCTGAAAAAATTTAAAAAAGAAAAAAAACTCTTTCAACTTTGATAGAAATCAAACTTCTACTGATACCATAAAAAGAAGATGAATGGCCCTTTAAACTATTTCTAAGCCTTTCTCAAGTACCCGCTGAAGGACCTCAGTTTTCTGTGTGATTTTGCTTCACAACTCATAAAAAATACCTTAGACAAAGCCTCTCCAACCGAGCAAAAGTGTTAACGGGGCTTAATTCTTGATGAGTAGAAAGCGTCACTATTTTTGGCTCTCTTAAAGGGCCATTAAAGAGAGATTATGCGCTCCTGGGGACAATGTCATATCATAAAAACCGATCCAGTGAATCCTCACGATCGTTAAAACTACTGTGTGCCAAGTGCTTAAAGTTCTCTATTGGTTAGAGAGATAAGGGGGAAAAAAAGACTTTTGTGTTTTGTGATGCAAATGTTGGTTGCGTTTAACTACGATTGAAAATGTTGCCGAAGTTTTTGTCAAAGTTTCGATTTTCTTCTTTCTTTTGTATACTAGATAGTTTTAATCTATTTTCATCATAATTTAATTTTAAATATCTTTTCTTTCCTCTATTTCTTTCCGGACTTTGAAGTGGCCGCGATTGCCGAGTGGTCACGATCGATGGTTGCGAGTTTATATTTCTCTCCAGTTGTGGGTTCGAGTCTTGATGACACTGAAGACCTGTCGAACAATGAGGATGATGTACATTAAATCTATCGGGGCTCAAAGCTCTCACGTCGGACAATGAGGAAGCTTGGAGATTGGCGTCCCAGGTCTGGTGTCATACTCGTCACTTGCCAGTGGCTCAAAATTATGAGGTCTGTTGCCAATAACCCCCGCGTTAATTCTATTTATGATATTAATAAATTAATAATTAATCAATCATACTGACAACATAGAGAATACCGGCAACAAATTCCTCAAGAAACTTGAAAAACGCACCCCAAATTACTCAACAAGACCTAGAAACATTCTCATGGAATAACTCACTTGACAGCCAATCACATCCTGGGCGAGTCAACAACTCAACTCACCGGAATATCTTCATCTCCTCACAATGCAGCTCCCGGACAGGCGGCCTGACTTAATTCCTTTAATATTTCTTGCAATATTTAAACTTCTAACTCTTTAAACTTTTACTTTAATTTTTTTTACTTAAGCTCCAAGCATTTTATACCTACACGCAAATTCTTAAACGCCTCTTTTTTAATAAATTTCTGAACAAGTGTAGAAACCAAATTCATGCTATGTCACACAGTACAATAGATCAGAGCCCAACCGGCCTAAGAACTCTAACAACTTCGTCCCAATCACTCAACCTGAACTTTGAAATAATGAGAATATTTTCGGTTTAAAATGGCTTTAAGTATGCTAAAAATTACGTACGGCTTTTTATGTAAAGATACAAAATCATTCTAAATTTAACATGAAAGATTCAACAAGATATTAAATGTCAGTAGTGTAAGCTCGTTGGCATACACACAGCTAGGATACATATTTATTTGGAAAACGTATCAAAAAAAGAATAGTGTTTATAAACTGTTTTCTTGCATAAGCAACTTCGTTAAATTTTAAGTATAAGTGGTAAATATTACAAGTTAAAGAATGATTTATTATTATACAATAACTGCTGCTGAACGTTAATTAATATAATTGATTTTTTATGGCTAACGATTACTAAGATTAAAAGAAAGTTAAGAAATTTGATGAAGAAAGAGCAATGGTATGAATTTATCAAATGTATTGACTTTATACGTAACTTCCCTTTCACGCTGTACAAACTAAAAAAAAATTTCGAAGTCAAACATATCATTAAAATGACAGTGAGCGTGCCAGAGAAAGATAAATGAGCCATGAAGGGGCAATTAAAAGTTATTATTAAGGATAGAATACCATTTTCAGTTGCAGTATTTTATTGTCTCGGGTTAAAATTAAGTATGAGGTGCTAGTTGGTAATCTTGGCAATATTTAGCGACTATTAAAATAGATTATTTTAATTATCTGAAAGCTTAGAGAAAAGAAAAAGTTATTTTAATTGGCTGAAATCGGTTGCTTGTACAGCAGCTTTTCAATATGAATTTTGGTTTACTGTGGCTTCTATACATTTAACTTTAAAAAGAGCAAACTGCTTAAATTTGAAGTTTTATAGTTGATAAACTTAATCCAATTACATGACTCAAAATTTACATCATGAATGCAAATTTGTGATAAGTAGCCTTGCATACGATATAAACATATTTAAAGTAAAATATCATCTTAAAATAATTTAAATATTAAAAAAAATTATGCTGAGTGAAGCCTTACGAAGCCGAACTAATTTTCGAATGTAAGGAAAAAAAAAACGAATTAAAGGATCTTTAAAATGAATGTGACGTTTAAGAGGCTACTGGGTAGAGATTAAGTTTTCAGAAGAAATGAAAAAAAAAAAAAAAAAAAAGTAATTATTTAAAATAAACTGATATAATATAAGGATTTAAGTTCACTGATAATTAATTACGTATATGATTCAAAATGGAAAGAATTTATTTTAAAAATGAAAGAATAAATTATTCCCTTTCATCTTTTCTCCCTTTTCCTTGTTACTTATCCAAGAAGATAGTTTCCAGACTTTTCTGAACATCCTTGCCTCAACATTTCAAAAAACAATTATAATTTTTAATTTGATAATATTTAGTGACAAATCAATGTTTTTTAAGTTGAAAATTTTATTTGTTCACCTCATAAATTATTTCTTTGGACCCAAAAGCTGATTAATTAACCAGAAATTACTTTGAACTAATCGAGTGAATTTTGTTTTTACTTTTCCTGCTTCACAACGAGTATATTTGACATAATACTGATTGACTTAGGTTTTTATAGGGGACATAGAATTTCATCAACACTCTTCAAAAAATTATGAGCTTCGATTTTATTTTGATTGCGGTGTTCAGCATGCTTTTATTATGTTTTATAGATTCTGTTTTTCCCTTCGAGACCGCATTTATTTTTCGAAGTTAAATTATGCAAATAGATTAAGAAATAAAAGTAGTTATATCTTTTAGTTTTAATATTTTAAGTCTTTTTACGAAAGTGGGTCTAAAAATTCCGTGTTAAGAATTAAAAGTAGGAAAGCGATAGCTCACACATTTTGGTATTGACCATTGATAGGTTTTTCTTCTTCTTTTGCATGTGTTAGGTTGAGTGCGTTTGTGGAGCTCTTAAGCCTCCGACGTTTTATCTCCTGTCGACAGATAAGAAACGAATGATTTTGGCTTATTACTTGTCCAGAAATTATAATTATAAATGAAAAAGGAAAAAAGTCATTGCCTCTTATGTAAAGATTAAGATTAAAAGAAAAAAAAATGGAAGCATTACGTGAGAGCTTTATTGATTCTGATGAGCTCTGGGTCTGTCACACAGAGCCACGAACTGGCCTCTGCCTTTGTTTTCACTGGGACTGAACATCCTCTGTGCCAGCGAGCGACTTATTGAACAAAAATCTCGCACTCACGCAAGTTGCATTTTCTCCGAGTGTCTAGGTTTGTACCAGAGTTCTAGGTGAAGTGGTTTTGCTTTAAGATGAAAATTTAGTCGCTCTGTAAGGAAAAAAGATATCTGTTTACTATTGGTTGGTTAAGAGGTACTTTGCTATTGGCTTCGTGAGAAATGATGGCTGAAATTGTCTTGAGAGAGAAAAAGTCTTATAACTTGTCCGAAGTGGAAGGAGATGTTTACCTGTTTCGCCATTGGTTGTTGAAATGCGGAGGGGAGATGTTTTATTGGCTGCCTCGAAGAGTTCTTTTGTGGTGGGTGAAGAATGTGTGTCAGTGAGTTGCGAGCTCAGTGCAGGCTATACGGTCGTGAAAAGTACGATTTAACAGATTTTTGAATTAGAATTAAAGGAAGAATAAGAAAAATATATAGAATTTTAATAACAGAATTTGAAGAAAAAGTTGTTTTATGGGAGATGATTGACCATTTGTGGAACTAAGTTCCGTAAAAAGGACAAGCGATGCGTAAGAGAGATGTTCGAAAAACTCGATCATTTAGAGAAATTAAAGATAAGTTCAGAGTATGGCCCCAAAGTAGACCTGGATTCCGTAAAAAAAAATCTAGATGTAGGAAACGATAGAAAAGAGGATGATCGAGAACGAACCAAGGTATTCTAACTATTGCAGCCGACAGGCAGAAATATCGCAGCTAAGAACTCCTAGCACAGACCAGACGTCCACCTGGCTTCCGTAAAAAATCCTATAAATCAAGTCAAGTTTACACTGTACAAAAATCTCTGTCGAGATGAGTTTTTTTATAGTGTCAGGAGAGCTATTTGTGGTCAACTAATCAATGAGCAGCAGATTGGGGTGGTGGAAAATCAGATAGGGGAAACATTTCTGAGAACAAATTGAAGCGCCATAGCGAAAACCACCTATTCTTTTGCCCCCTGAAGCCTAAACCTATTTGGTGAAGCTTTTAGTATTGAAAGTTTGTAAGATTTAAAAGGATAATTAAAAAAATTTAAGGAATTTAGGCCAAACACAGTTTCCGTTATGGCCGAAGAGACTTTGTAGCTTACACCAGGACACAAATCAGTTGATTTCGTCTTTGACGAAATAAGCCAAATAGATTGGGGAATTGAAAAGAAGCTCGAAATGACCAGAGAAGCGGGAATGAGGACGAGAGGGAGCGAAAGCGAAGGCCAAAGAAGGCATTGAATCTCTAAGATGGAAGAAATTGAGCGGTAAAATAAATTTGTATACATGTAGCCTAACTGTTTCATTCCCCATACGTTACACCGTCTTTGGAGCAGAATCATTGGAAACAATCCATTGTTGCTAGGTTTTCGGTGTAAAATGATGAATCCAAATTTCATTAGCTGTGAAAAAAACACTACTAAAAATGGCGACGCAAGTTCTAAGGCAGCCGGAATCCAAATTAACCCATCAATTAATATGAAATTTATTTGGGAGGCGCTTAACAGATTACATCACAATACCAACTCGCAACAACAGTAATGCCATCTGTTGCCAAGAACAGATACTTTTTTTTAACTATCCCCTCGTAGAAAACTAAAAAAAAGTGCGAAGAAAGAAAGTGAGTTTATGCCGAGAGTGTTGGAGATAACATTCGCTCTTCCTTTAAAAAAATAGATAGTGTTGAATTTGAATTGAGATATGTCGAGTCTGTGTTCAGATTTAGTTCATACATTTACGTTGTTTCAACTTGCATAAATTTTTATTCTTGTTTTATTGATTATTTGTTCCTGATATGGAAGTTTACTTTTTGTTATATTTCTGAAGCTGATAGTCAATAACATAATATAGTTTGTTTAAATTCAACTAAGTGTTTTGTTCAGTGACTTCGAGGCTCTGTCAACTCATGGCATCCTTTATTAACTAAGTTTTTTTTCATGTTTCTCAAACCAAAGTCAAACATGACTAATCACAAGTAAGAGATATATGTATATAGATAAAACACGTATGCAACGAGAAACAGTTGTAATAGACATACTATAATGAAGAACTCAAACTAGATTATTCATCAATTTCATTCATTTATCATTTTTTCATTAACATTAATGGAAATTTCACGTTATGAAAACACAGTAGAATTTTTGAACTACGTCTTGTAATTCCAAACAACGAGAAAATTCGAGAAGTTACGAAAATTACCTCTTATTTTTGTAGAAAGTCATCTAGTAATAAAGAAATGAAACGATTTATTTCAGTTTTACATTTACACCAACTCCTTTATATGTCATATCTTACCACATTGAATCGAAGGAAAAAACATTTATTTAAAAAAAAAAAAAACTTTTTCAATATTCCGTGACACATACACTTTGGGTATACCACTGATTCAATTCTTCACATAAATCATATAAAATTTGGTAATTCCTATTCCGGACGTCTAAAAGTTAAATCAAGAGACAGTCAAACTTTAACAAAGTTATGATTTTTATCCTTAACTGTCGTTTCATATTTCATTTCCTTGTATAGAACATTCATTTCTCTACAGAGAATATTCTAAAATCACGGAATGAGACTCCATTTTTTTTCCTTTTTCAATTCTATGTGCTAACCACGCTGCTCAAACATTCAAAAAATAAGTAGATAATCCTACACTATTCGTTCTTCAAAATGATTAATCGTTTCCGATACAAATACTAAATACATAGTTCTAAACGAAAACTCGCTTACGAAACTCCTGTCTCAACCTGATGTTCAGGAGAGCAGTGATAAATTGTTTCTTCCAAGTATCCATCACTTTACGGAGTCGTTTCTCTACTGAGCGAATGAGGTCGTTTATTGAATACGCAAAGTGTTCCAATGATGACCAGAAAAGAGAGTCCTCTTCACAACAAAAGTGGAAATAAATGACCTGTCGTTTTCCCCCCGAAGATTCAATAAAAACAGTACCGCTTCTAGATCAAGCTCTTGGCACAAAATCATACATCTCTGAAATTTTTACTCAAACGATATATAAAACCCATCTCTTAAAGAATTCATCGTAGTTCTAGGATTATTTATCTTTTATATATACATGCATGCTTGAACTTACTGCTTGAGTAATGCGGATGCTTTAAAATGATATAAATTTTATATATACACAGCTTTTATTACTTATTCATTAAAGTGTGACTATAATTTTAATTATTCAATTTTATTCTATCCGTTATAACTATACAACTTTTGAATTAATTGTCTAACATAGTATTTAAAAATTTCCAATATTCTACGTAATATATTGTTATTGCATTCTTTAATATTCTATTATCCGCTAGGACTTTAATTCATTTTATTCTTAAGTGATTTCGGGCATTGCACTAGCGCTTTCCTATTTAAATACCTGTCTAGTGGAAGTATCAATCATAACGGTAACCATAAAATCTCACCATAAGGAGCGAAGGCTAAAATTGAGTAGTCGAATGCTGCTTCCATCTGTTTGAGCTTTTGGAACTTTAAAATTAAGTAAATAAGACAGAGCTTCCGGAGATAAAGAGATATTCATTCTTTCGCTTTTGCTCGCAGTTCACACATGTTATCTATTTTCACTTAAGTGTTGTCTAACTTCATTATTTCAGTGTGTGTTTACTTCTGTACATAATGTATTCGACATAAATTATTAATGGTTAGTATGAGAATGGAGCTCTGTGTCCTGATTCTGCTTTTATGACTACTTCCAATAATTATGCTCCGTTCAAAATTAAATGTTACATCTAAGTCATAGAAGTTGTATGCTATATATATACATCCATAATTTTCAGAAAAAGACCGGATCAGCATAAACACTGCATTCGAGAAAAATGGTACAAAAAAATTACAATTGCACAGAGACGCTGTATGAATTGCGAAGCCATCGCCGCGGACGTCTCTGTCGCAAAATCTAGATCTATGTTATAATAATGCATGGCATATCAGTTAAGGAACTCAATACCCTAAAAATGAAAAGAGCTTCAAATTTCTAATTTTTATTTGGTAATGTTCTTTGAATTATTTTCTTTCGATTGATTAATTATTTTTGAATGTATAAGAACTAGAAATTGGAGGAAATGAATTTGAAAAATGTGTAAACAAACAATTTTATTACTTTACCGCTCCCCCTTTTCTCTCTCTCTCTCTCTCTTTTTTTACAACGAGCTCTCCGAAAATTCATTTTATTTTGTTTCGATGATAACTGTAGCATTTACAGTTTTTTTCAGGGATTACAATTTTCAATGTATAAGAACGTTGAATTAAATGTATAAGCTCTTATTCATCGTGTGTTTTCATACAAATGTAATATTTTGATATTATACGAAACTAAATATTTAAAAAACTGTTTTATTTTTCAATATAATATTTCTTTAAGCATTTTCTTCGTTAATCAGGTGCAATCGATATACTCTGAAAAAAGGATCAACTATTAAGAATACGTACTGAAATTATATAGAAGTGCAGTAACTACTATGAAAAACATATATTGATCCAGGACTTCATATCTCAGATTTAATTTTTTTTATCCACCTATAAACTATCAATTATAAATAAGCTGCATTCAGATATTATAACAAAATCGAAATGATCGTATTGTGGTGGAGAAGAAACTTCGATTAAAAATGAGAATGAAATGAAATGATTGACATATTACTCAAAGAGAAGACTGAGATTCGGTGCACTTTTAATTTATTAAAACTGATAAATTGAAATTAAAGGTTACACAGCACTGAAATTGACATACCTGTTAAATGAGTTACGTAGTACTTCGATGAAGGTACTGTGTTTTAATTTGCATTACATATTATTGTGATTGCGTGAGTTAAGTTGTTATACGTCAGGAAGTGAAGTGGCTAAGTGTGGGCGTTTGTGTATGTCGGGTGTGGAACGTCCCTCTCTGAGAGTGTGTGTGAAGTGTATCTGAGTATAGTGTAGAGTGGTCAATCTTGATGAGAAACCTCTTTTATGTGAGTCGCCGGGAGGAACGAAAGGTGACCATAAAGAGAAATAAAGCACAAATTCTTCCTAATGAAACTGTAAAAATTTTGAGAATCATATGCAGATTGACCCTACCCTATGAAGGATCCTTCATTTGTGAATTCAAAGAGGTTAATAGGGATTGTCCAAAATTTAGGATTGTTTCTCTGTGATCGTAAGAACCACTTATGAAGATCTAATGTTTGTTTTAAATAATAAATAAGATAAAATGATATTTTAAGTTAATTGAAGCACGTAATAATAATTTTAAATTTTAAAGTAGCTTTTCTCGGTTTGTGCTTCTTCAACATATCACTGTATTTAAAATGCTACTCCTTCCACAAATATTTACAAATTACTTCCATTTTTTTCTTCCAAATATTTACATATAATAAAATTATTTTAACACATATAATTTTATTATATGTGTTATTTTTATAAATAACACATATAATAAAATTAGGGATCCATTTTGAAATAAAAAAAACCTTTTTTTAAAAAAAATTTAAATATTGTAATATTTCCGGGTTTTTTGCTTAATTTATGCGCACATATCAACAACTAATTATTTCTTCGAAAATTATTGTAGTATTGGTTGCTTAAAACATCACTGAAAATATTACGAAAGTTTAATATTAAAATATTAATAAATACAGGAGGAGTAGGGTATTGAAATTTTCCAAAAGTATTTCAAGAATTTTGTTTTTTTAAAAAAAGCTACATCAGCAATATATCCAAATTTTTATCTGAAATTATTTCCTTGAATAAAAATGTCGGATGCCATGCTAAAACATGATTTTTAGATGCATATATAAATCATATTATATATACATTACGCGACATTGAAAATGCAACACCAGGAAGGTATGGCCCGAAAGCGACGTAACTCGGCAAACAAAGAGAGACAACAACGAACAATAATAAATCATTGTTTCGAAATGATATGTCTAACAAAGAGCGAGAACAGCATCGGTTCAGTAGGTTGTAGGACCACCGTCGACAGATAGCAATACACGAAGTAACATGTCTAGATACAGAGACAATGAGAGTACGGATGACTCTCCATTCCCTGTCAACCATTTGCCACAGTTCGTCGTCCGAACGCCGCACTGGCAGGGTCCACAAATGGTGTCCAAATACATCCCAAATATGTTCAATTCGTAAAAGATCAGAACAGAATAATGACCATGGAAGCATTTGCTCACCTTTCAGGGTACTTTGGCTGATGCGAGCAGTGGGCGGTCGGACGTTATCCTGCTGATAAAGGATATTAGGCACCCCCTGAAGGTAGAGCAGAGTCACTTGACACAGAACATCATCCATGTATTATTGGGCCGTAATAGTGCCCTGAATATGAACTAGAGTTTATCTAGAATCATATGCAGTTGCGCCTCAAACCATGATGCCGCGTTGTCGCGCGGTGGGGCGTACCACAATTGCTGCCAGATTGGACCTGTCTCCCCGTCGACGCCACACTCGTACTCGGTGACTATCATTGGAGAACAGAAGCGTAACTCATCTGAGAATACGACCCAGTACCATTCCATCATCCACGTCGCTCGAGCACGGCACCATTGCAGACGTTGGCGTCTATGCTGTGGAGCCAGTGGTAGTCTTCTTAACGGACGCCATGAGTGCAGACCATTAGCAACCAATCGACGGGAAATGGTTCTGGTCGATATGGAAACATCCAGAGTGATGCAGAATGGAGGTAGAAGTTGCTTCCAGATCTACCACCACTTGTAGGCGGATGCAACAATCCACGCGTGTTGACGTCACTGGTTGCACCAACACCCCTCAAACTTGCCACATTTCCTTTTTCCAACCATCTTTGTCACAGTCAGTGTACTGTGTATGTTCCATGAAATACATTTTTAAAGTACGTGGCAACTAAAGTAAAATATCGAAACATATTTAATGTAAAATAAGTTTATGTAAAAAATGCAAGCAAACCCCATTCACCTAATATGTTGCAAGAGTAGGTGACACTTAGAGCAGAAATTATTGCTATTAAGAAGTAAATTACATCTATTTTATGCAAAAATATTTAATTAAAAATACAATATTTTTCTTTAATTTATTTTACATAAAGTACCAATAACATATTGGTTTAAATATAATTTTAATATATGTTTTTCTAAGTGTGGGATGAGATTCTCTCCAAACCCCTCGTAATTCTTAAGGTTCCATGAGTCGATAAAGCTTGAGGTCTGAAGCAAAGATAGACCATGAAGTCATGTGATGTAATGTGTAGGAGCTATGCAGGTCGGTAATCTTCCTTGAAGGAGAGAAAATGGCGGAAAATTGAAAATTTGTTCACTGATTTTGTATGATTTTTGTTTATAATTTATTAATTGATATTTTCCCATCGTTCTTTTTTAAAAGAAGATCAGATGTTCATCCCATATAATGTATAAATGCCGTGGATTTAAAAATAAAAAAAAAATTGGAAATTGAAGCTTTCAAGTATTTGCCACAAATCGTCTGAATTTTCTTACATGTCCAAAAATTAGTCAATTTTCTTTTAAGAAAAACTTGTCCTCTGACATGGTGTTGGAATTGCATCCATACAATATTTTGTTTTAGAGCTAGGCCTCAAGTTACACAAAAAATAAACTACAACATCGAATTTTTAAAGAATCACCCATTATTTATATGTACTCAATTTTCGGGAGTCAAAATCTAATACACCTTTAATACACTTAAAAACTCTTCCTTTTTTTAAATATAGATTCGTATAAGATATCAAAAAAAGGAAACAGAAAACAATAGAAATGACAAGTATAGTAATGCCTTAAATGAACTGGAATTCGCAAGAAAAATACGGGAAAATAATTATAAGTGTACAAATATGAACTCCAATGAACGATATTCTCTTGCTATGATAATTATAATCGTGCAGGATCTGGATTTGGTTGTGTCTTCGGGGAAAATCTAACAACGCTCCAGGGAATCAATGGACAAAAAGAAATAGTAAAACTTAATTATTATAACGCTCTAAGATTGATAATTTGGTAAGATGAAATTAGAAGTTTACCCAGCTAGCTTAACTGATGTACAAATCGAACATTTCAGCACTGAATGAAGATACTTCTGCAGTAAGGGTACTAGTCGAATGATTGAAAAATCATTCTACTAGTGCTTGTTTTAGAGCTGCAAAGATTCTGCAACAAGTTATTTCCTATACTACGGTGCAAATGAATTTGAGAAGCCCAGTTCTTCTTTATTCTTATCTATGTTAGCTGAATCTCAATAAAAAATCACTGTTTGTTGCTGCTTTGTTTCTCCCCTTCCAATAGAAAATAAGTAAATTGAAAAAATTCCATGAAAAGATCAAGTATTGGAAATGTAATTGCCTGTTAATCAGTCATGTTTATAGTGCTCTCTGGATTTTATTTCTCTTGTCTAAGGTTATCAATGAAAATAACTTCAAATTTCCTAACTATGTTTACTCAAAAATCACTTGCCTTCGAATGTATAACGCGCAATGATTTCATAGCGTATTTTATAACTGCTTACAAACATGAAGAGATAATTAAACATTACTTTGCATTTTTACCACTTCAGTGGGATTGTACTAGACCAGCGGTTTTCAAACTGAGAAACGCAGACAACCTCTGGGAGAACAACCGTGCAGTCCTGAAAAAAATTCCGATGAATGCAAGTATCTTCGAAATAGTATTGTCAAAGCTAAATCGTTCCTTAAAAAATAATAAACAAAAACATTTACATGAAAATTTACGAACAATTAAGGTTTATCTAGAAATTCAGTCACATATTAGAAATTGTGACTTAAATTGTATCGTTCTTTCTGATGACTGATTGATTTTCGGTCTTCCTTTTATAATAGAATCTGGAGGGTGCATATTTTCCCTCATTCTTAGAAATATGCATTTATAATTCCAATTTTAAAACTGGGCAAAGTTCCAACAGATTTAATGAATTGCCACCCCATAGCCCTCACGAGTTGCCTATGTAAAGTGCTAAAAAATGGTGAACGCCAGACTCATGAACGTTTTGGAACAAAATTTTATTTCCTCACCATTCCAAAACGACTTTCGATGAAATAGACCTACTGTGAATAATTAAGTCGTTTCGGAGGCATAGGTAAGGAACGCCTTCGTTCACAATATACATCTTGTTTCTATTTTTTTTGGGGGGGGGGGAAGGGGATATTGTGAAAGCATATAATTGCTTTTCGGGGTATAGCATTCTCAGATATTTGTACAATTATGACTTAAAGGATAACCTGCCAATTTTAATTCAAACAGTTTTAGAGAATAGATATCTTAATGTCAAAGGGTTTTTTACCTTATCACGTTTTTATTCAGGAAGAAGCGATGCCTCAAGGGTGTGTTTTAAGCCCCTCATACTTTTCATAATGAAAATCAATAATATCGTTTCACACATTCCCCCACCCCGAAGTTCTTATTCATGTTGACGGCCTGCAATTTTCCTGCATGGGAAAGGAAATGAATAGTATAGAAAGACAATTACAACAAGCTAATATAAAGAATTACAAATTGGACAAATGATAATGGTATCTGCTTCTCCTTAAAAACACTGCCTGTCTTCATTTTTGTCGACAAAGGAGACTTCATCCTGATCCTGAAATTTATTGTAACAATATTTTAATTAATGTTGTGGATGAAATAAAATTCTTAGGACTAATTTTCGACACGTTTCACTTTCACATTAACGTCTTCGCAAACGATGTGAGAAATTCTCTGAATATTTTAATGGTTTCAGCACATACACCATGGGCTTCTGATCGCATTTGTTTGTAGTGCATTTATCATGTTATCATACATTTTAAATTAGCTTATGGTTCTGTAGTGTTTGGTATAGCTAGAAAATCAGTTTTATGTAAACTGAACATCATACACCATACCGCACTAAGACTTTGTCCTAGAGCCTTCCGAACATCGCCCATCAAAAGTTTATACGTTGACTGTTTTGAACCCTCCTTAGACTTAAGGAGATATATAATGTCCCTTCAATACCATTTTAGAGCTCTTTTATCATCAAAGTTTTTATCTTATCCTGACAAAAGCTTATTTTTAGATACATTGATGGAGCAAAAAAATTGTCCGTACCTTCTTTTCATAGGAAAGTTCAAATATTAATTGAGGGCTATGGGTTATTTAACATCTCTGTCAATAAAACCAGACGAGAATTTTTTAGCCTTGTCTGAGCAGAATTTTGATTTTAAAAATCAATTTAATACTTTTAAAAAAATTGACATAGCACAGAACATTTTTACTCAAATTTCTAACGACTTTTTTTTAACAATGTCCTGATTTTAAACATATCAAAACAGATGGTTCCAAGTCAACGAATCATATCAATGCCTCATTTTTAATTGATAATTCATTTAATGATTTTGAACTTCAATCGTAACGTTTTACATTTAGAGTGGAGATTTCTGCTATTTATCAAAGTTTAGACAGCTTATCAAATCGATATGATGATAATTTTATCTTATTGACAGATTCCATGAGCATGATGGAATCCTCATAGCTCATCTCACTCATTTAAGTATCACTATATTTAAAAAACTGATAAACTAAAATCTGAAAACATTTAGTTGATTTTCTGTTCGATACCATCTCATGTGGGTAATTAGGGCATCGAAACAGTCGATATTGCTGTTAAATCTGCATCCGGCATAATCTCTCCTTTCATTCCACATTGTGACAGTATCAAAGGTATCGAAAAACATCCAAATAGTTTGGTTTATTAACAACTTGAGAGAAGCTACTGGAAACTCTCTTAGATTGAGATTATATGCCTTTAAATATCACAGTGGAATATTCCAAGAAGATACTCGGGAAATGTAAGGAATATTCTGGAATGTTTTAGAAATTATAATGAAAAATGAACAAAATGTTTGCTTAAACAATCGACATTGATATCACTGGTTTTTGAACCCGGGAACTGGATATGAAGTTGAGACAATATTTTTCTCTCCATCAATATGTGGGATACAAAAAACGATTTAATGTGGAAAAAAGTCAGAGAAGTTATAGCATAAAAATGGCTAACAGTGGAATTTATTTTAATGTTTCTTCACGAAAGATAGATAAGCCGACAACGATTGCACTTGAATCAATGGTTGTGGTAGCGGTTGTCGAGTGGTCATGGTCGACGTTGTTTTCGTCGAATCCAAGCAGTTCCTCTTAAGATGCAAAGTGTATGTGTGTAGCACGTTATTCTACGTGACGTGTTACGCTTATCAGGCCTCAATGTCCTTGCGTTGAAATTCAATAAATGGATAACCTTGCTCTATTCGAAATATCTTAGTCGCTATGTAAGCCTTCACCACAGATTCAAACTCATCTTATTTCAAGGTTATTATAAAACTTGTAATGATTGTCAGGGGCTTTATCGTGATAAAAGAAAGTGTGAGAGCTACTGTTATAGATGTGTATAAAAACGTTGTTGTAAGTAGATTTTAGAGAGAGAGATAAATTTGGTCCTAAGACCTGTAATTTTTGAAAATTCTTTCATTCACCACTTATTCACCAACAGCTAATTAATTATTTTTTTCATACTGTTCACCAGGCTTTTTCTCTAAACTTTAATCCACTATGATTTATATTATTAGAATATTATAATAACTAAATTATTGAAAATTAATTTTTTATTTCACGAACGTAAGCTTTTTAAATAATAACTATTGAATCAAATTAGTTGAATCTTCAACACATTACACATTGACTCCTGTATCTATAGCATCACTGAAGAGTTTAAAAAGTAATTTTAGGCATAAATATGGATTCCTTCGCAAAACAAATAAGTCATTAATTTTAAGTTACTTCATACATTCAATCAATTCATTGAATTTCACATTTATTCTGTTTCGCAAGCTTAATTTACTTCCATAATTGTCTTGCTTGTATGTATTTTTTTCCTCATTTAACTGTCGGTGTGTCACCATCGATAAAGTCTCCCACTGACTTTTTTTTTTTTTTGCGGGACCTTGTTTTTTATTTACTAGAATCAATAAAAGAGAAAGTTACTTAGATTCACAAGTTATTTTAATCAAGAATACTTTAATTATGATCACCCGGTTAAAACGTCAAGACTTAAGAGGTAAGAAGACTTACACAAAATCAATTTGCGACAACTATTACAAAAAAGAAAAAAAAAAAGACAAGAAGCCTTTAACTAAGGTCAGAAGGAATTTCTTTTTATTGGAAGATAATAATTGTAGGCGTGATGTTACTTGGCTGGTCTAGATTGCGGCTGATAATTGAAAGTGATACCTGGCTTCTGTTTTATACCTTGGTGGTGCCCGTGCTAAGTAATTGGGTGTGACACGACTTTTTCTTTGATTTTCCTGGCTTACCCAATAACTTAGTTATCTGTTCGTTTCCGACTTTTATTTTACAGAGTAGGTAGACCGTTTTAGTTTCTTAAAGAGTGTTTTTTGTGGAACTATTTTAATTTACAATATAAAATGTATAACATATCAATGTAAATTGAAATTGACTTAAGTGGTTGTATATATATATATATATATATATATATATATATATATATATATATATATCATATAAAATACAGATTATTAACTCTAAAACCTTTTAAAAATTATTTAGAGCAAAAAACTACTTAAAGAAAAACCGTATAGTTATAAAGATAACAAAGATCAAATTACAAGTATTCTTATTTGAAAATATACCAACTATTTTCCAGCCAACTGTAAAGCATTCTTATGAAATTAAGCCAACAATTTACTTAAATATACATCAAATGATATAATAATTTAATACAACCAAAAACCCTAAATAATTATTACATACTACTTAAGAATCCATTCACACTAAAATCACAGCAAAGTAGGAATTAAACAACAATAAGAAGCAAAAATAAGAGATAATATGAACAATAGTGCTCCATACTTTAGAATGGAATGATGTGCGTTTCTACCAGTGCGTAAGTATCCAACCATCACACTTCAGTAAATTACATCATAACAAGATGGTATAATAACAATAATGAAGGAGATGTTCAACAAATCAAAAATTCAACCAAAAGAGAAAAAAGGCAAATAAAAGAAATATATCCAGCAAACTCAAACTCAGAGTTATAATAACAATACCACTTAAGTCCAGCAAACTCAAACATATTGAAATACTCATCTTACTACACACACACACGTGTATATATATATATATATATATATATATATATATATATATATATTATATACATAATAACCACGGGCAAGTGATGAGGACGACACCTGAGCTGGCACATGCTTCTCCAAACTTCCCCACCACGGCAACGAGAGGACTTTGAGTCTCTACAGATCTAACGTGCATCAGCCTCAGCTACACTGCGAGTCTTAAGGGGCATCAAGGCTCGAACCCACGACTCGAAGAAAACTATTGACCGCAAGTCCGTGACCATGACCAGAAGGTTACCGCGGCCTCAAAGCAGTAATGAACACTTGATTTTATTTAATCATTCCGGAACTTTTTCTGCAAAAGCCTTGAACTTCGAAGACTTGACGGAATATAACGGATGTGTTTGCATGGCTCTTATCGCAAGCATCAACAGAGAAAAAAGCCTTAGTTTGAGTAGATCACACTTTTATATCAGAGATTAAAATGGAAGTTATTTCTATTTAATTTTGTTAACTCAGCAATTAAAAGGAGCTCGTAATGCATCATAGCACGCACGAATCCAAAGAGATAATCAATATATTTAAAAATGGAAGAAAAGGAGTTTCTTTTTTGAGGGGGGGGCGTTAAGAAGTTGAATTAAAAAGTATATAATATAAATTAATCTATTTTTACTGACAAATATATATATACTTATCAATTCGTGGAGAGCGATTAATCTCACCAATCCCCATTAGCGATATCAAGGACATTCTGCAATAAGTTAAAGGAAATTATATTTTATTGAATTAAATGTAAGTGAATTTGAAACATGATTTTGAAAACTATCCTGCATTTATCAAACTATGGTCGAGTTAATATTTTAGTGTTTAAAAGGTACCGAGCAGATACTGGAAAGATATGTCTCTGGACCAAACAAGTTATGCTCGTTGCAGACAAGCTGGCTGCTGTTACTTCACATGTTTCATGCATTGCATTCCTTCCCCGCGTCTAATAATGCACACACGCGCTCTTCAGTAAGTTTGCTGGTTAGGTATATACTGTGTGTATCAACCACTCACGCAAGTCGGTTCGCGTGCTTTTAAAAAAAAGTTCCATTTTGTAATGGTTTTTGAAAAAAATACAGAAGAAAAATTGTGACGGTAGCTGATTCAATGTACTGATATAAATACGATACGAATGGGTCATTGTAGAATGTTTTTAAGTACTTTTATGTACAAGAAAAGTTTAAATTTTTCTTCTTATGATCCGACTCTGCAGACCGCAGGTTGACATTTTGCGGGCTGCATGCGTCCTGCTAATTGGCCTGGACTGATCTAGATTATATGTTGGAGCAGTTTTCGTATCGTGTCATAAAGGTAATATTCCATAAGATGAATACACAATATTACTTTGTTTAAATTAGAAATTTATTTTTGTAAGATTTTGCAATAGTTTTTAATTTTTTATTTGTATTCATAATATGCTTCATTTATATTTATATCATAATTTCAAAGTTCATGAAACTAAGCTTAAGACAATTTATAAACTAAAACTGAAACCAACGTTAATTGTAAGACAATTCATATCCCTACGAGTAAAGAACGAGTTATATACGAAATAATTCTTTCACGTCACATTCAGAAATTGAATTCTAAAAGAAAAATATTTTGAATTTTTTATGAGTGGAAATTCTATAAATATCCTTAAATATGACAAGCAAATGAAAGAAATAATGAAAATTATAAATTATTAACTATTCTTAGTTATTTTAAGTGATCCGAAAATATTAAGACATAATAAATAATGGTAGAAAAAGAAAAGAGTTAATAAAACATACTGAAAAAGAAACTAATAAAAAATAATTTCGCTTATCAGATAGAATCTCGAAATTTATTCAAAGTAATAATGTTTTATGATTTAAAACTAAAGTTGTTTCTAATCCCTTCCGGTCTAGCCAATGGGCTAGATGAGATCCAGGAGCCCCAAAACACTCAAAAAGTCAAAGACAATACGAGGACACTAGGTCAAGTTCTCCTTGGAAAGCCTCAGACAGAAAAGATGTTCAGGGGAGGACAGTTCAGAGTTACAATTTCTATAGACGCAGAAGATCTTATTCCCCCTAATCATATTTGAGGCACCTGAAGTGACCGCTTGATATTGTAGTCTGTAGGGCCCGATCACCTTCAAAAACGATGGCTCCACCAGGTCGCTTGGCACAGTACCATTCATGCGTCGGAGGAGAACGCAAAGAATGGTCAATAGTCGATTTAATTCTTTAGCACGTCTCTACAAAGGTTAAGGTAGTAGAAGTCGAAGACAATGAAGCACCCTCCTTAGCTAAAGTATCCGCCATTTCATTACCTCTGATGCCAATATGAGAGGGAATCCACTGAAGAGATATACATCATGGCAGAATAAAATTTTTGGAACTAACGTCAGTATAGTGACTGATGCTCTATCACTAATACGCAACCGGTTCCGCATATGTTGGATAGAAGTGCAAATATCGGTCAAAATCCAGATATCTTGATTGGCAGTGCTAGAAACTGCGAACTCGGCTGCAATTATTTTTGATCGAAAAACCGGAGCAGTGGTCAGAGCTTCTGATTTTAATGTTAAAACTGGTAGATGGTGTTTTCACAAGGATATGACTATCATTAGGTTATCCTCATTTTTGATGTCATCCCTTAAGATTTGGAGTTCTTTTGAGGGAATAATACTAAGTGCTTTCAAAGCAGTTTGACGTAAATATTCTGGTATTTCACGTTTTTTGCTGGTATAGGACACAAGATCTATATTAAAATGGACTCTAGATAGTCCTTCTGAACGGTTAATCCAAGATTTCAAATAGTGGCCCTTGATATTGGTATTATTGAAACTATTGATTATTCAGTGAAAAAGGACTATTTCTCTTTAATCTTTGATTGGTTGTTCAATTTTGATTAAAGGAAGAGGTACGGCTAAGAGTACCATGAATGTATCGTTTATTAAAATATTTTGTCACTCTAGATTTGGTTGTATATTTAGTGGCTATAAGTCACATTCGTAAAAAGTAATTTCGTTTGGCAGATGTAATGTAAGCCACTCAACTGGACCCGCTCAAGCTGTAGAAGGTTAGCAGTGGAAGCACAGCAGTAATCCTGCGCCGGATTCCAACACAGACCTAAAGATGACTTAAAACTAAGAAATTAAACTAAACTAGAAAAAAGTATATTAATTAAAGACAGAAAAGTAAAACCGACAAACAAAATATTTTAAGTCAAAAGTACTTAAGGCTTAATTGATGTTTGAAAATAAGCGTTTAAATATATTGTGTAATTATATAATCTGAAAAAGGTAATCATTATTCTGGAAAATATTTTAAGTTACTAAATAACTGAGAATAATTTTAAAATTACAGTTTATTGATCATGTAATAATATAACTTATTTATCATTCCCTATGTATTGTTTTTGCAAATATTTTATTTAATATTCTTAATTGTAGAACAATAATTATAAATGTAGAAAAAAAAATGATGATAATAATAGCTAGTTATATTCATAGTTAATATATATGTGAAAACTTATCATATTTTAGGATCAGAAAATGATTTGTGATTTCTGATTATGATTCTTAAAATATGTAAATTTGTATGCAGCTATGTTTTTTTTTTTTTTACATATTAACTTTCTTAGTTATAAATCTGTTATTAATAAAATAACATGTGCCCATGTACAGCTACTTAAGAAATCTGGGTGAGATGATTTGTACAACTGTATTTTATATTACCCCTGACTTCTTTTTGAGATATATAGTTTAGTATATTTTACACAGAAGTCTTATTACAAAAAGTGCCCATGTTAAGAATGAGAAATGAGAATTGGGAATGTGGTAACACTGCAGTATTATCTATTGATTGTTTTCGCTTTTCCAAAGAAGTACATAAGTATGCGATGCCCATTGCACTCAAAATGTCGCCATATCATTTTCGGCTTATGAGACCATCTTCGCCTTCCTTGGAAGATATTTACTTAAATCAACCTATTGTTTTTCTTATTGCTTGGTTTCCAGTGCATAATAATAAACCCAAGTCTAAATGACGGTAAAAACTCAATGCAAAATACCGACGCGACAACAATTACATTTTGATTTGGCAACAAATTGCTGGCAATTCAAAACTATTGCTGCCAATTCAAATTAGGGTCATAACTGTTTTAGTTCAGCTTAACAAACGGTTGCACATAATAGTATTACCAACTTGCCTTATCCACGCCATCTGTCCTCAAAAAAAGGTACTTTTTAAATCACAATCATATATTGTTATGTGGTCATTTTTTATATCTTCAATATGTTTTGGTCCATGATGTCATGTATTAATAACATAACGGATACAATGTCGAGTTCAAATGTTTCCTTAAATGTCAACTTATTAAAAAAAAAAAAAAAAAAGCATGACTTTAGAAAACGATTCTTGAAGCTTTACATTTTCAGTGTGCGTTTCCTCTTTTTACTTAAGGCCCCCATCTAACGGCCATTTTGATTTTATTAACTTAATGTAAATCCTTAGGAATTTTTACGAACCTCCTCAAGCCTAAAATATTTCATCTATTTGAATGCAAAATGTGCATCCGAAGGAGTAAAAAATAACGAGGGTTTCTGCGAAATAACATTTTCTCACCGATATTTGAAAATGTTTTAGAACATTTTTTAAAGACCGGAAAACCGACAAATGAATTATTAAAACAGGATTACATATATTTCTAAAAATAGGAAAATATGTTATTTCGTAGAAATCTTCATTATTTTTTGCTCTTTCGGATGCACTTTCTTGCATTCAAATAAATAAAATATTAAAGATTTTAGAACGGTAGTCGAAAATTCTATAGGATTAACATAACATTCACGAAATCAAAATGGCCGGTAGACGTGAGCTTTAACATTAACAATTTTTTGGTTTCATTCTCATTTTGATTTTGTATTGAAATGTCTAGTGTTGCTACAGTTTTGCACCCAATGTCAAATAATTTTGTAGCAAAATCTTATTATTTTTTTTTCAATAGGCGTAAACAAAATAGTAAGTGTCGTATATTAAAGGGAATTTTATAATTATTTCATTGTATTTTACGTTGTTATTAATGGTATGGTATGAAACACACAATAACAGTAACTTAATTCATAATAAATATTATCCCATTCGAGCCCGTCGTTCTAGGAAAACATCCCTTGGATCCAAAAGTTTTTTTTTAAATTTATTGTTGCTGCTTTTTACAACAATAAAGATTTTAATTTTTTTATATATATAAATTATTTTCCCAACAAAATGTTAATTATTTTTTTCACGCAATAAAAAAGAAGTCTGTCTTCAACAATTTACTTTTCCATTTTTCATGAAAAATTTGGAATTTAATTGATTGTTTATTAACGTCGCACTGAAACGAGGGTGTTGCAGGTGACGGACCTCGTAATTTTGAGTCACAGTCAAGTGTCGAGGTTGACACCTGAGCTGACACCTCACTCTTCTAACTTCCACACTAAGTTAACGGGAGCATTCGGAGCCCCTACAGATTTAACGTGCATCATCCCCGTTACGCGACGGTTCTTCAGTTGAATCAAAGCCGCGGTAGCCGAGTAGTCATGATCGCGAGCTCTCCCCAGGTGTTGAATTCGTCGAGTCGTGAGTTCGAGTCCTGACGTCTCTGAAAACCCATCGTGCAAAGAGAATGATGCACGTTAAATCTGTCAAATTTCAAAGACAGCGAAAGGATGGTGTGGAAGTTAAGAGAGAGGAGAGCTCATGTGTAGTTCTTGTCACTTGACCGAGGTTCAAAATTATGAGGTCTGTAGACAATATCCCTTACTTTAACTATTTAGAGCAATTAGTGTATACATTCAATCAATCAGTTAGGGTAATCAAGACTCGAACCCACGACCCAACTGAAACAACGCTAGCAATGACCAATTCGGTAAACACGGCAGTGAAAAATTAGGAAATCAAAACTTGTAAATTCTCTCTTTGTTTATCAAATATATGTGAACTTTTTTTTGCACCAGTTCTTCTGATTTCTCAATAATGTTTCAATTTCTCATCAATATTTTTTTACCTAAATATCACATATTAATATAAATATATGATTTCAATTTTCAGTTTAGTTTCGTGTAGTTTTTATTAACGTCGCACTAGAAGCAGCGGACCTCATAATTTTGGACCACGGTCAAGTGACGAGGACGACACCGGAGTTGGCACCACCTCTCCTAACATCCACACCTCGCCAACGGCAAGTCTTTGGGTCTCGACAGATTTAACGTGCATCAGTCCCGGCTACACGGCGGGTCTTTGGCGGTCAAGGATCGAACCCGTGACTGAACGAAAACCGCCGGTCATGAATCCGAAACCGTGACCACTAAGCTACCGCGGCCACTTTCAGTTTTCATTTGACGGTTAATATCTTATCGAATGAAAAAAACCAGGATTATCAAAACAAAGTTTTATTACTTTTATCTTGTAATTTTAAGTTGAAGTCTTTTAGAGAATATTGTTTTTCTTCAGCATTGATGGAATATTTGAAACAGCCAATTTAACATATTTGCAGATTCTCATAAACATGGTTTTCAGAACTTTTTTAAGGAAAACATTTTATTAATGCTAAATTAATTTTTTAATGGATTTTTAGTTTGGCGAAGTTATTATGTATAAAATTCGTATTATTTTTCACGATGGAAAAATTGATGCAATAGAGCCAACAACTTAGCTATGGAAATAAAACTTTTAGATATCTTTTGTAGAAATAAATACTAAAAAAAAGAAACCAGTCAATCGTAGTACATTTTCCCTATTCATCCTATTATGTTAAATCACTCATCCCACACTATCCATCCTTACTTCCCTATGATACATTATCAATCACACAGGCCCATTAATAAATAAGGCATCTTGTTCGGAAAGATACAATTCCGGTGAAACTAACCTCATCCATAGTACACATCACTGATATATACTCTCACGAAAAGAAACTCAACCAGAACAAGTAGACAATCAATGAAGCCGAATCGTAACACAACTTGCATTAGCGAAATGAGACAACAATCAGCAAATGCGACCTTGTTGCCGGCAGACGATATTTCGAGACTCGAATAGAGAATCCGATTTAATCACGGAAAGAGGAAGGTCTGGCAAGAATTAGGAAATCTCGCCTAGGCGCGCAAGTGGCGTATTTTTATAACCGCCACTGGGGCAGTAGCGTGGACACACATGGAATGGAATTTGGTGGGCGATTGGAATGCCTTCAGCCACCGTCACAGACGACTCGTTGAGTTTTTATGTTACATCGATCTGGCAGTGAGTCTATTGGAGTGACGTCAGAGAAACGACTTCGATGGTGAGGGTTGCCATATTTTGCGATGAAGCGTGCTATTTAGCAATTTTGAGGGAATTTCAAGTGAGTAATATTTATGAATAAGAATTGAATAAAATGGTTCAATTTTTTTTCATGTAAAACTATTAAGAATGAAATTTTAATGAATATTTTTTATAAGTGTGGCGGTTATGTATATATATATATATAAAAGAGACACTATGTAACTCGTTGAATTAAAAATGTTTTGAGGAAGAAAAATGAGTAACAAATATTCAAGGGCGTGTCCTTTTAACTAGTTTTTAACTATAAAGATTGCATAGAATCCTTGTAACAATGACCCTTCTAAATTTGTTTGCGAACTTGAGCTGTTTATTTATTTCCATGTTTTATCTTCATTTATATCGTTAAAGATGTCTGGTTGGCTGCTTTATGTGACATGATTGATGCTGTAAACTTTGTTTTGTCATAAAACGGAAAAAAGTGTTTTATGTGTACGAACTTATCCGAAAATTTAATTCAAACGAGATTAAGGATATATGAATTAATGAATGTTTAATAAAAAAAAAACTAGTTCCTTCATTTGCAGAAAGCGACAATTTTATTCTAAATTACTGTCCCTATGCAGATATAAGTGTGTGTGCAAATGAAAAAAGGAGAGATTGCTTGTATTTGTACGCCATATAGTTAGTATTAAGTACCATCCCAGGAAAAGCTATATATATATTTTTCTTTCTTCATAATTTTTTTCACCGCAAAAAAGGTTTAAATGCATTAAAACAAGCTTAACTGTATGTCGTGGTTGCCGCCAATAAATTTACTCAAACAATCGATTCTCCGTCCTTTTATATGTATTTGTTTAAATCCATATGGCTACAGCTCTTTCATTCCATCTAATATAAGTATCAAGTTTTGTTTGATTGGAAAGGAGTATAAAATTTAAATATAATGTCAGATAGTAAACCCAGATGGTGTTAATTAAAAACTTACGCTACGACTGTGCGATCAGTCTATTTTTTTTAAAACATTCCTTAACTAGATCATTTGATAGGGTAAAAAGTATGTGAAGTGAACCATTTAAAACATTTTTAAATGTTTTGTATTTTATAATAGAAAATACATATATTTTGTACTAGATTTGTATAATGCTAAAAGGTAGCAAAATTAGGAGGAGTATTCAACAGTTCTAGACATTCCGCTCTCATTTTTTTTTCTTTCAAAAAGTTCTTATCGAGTCGTTAAAATAGTAGCATATTTTTTTAAAAAATACAATAAGTTTTAAAACAAATCCTAACACTAAGAATTAAAAAATACAGAGTAATATAAAATTCATTAGCAAATCACAAATATGTTTTTCATCGCTAAAAGAATTACGAAACTTTACTTTCAATCTTTGCAGGAATTCTCCTATAATTATGCCAACACTTTTAAAAACACTTAATCATTATAAATATGTGTTGTTAAATATATATATGATACATAATTTTTCTCAATAGTCAAGCGATATATTGAAATCACACAGTTATCCATACAATAATAAAGAAAAACCAAACCAATATAATTCGTTTAATTTTGACAAATTAAATAACATATGCATAATGCTATTTAATAATAAAGCATATGAAATTAAACCGTAAGTAATGATAGTTATTTTTTTGTTTATCAAATAATTATTATTTTCATTCACTAAAATGGCTTTTGTTTGTATCACTCATATGGTGATAAAAAAAAAAAACTTTTTGAAAATTTATTTATTTTCTATTTTCTGTAAAAATAGGATTCAGATTTTTTTTTTATTGTAATTTTTTTGTGGGAAACGGTCAACTTTATTAATGGCTAAGCGGTTATCATACGTATTTAAATTGCCGCATTCTTAATTATTCCATCTGCTCGTTAATCCGCTTAAGTTCAAAAAACTCTACTTCTTTAGCTTTAATTTGAGTTTTTCTGCTATTTTCACGTACAGCAATAAAATATTTAATTGATAATACGTCCTCAATACCCATGAAAGTTAAGAATAATAAAGTCGTTTTGTACCCTTTTAAACAATAGGTAGCTCATTTAAAAAGTTGATTTATTCTTTTTTTTTTCGTATAAAAATACTACATATGTAGTTTGTTTTCAAAAGAGAAAGGGCTATGTATTGCAAATTATTTATTAAAAAAGTTAATGACAACTGCAATCAATGTTGAAACTGTAATCAAAGAAATAAATAACGGTTGGTTTGCAATGATTTATATTTGAAGATAATTTTCGCTAAATTTATTGAAAATTTGAAGAATTCCAACCAGAAAGTTTTCGATTCCTAACTGGGGAGATGGTATGTAATCGGAAAAAAATGACAAATAAATTTTTATTACCTAACCGATTACAAGAAGAAGAAAAAAAGGAAGTGATCAGAATATTTATTCGTTAAATCTAAATAATTCTGGAAATAAGTTAAAAATCATTAACATTCATTATGCATTATCAAATACTTAATGAATGATATATAATTACGTTTAAATAAAACCGTACTAATTATGGTAATTATCTTTCAGTTCAATCACTTTTAATTTTAACCCATTAGCTCTTATCATCATCAATTTGACTGCCATATCTGGGTCGACTCAATCTTTCTTTTGAAATTTATAACTATGGAGATCGAAAGAAAGTTTGTCAACAATTTTGTGGCTAGTTTATTTCTAATGTAATTAATCTGATAACAATATTGATAGTAAGTTAACCTAATAAAAAGGAATTCTCGAATAAAAAAGATGATAATAGGTATTAGGAAAACCATTGATGAAATTATTGGCAAATGATTTGTAACCATGTTCTATAGCCGATGATTCAATTTTCTGAGTTTACACTTATGCTTTAATTCGCAATATCCTTATAATAAGCTACAATCAAAGATGTTTTACTTTCCCTGAATTTTGATAGAATTAAAAAAAGTTATGCTTATATTAGTTTAATACAAAATGTGATTTTTTAAAGCTTCATCAAACTTTATTTTTCCTCAAATATATAATCAAATATTTATACGTATATGTAATAATTTGTAGAGTGAAATTCATTGGAATATATCTGAGGTTTTGTTCGAGGAATCTACTCAAGAAATAAACCAAAGAACACAATTGAACAGTTTTTTTTTAAAAAAAAATAAACTGAGACATGAAAGAATAGTTCATCTACAAGAACAGAAATTCCTACACCTAATTATAGAATTAATTCGGGTTATAATCTAATTATTAAATGTGTTGGATATACTTTGAAATTAGTGTATGTAACTTTTTAAATATTTTTTTTAATTTAATGATATTTCGAATCGTATTAGTATTTTAAAGATCTATTTTTGGATTTTGCATTTAAAAATTTCTCATTTTATTTCTTCGTATGTTATTAGTAAGTATAATTTGTTTTCTATCAATATTCAGTTAAATAAAGAATTCATGCATATTTGAATTTCAAATTTACCTGTATTTTGCAATATTTTGAATGAAAGAATGTATTCCTTTTCCTACAATTTGAATGAACGATTGAAAAAACATATTATTTTTTTCTTTTCTGTCTTCTAAAATTTTTCTGTCTTCTAAAATAAGAAAATAACCTTGGGAAAACAAACTCAGTTGCATCGACCAGGCAGACTCTTTAAATTGTATGATGGGTGTTGGCGATGAACTTCGCATTTTTGAATCACAATTCGTTGATGAAAAAATGGTATTTAACCTGTGGGATGTGTTACTCAACATTACGCGAGTATTTTGAAATCTGCCAGTTTTGATACGCAGCTGTAGCCGTTACTGCAAACAAATCTTATTTATATAATCGAGTCTCTTACTTGTGAATTTATCATAAATCTAACAATAAGTTTTCTCTGTTCAGCAACGAAAAAGGAGCAGTAAGATCAAAAGACGAAGGAGTATAATTTACGGAATTACTTTCCTTAAAAGAAAGAAACATATTCCTCATTATAATTAATATTTTTAGGAAAGTAATTTAAAGTTTCATAATTAATGTGCATTTATAAATCATAAAAAATAATACTTTAATATCAAAAAGTGTAATTCCTTATCTGAACTTGTTGGTTTGCTCATTGGACTCCAGGTGGCGAGCCGTTGGTGAAGTCTAGTTGAAGTCATGGAGAGCTCTTATACTCAGCCGTAATCAACTCGAGGAGGGGAAACGACCTTTTCCCACCACGACGCAAGCAATACTCCATGCTTGCAGAGTCTATGGGAAAGAGCGACAAAAAGAGGTTCGGTCTGATTTTTTGAATGGCCTAAGTGGACATAAACAGAGAAAATTTCCGTTTGTAGTAATAAACTTTTAAGATTTTTAAATTTCTCATGAAGTTTAAGTGTCTCATGCCTTAAAAATTAATCAAATTATTGTTTTTCTGAGTTTGTCCGTTTAACTTTGAATGCTTAGAAAATAACTGAGAAACAATTGTAACAGAACAGTTGTCTTTTAGCCGGAAGACTAGAGTCTTCATTCTACTTGACCGTAGTAATCCCAATGCTTAAGGTCCCAAACTTCGAGGACGGTGACGTACGAGTCAAGTCTTGATTCCAACATAGACTATCACACGGAGTAATGAAAATTGCTTGTTTAAGATGTTTTTTTATATATACATATATAATTCTCTCGTAGGGTGGCTCAGAATTTAAGAGAGAGAGAGAGTTATTAGCTTAGGAGTTGTCTTCTGCATCAGACCGTAGTTCTAAGCCCCGAAATCGAACGACACTAACTCTTGTACAGTTCTAGTAATATTTATGATTCAATTTTTATAAGAAAAATCATTAAATCATGAAAGTTTTAATATCAGTAATAAAATGAGTTATATGTGATATTTTCTTTTTTATAAATCTTGTTACAAGTGGCAAAAGGTTTTTGGCTGAAATACCCAGAAAATGATCCTATATACGTTTACAATAATTTGCTCGGATTGTAAATTGTGAAAATCTTATTTTTATTAAATTGATTCATTGTTGAACATGTACTCAATGAAAATGTTTTTGGAGTGTTTACTTTTAAAATTTAAGTAAACTCTATTGCTTTATTCTAACTCTTACTTTATTTACCTATTTATTTAAGTTTATTCGATTTATTCCAAAATAATGGTTAGATATTCCTTAAAAAGAAGAAAACATAATTCGCTGACTGGTTTGCGTGTTGTTGCAGGAACAAGTGGACAAGGAAATAAATAGTAGGTAAAAAACTTCCATTTAGAAATGTTATTTTATAACATTGAAGAGAAACAATTGTATATTAAAGCGTGAAGAAAAGAGCGAAAAACAAATATTTAGGTCTTCTCTTTCTCAGTAATATTATTGTTGAGGGATATAGAAAGAAATTTATTCACTTAAAAGGTACTCGTTTATGTATTTGTTTTCGCCATAAACATTTATTTTAAAATTTATTGTTTATGCGATATCCAATCATATAGGGCCATATGTATTTATTACGAGCAAAGTATTCAAGCATTTCAATTGCTTTTATTGCTTAGAAACGAATATATGTCTTAGTTTTTTTTATTTAGTAAAAACAAAATTTCAGTCTACTAGAGCTTAAAACGAAAGCAAGAATCTGTGCTCATAAATTAATTTTACTTTTAATTAAAGTCAATATGAACGATAATAGAAAGTTTCTTTCAAATAATTTTGTAAGAAAATCAAAAGCTCTTTTGGAATATTTTTTTGCTCCAGGTTGAAAATTTAAAAAAACTTAAAACTTTTTCATATTATTCAGATGAGAAAAAAAAATCCTTCAGTAACATAAATACTTGTAGCTTAATATAATTGCTAGTATAGAAACTCATTTTTAATAAAATCTTTTGTTCGAAGTCATTCGCATTAATTCAATACTCCGTTTGAAAATGGGATTTTACTTTCTTTTTCCATATTTAAATTACGAGAATAATTAATGTTTGTTCAAAACAGAAACTTTCCATCATGTTTATTAAAGTAAACGAAACCATTTTAACCGTATTTGCTGAATCTTCAAGATTAATAACATTTTCATCTTTAAAACAATATCTTTAAGAATAGCTTAAGCTAAAGAATGCGGCGAACTGTAACAATATGTCAGCCAGCTGGCAATTTCATGTAAACTAGCTTATTAGCATTCTCTGTGTGGCATCATAAAACCGGATATTCATCGAGCCAAAAAATTGTCGACTCATGGTCAATGAACTCTCTGCAATATTCTATATTCTGCAAGAAACGACTATCTCGGTTCAAGATGAAAACAACAATCGAGCTAAATTTTATATCACGCAGTGCAGTAAATATAAACGAATCTTATAAAATGCTTTTTCACTCCATTAAAACGCTACATGATATCGGTATTATAACATTCTGCCCCCTGTAGAGCAGTATTGGCTGCTTACAGCCCAAAACGACCGTGATTTATTATAAGGTTCGGGTTTCTTACGGTGAGATATTATCCAACAACTTTTCGATTTCTTTTTTCCGTTGGTAGCATGTATATAAACATGAAATTATATCCATAAACACAAAAGGAAAAGTGAGAATAAATTTTTATTTAGTATTTGGCTATTTTTATATAACATGTTTTTTTAATCCAAAATATTTTTATGAAATCATAATTTAATTTACTTCGATAAATATTGATTCTAAAAAATACATTAAGCGGAGCATGGTACGCCATTAGCATTTTTTTAAAAAAATATTTACAAGGAAAAGTTTTTATTCACAATGTATGAAAACACTAAATTGCATTTCTGCGGGGGGAAAACTTCATTTTCTAACAGACGATTATTTGAAATTTCAATTTTTTCAAAATATTTCGATATTTTATAACTTCTGTTACTTCTACAAAATTTAATACTTTCTAACACAAGATTTTTGTCAATTTCTTAGAAATATGTTTCTTGAAATTCTATATAGGAGTTTGACTATGCCGTGTTATTAATAGTTTTACATTCCCCCCCCCTCTATTAGACACTACAAAAAACAGTAAAAATAGCTATATCGATTTTTGTTGGATTTAAAAAAGAACTATAATTGTCTCAATTCTTATTCCATGCACATAATTATCAGGCATATTATGCAAAACAATTAGGAAAATTTTCAAAGTGTTTTATTGATTACAAGGAACATTTTAAATGCATGACCGCCAAGAAAAATAAAACGCTGAGAAAAGGCAATTTAAAGTGGTGATGGTGAATGATATGACTCGGCGAACTGTTAAAGAACATTTAAATAGCTCGTTAAACAATGAAGCTTGAAGTAGGAAATTTTACATACATGTTTGTAAAAGTCAAACGATAAACTTAAAGTAATAAAATTGTTTTCTGTATTTTTGTCATTTTTAGGGTATTGTTTCCCCTTAAGCTGAATTTCAAAGAAAATGTAATAATCCATTTTCTCTTTATGCATATCTGTGATTTTCCAATAATTTGAAATTAAATTTTCTTGAAAATTTAATTGATAATTCATTTAATATTCATGTATCAAAAATTTTTACACTTTTTAAACGTAATAAATCCAAAATAATAACTATTAAATTCACGTTATTCATTAATACACATCTATGTACAGACTTATGTACATATTACACACCTACGTACATTTTCAAATAAAAGTTAAATTTTACCAAAATTAGAAATACTGATATAGTGTGTTTTAAGGAATGAATAAGATGCTTGAAATTATACGAACGTATTTATTAATTTTGTTTCGAATTAATGTCCTGAATTAAATCTATAAAATGTTTTGATAAGATCTAGTACACACTCATAAGTTTTTTTTAAATATCAGATAATTTTTTTATTTGTGTAATGCAATTATTTGCATTGGCGATATGCAATTATTTGTATTATACCGCCAATATTTTTAGTCCATTACGTAACTAAATGTTCAATCAAAGCATACTAACTTTTTTTAATTCTCAGTTCAATTATGCGAAGTGAAGTTTTCATTATTCTCACCAATGAATGAAATTTCTGCGAATTTTCCTCAACAATTTCGTTTCTTCCTGTAACTTGTTACAGTCTCATTTCCGAAAGAGATTTTTATCTCGATTGTGTTTTGGCACTCTAATTACCTGAACAGTTGAAATTTCCTCTGTTTGATATGCATAAGTTAGCTTAATCTCTGTTACATTTTCAACTTGTCTGATAACTTTTTCTGGAGTTGTAACTTTTCTTAAATGTAGTATATTCATTTTCCTACTTTAAATGGGTCTAATCGTTCCATTTATATAATTTATTTTATTATAGCTCCAAATGATTTTAATTATGACTTTTTTTTAAGTGTTTCTCAATTAAATAAACTTGTTCAGTTTATAGTTTTTACAAACTTGTAGAAGTGATTTTCTTAACAAAAAAAAAAAAATTTATCTGAGCCTAATCGATCTAAATCACTAATATGCATAGAAATGTATAAAAATAAATGGAATAATTTTGAGTGGTCTGTGTTTCAAATAATGCTCGATTACGTGACTGAAAAATGTTTTTCTTATAATTTGATTTTCAACCGGATATGAATCTTTATTCACATATGCCGAAAAATAATAAATGGATAATTCTACTTTCAATCAAGCACCTTGAGTCAAAATTTTCTCACATAACACTTTTCTCAGTCCCATGTCTGAGACCGCATAGAATTATTTTATCTTCATTTTTAAATTTGATTTCTTAATTTCTTTCTCTTGAGATATGCTTTGTAGGTCTTAATTAGGCTTTGATATATTGTTGTAATTTTTATAATATTGGTTTTATTACATATATGTTGAATATGCTTTCTTGAATATTATATAATGTTATACTTTTTCTGCAATTTAATATATATATATATATATATATATATATATATACATATATTTGTGGCGGGAGACGCCATTAGTGTGTTAGTTTGAGTAGTGTCTAAATAAGCAGAGAACTAAATATTTATATAAAACTTAACTTCATTATTCTCTTGACATAATAATAATCATAACTCAATATACTTATCATGTATATGGAACAGATCCTTCACGCACCTAAGTTAAAATGAAATCGCACTCATCTTACAACTGACTAATCGAGTCAATAACTATCCCAACTTTCATAGAATCTCTATTATGGTTTCTCCGACCACCTATAATTTCCCCTTCTGCTATCTTACTCACAACACATCTATTTATATAGTAATTTAAATAATTCTCATGTCAAAGGGTTTCAATCAAATAACGTCATAGGTATATCCAAGAGGCTAATTGAAGAGAAATAGGTTTGCGAACCTGTTACATTTTGTACGTTAACTATGGTAATTGCATTGAATTCGTATTGAATAAGTATTTAAATAAAACATATTTTCAGTGAAATGTTATTTTCATGGAAACTTACCACTTTTAATATTTATTTTCCTTGTAGGAACGGTATTTTATCAGAGTGTGTTTCCACAATTCATAATTACGATTTTTTTTTTAATTTTCTGATAGCATCTTAATTTGTTGAGAGTAGGTAAAATGCATATCCCGTAAGAATAAACAACCATTATGAGAAATTTTTTAAAAAAGAATTATAATTTTTAACGTTAGGAAAGTATGCGATTTCAGTGGGAAAAATATTTTAACCAATATGTAAGGTATATAAAACCTCCTGACTAAATAAAGTATATTCAATGAGCTGCAAAAATATTTAACACGTTTTTTATAGAAGATTACAACCACTATATAAGATTCGAGGCTAACACACGTAAACAACCAGTTTCGTTTGTGGTACCACTTATATTCCTCTTATATTCCGAGACTGTATAAAAAAGCAGTTAAAAGTTAGGATATTAAAAAATATTTTTGCTGCACATAAACATTGGGTTAATAACAAAACTTGACATTGAAATAGTCGAAACTACAAAGAGAAATACACTCTCATCAGACCTCTCATCACTGCAGATTTTATTTCCGTTCCAGTTCAAAGACCAGTAATAGAAATTATTATTTTAAATGAAGCCACACAATCCGCAGGAAATTACCACCTTGTTTTGAAGAGGCATGATGAAATTCATTCTACCCAAGAATTTCTCGAGGTAAAAAGAACAGAGAGATCTCATAAATGTTTATGAGAAAGGTTGTTAATTAACTACAATGGAGCCTCACCTAATGAAAGTTATTCGTTCCAGAATATTACTCGCAATTCGAAGGGAAACAATCAGGATATGTTTTTTTTTGTAAGTAATTATGTAAAATATGATAATACGCTCCATGCAGAAAAAGTACTTAAAAAGTTTTATGTAAAATGTTTATTCAAAGAAAATTATACGTATGGTGTTAAGGAGCGTAAATCATCTTAATCTCTTCTTTTATTGAATCAACCTTAATTCGATTCGTAGAGGGAGTAAAAGGGAAATAATCAGTTTATCATTTATGACACATACTTAATTTTTTAACTCTAAAGCTTCCTAGAGACATTTGTTTTTGCTGACGCTTCAAAATTTGATGAAAATGCGACACAACATTTCCATTCAATTAATTAGTAGCGTTAATAGACGCTGTCTTATTAGGGTGAGGTTTCTCTAGGTTCAACGCGGCAGTTTCTCATGTTTTCGGCATTCATTTTATTGCGTCAGATGATAAGACACCCTGCATGATAACTTCCTTCTCCTCTGGTAAACTTCCCAACGAAACTTCTTGTAAAAGGCAACTGTCAATCTTTTCGGTGGGCAACTCTTGTCTGTGCTCTTCCACAAGCTCATCGATATCATTGCTATCCACCTCCAGTCTTATTACCTTGGCCAAAGACACAATCTCTCAGACTACAAACACAAGGTTCGAAAAAAGTGCGATACCAAGCGATATTAAGGGCAATAGAACGAGTACTAAAGGCGGACTGATGTGGCAAGCGCACAACCCGGACTTCCCCTCTCGTCGTCTCTCGTTATGCTAAACATCGCTCGTTAAGCGTGTCACTTTTTTTACAATGTCTTTTGCTCATTAGGAGAAATACTCGTTATCAAAGGAGCTCGTTAAGTGAGGTTGCACAGTATTCAGGAGCACAATAGCAACTAATAAATAATGTGAATTTGCATTGCAAATTTTAAATACAACACTGTAAGTATGCAATGTTCACTGTAAATATAATCTATAACAAAAATTTATTTAGAAATAAATTGTAGAATTAAATACTATATCCTTTTATTCAATGCTATCTATCCGAGCAATCCAAAGAATTTTTAAAAATTTATAAGCCTTGGAACCGTGACGTAATCCTATTACCCCCCTCGTCTGTCATTATAAACGTTCCTCGAATCATAAATCTAAATTTCAACTAAAGTTCAAGAATAGATAAAATAATAAAATTAGTCAACTATGTTTCAGAATAGAGTTTTATTAATTCCTAATAAGGGGAATGCTCTCAACCAGTTTCTATCCCTCACCGCGAGAACTACAACTTCAATAATATAGCAAAGAGTTCGCTTATCGAAACACATTGCGAATATACCCTCCAAATAGTCAATTGATCATACTTTGTTGGGCCCTAATCTTATCAAATCGAGTAAACATGCCAGAAAACTCCTGTGTACTTCACACGAGCATCTTCCAATTCCGTAAACTTCTGGGGTTTTTTTTTTTTTATTATTATTATTTTTTTTTTTTTTCAATTCTCTGTCGCTTGTACACGATTTGATTAATATATTCAATCCACTTCTAAAGTTTACTTAATTTACATAATCACGTTTCATTTTATTGGAAATAAGTTGGTAACTTGAATGTCAAATAAAAAAGAAATCCAAGATAATAGTTAAGTGAAATTTCGCGAATAGCACATGTTATAGAACAAACAGAAAAGCAATACAAAGCAAATGAAATTTGGTACGTCATAAACCATATGTAACCAAACAAACAGATGCATTCAAAATATTGCATTCAAACTGCCTGACGAAAAGGAAAAAGTCCAGGAACCAAAATAAATGAAAGTATTTTGTATTAATTGTGATGATTGCTTCACTCGAGTCGAAACGTCATTTATTTGACAATTCATACGGAAATCGCACAGGGAAAAAATATACGGAAAATAACCACCTCCTTCTCTCTTTCTCTCTGCTAGACTTTGACAGAAAGTTGGCACGCCACCCAACATTCGGACGTGCTTACGATAGTTGCAGGAGAAAAATAAAAAACAAAAATCTTTCATTCCAAGTAGAAAATTGCAGCGAGAAGAGCGTCCAATAGTGATTTCAGTTGGTACAAGTGCCAATACATAGGTACGCGTTTCATTTTGTTTGTTTTTGTAAAAAATATGTTCATTTCTCTCTCAAACTGGTTTGCTTACGTAAGCAAAAGAAAATTTTGAATATATTATTTTGAATCATTCATTGTGTAAAAGGGAAATTTTTGTTTGGCCATGATAATTTTGGAACTTATTTTGAAATAATTTTTGCCAATAGTGGTCGAAAACGAGTTTAAATTTCGATGTTTATGGGTTAAAGTATTGATTCGAATATCTTTGCAAAAAAAAAAAAAAAATAAATTAGAAGCAGAATTCACTGGAGGAAATGTATTTTTTAATAATTTTTGATCTGAAACAAAATTTTGTCATAAGCCTCATTTTGTCAAAAGTTAAATTAAAATTAAATATGTTGAATGAATTTAAATGCATTCTTTGCATAAATAGCAGAAATTTTTCTAACTTATGAATGTTATTTAGTATTTCAATTAAAACGATATATAAACAATGGATTAATCATTAGGATAGCTCTTACTCTTTGAAAAAAATATTCTATAATATATCTCAAAAATTAACTTTCCAGCATTCTACAGCAAACGTTTTTCAATTCTGTAGAATATTCGCGAGACAAAAATGCCCTTGGAATTGTAGTTAAGCTAGTGTGCAAGGTGGTTGAACGTGGTTGTCATAACAACAAACTGAAGACCGATTAATTGCTCCATAGAGGGTAACTTATTTTTAGAAAAAATTGTTGGATGTTTTCAGAACTAAAAATAGGATAGAGCGTAAATAATTGTGCTCATTCGGGATAATTTATATTAATTTTAAGCGGACAACAATGACGTAGTTTCTTCCTCAATAAAAAGAAGTGCCGTTTTGCAGTTAAGTTAAATATACATATGTATACTTATATATATATATATACTTAAGTTAAATATATATCTGAAATACTTTCCCCCTTTTTGAAAGTATTTTCAAACACTAAAAAATCATAATTTTTTTGTTTAAGATGTTTGAAATGAGATATTTATAGAAAAATTATTAAATTGTTAATTTAGTTTTATTATTTTTTGATACTATTAAGTTAGTATATTTATTTATGAATTTAAATATTATCTGCACTTGCGACATGCAACACAAAATGAAACTAATAAAGCATTTTAACGGACGTTTTATCAGATTTAATGTTTTTGTTCCTTTACCAAGCATCTAGCGGACACATTTTTTGATTGAATTTTTATGGTTATATTTTTGTAAAAATTTTGAATGTTGCTGTGAAAGATTGTAAACTTCTCTTTTTTATAATTACATTCATTATCAGCAATCACTTACAAATGTAATGTTGAAACTTAAAATGAATTATTAGGCAATTATAATATTCGAGCGGATGTTTAAATAGTGGTTAGAATTATCATTTCTGCCATCAATAAATATAATAAAAAAATTAGTGGCGTTTACTTTTTATGAGAGCTGTTTTTTAAAAAATCTCCAACCAATGTTATAATGTCAACATTGGAACTACGAATTTGATTGTTATGTTGAGCATTTCTGTAAAAGTTTACATTGATTTCAGAAAATTTGTTGCATAATCATCATATACATGAGTTTTAGTTCGTCTGTTTCAGTATTTAAAATAGTAAAAAAAAAGAATGTATAAATAATTTTACAGAGCGTGTTTCAATATCTTTTCATGCATTTCCTTTTATTTATCCTGATAATGAAATAAATTAAAATATTTAGTTATGAACGGAAAAATTTGAAAATAACTTATAATGAAACAATTATTAATAAAAACAGATCTGTAATTATTCGTTAAAAACGTTCTTTGATATTTTCTTACAAAGAAATCATTATTAATGAATCCCCTTATGGAAATAACTAACTTTTTTTCCCCTTTTGCCTCCAAACAGTGATGCACTAAATAGGAACAAAGGTTTTCTAAGAATTTCATTCAAATATTCATTTTCACATCACCTGAAAAATGAGGAATTTGAAAAAGAAATTTCAGCTGTGTCGAAAATTCGTTATTTTAAAGTTCAAAGGTTATTATTTTGGTGTATTTATGTTTGCGTATTGTGTATCTGATGTAATCTGCAAAGAGACACAGTCTAATAATTCGTTAAAATATCTGATAAATCTCTCAACAAAGAAATTAAAATTAAACTGAGTGAAACGAAATAAAGTGAAATGTTTGAAATGAAAATTCGTGGAAAATTATTCATAATTGAAGTATTTATCACTTGTTAGGATAGAAGAAACAAGTATTGGATATATTGAAAAGAGAGAGGGGTAAGTTATAGGAATAAAATGAATTGAAGCCCATATAGTATTTTATTATTGCAACTAATTTTTAAAATATCATTCAGTTATCTTAAGCAAAAAAAATCATATTAAGCTAAGATATTTTAAGATTTTTTTCCCTCATTTTTATAAGCATAGTTTTTTTTTTTTGTTATTGAACCTGTTATTAAAATGTAATTTTCCTTACAGATGCAGACACTGACAATAATTTCAGAGGTGTCATAAGTTTTTATAAAATTAAAAAACATTTATTGAATTCACTTATCGCTTTCTTATTCTAGATTCCTTTTGTAACACTCACACACACAAAACGAACTTTAATTTCTATATTATTTCCGTTTTTTGATCGTCTATACAATACTGGTTTCTACATTAACATTTTTTTTCTAACTGTCTCGTGCATTTTCGCACCGCCATTCAGCAAAGCATGACGCAACACCTTAAAAATTGCTTCACACAATCTATATATAAGTATTCATCGAAAAAACTCTTTTCTCACAAACAAACGGGCTACTCTTGAAGAACACTTTTCTTTTTTCTCAACAGCTACCATTTACTGTCAATATACCGCAGAAAGCCCTCCTCTCCAATTGTCTAAAAAAGTTCCATCTCACTTTTTTTTCCGTCCCCCCTTCGCCGCTCTTGACTTTCCTCATCAACGACCTCTTCGGGCGATCGCCAAAACTCGCCAAGGCCACCGCAGCAACCCTCCTCCTCCTGGGTGAGTTTTTCCCTCGCAGGACATCGAGCAGAAGCGGGAAAGATGCCTCGCAGGGGCCTGGACGCTCTCGTGTTCCCTGGCAAGTTCCTGGTGGACAAGATCGCCGGACTCAAGAAGCAACAGCAGGAGCAGAGTAGGAGGAAAGTGACAGAGCGGGAATTGGCCCATCTGCATCATAAGATAGTAAGTGGAACAACACATGTTTTTCGATTTGCTTTTACCGATCTTGTCTGGGTTTTTTTTTTTTCTGCCTCTGAGCGAAATAAGAAAAGGTCAAATGAATTTTTGTTGTTTTTGGAATATTTGATTAAATAGAATTACATAACTTTTCTACTCAAGTGGACACAGTAATTTTCATTTAATTACTTAAATTGTATAATGAATTTATTTTTGTCTTACATGTTCAAAGTACTTATCATGCAAGGTATATGAGTCAACGGGGAAAGTGTAAGCTATTTTGCTTTTAATGTTGAGTAGAATTACGAAAAAGCACATTGAATTTAAACTCCTGATTCTTTCTAAAAAGGTTGCTACTGTTTTAATTACATAACAGAAAAAGCACATTGAATTTAAACTCCTGATTCTTTCTAAAAAGGTTGCTACTGTTTTAATTACATAACAGTTTCATTAAATCTCTGCACTAACCATGACATTTATAAAAAATGAAGATATCTGTTTATTCCAATATTAGTTTTACTTATTTATAAATTTATTAACTGTATAAGTTTTTATTAAGTATGTAATAAATATGACGTATGAATTTTCAATTCAATAATTAGATAATTACTAGCCATGTAAAATCTTACTTCTCAAAACAATTCTAGATTTGTTTTTAAAGTTTCATGAATTCATTCCAAATTGAAATGAAACATCTACTTATAAATTTGCTAGTTTATGTATGATTAAAATGCATAGTTGTATTACTAAATGTGCTGT
Organism: Nephila pilipes; assembly: GCA_019974015.1. Classification (NCBI taxonomy): domain Eukaryota; kingdom Metazoa; phylum Arthropoda; class Arachnida; order Araneae; family Nephilidae; genus Nephila; species Nephila pilipes. The sequence continues at coordinate 46,363 of BMAW01131133.1, forward strand.
TAATTATGATTTAATTGACAAAGAATATGATTCTTAAACTCAAATTTTTATATGGTTAATCAATAATAATCTGTAATTAAATTTCTTTCTAAAAAGTAACATGCATTGCTTTACATAAAATAGAAGAAAAAATTTTTTAAAAAGAGAAATCTTGGCTTAGATTACGACAAGTATATTTGTATAACCTTTGACATTATCTCCTATTTTAACTTCAATAAATGCAAATAAATGTTTAAATTTGTGAATTCAAATATTAAATCTCCTTTAATTAGTTCAAAATAAATTCTTTTAAAAATCAATTAGACTATAAGTTTAAATGTTTAAATATGATCATAAAGAAAGAAAAAGATAACTTTCAAATTTTAAATAATTTACATAACAGATTTAGAATTTATATGCCAATTATTTTCATTTAAGAAATCTGCATTTTTTTTTCTGTTTACTGTTGTACTATAAATTCATCAATATATATATATATTATATTTTTTTAAGTTTAACATTCATCAGTATTAAATAAAATCATTTCATGACATACTTCACAAATCCTACTTTTAACTGTTTAAATTAAATCAATAAATTTCGAGTTTTAATTGATTAAAAGATAAGTATTTTTATTTTACTAATGATATTTATAATGCTAACTTTCTATGAAAATAGAGATTGAAAATTAAAACATTTCTCGGAATGTAACTAAACGTGGAATCAATCTTTGACGATGTTGTATGTATCTAAGGTTCTTTAAGTTATTTGAAACTTTGAATCATTGAGAATCGATAAACTAAATACTTCAAGACCTTTGAAACGCTTAAGCTTAGATAAAGTACTCATTTTCGAGAAAAATCAGGTGCATTTCTAAAATTTCATCTGCATTTTGCAAGTCACGAAAGAATAAAAAATCTTGCACGACATATAAAAATATCAGAAACAGAATATTTTCCCTGTTCAATTTTTTTTTCAGTCTACATTTTATTCATGGTCTGGCGCCTTGGACCTGAAAAACCACTTTGGTCAAATAAAAGTAAAACGCATGTCTGCAAAAGATTGCTGATGGGGATGAACCCCCTTTGTGTGATAATAGCTCCTACTATTATGCATTTACAATGTTTTGCTTGGCTATCCTTCATCATTTCGTGTTGATGAAATTACAAGGACATACATCTTACGCAATTCATACAAAATATATTTCGCTTCGCTCGCAATAATACGTTCCTTTCATTCCTGAATAAAAGAGATATTTTTCCTTTTATTTATTTTATCAGTAAAACTAGATTTCAAAGTAATTGACATTAACCTAAAGTAGAGTACGCGTGTTAAATAATTTTGTTAAAACATTCTTCAATGAAATTTGGAATCCTCTAAAAAATAAAATGAAACAATTAAGTATCGTTCATTTAATGATGAAATGATGTATTTGCAGTTTTCTATGTCGCGTATAGACAAACAAGAAAAAAGACAAAGAGTAATGGAGCACTTCGAATAAAAAATTCAAAGCCTTATCTCCTGATAGATAATGAATTTTATTCATTTATTTAAATATTTTCCATGATTTTAATTTAATATATATATATATATATTGGCAATCAGTTATCAAGAGATTTTATTTCTTAAGATAAGTTAACCCCCTAGAGATACGAGTAACTTAAAAGTATAAAACACAACTGTTGATAAGTTCCTTAAAAGTATATAACACATCTGTTGATAAGTTCCCGGTCTGACTTACATATGGCGCACAAAATACAGAATTAATATTTTTTTAGTAAGTATTTTAACCTTCAAAAGGTAGCTGTAAAGATTTTATGACGATCTGATGTTTGCTTCAAAAGTTACAGTGGTTTTAGTAAAACAACTTTTTTTATTTTCTAAACAATGGGGAAAAGAAGAATTTTGTATGTTGATAAAACATTCCTTTTTGAAGAGAGAAAAAACGCATTTTAAACGAAAGAATTTCTTAATTTTATCCGGACTCCGCAACAGGAAAGTTGATTATTATTGACTGGTTTGCAGAATTTAAACGTCATCGTACGAACATCAATGTTGTGCCATGCTCTGGTCGCCCAAAAGAGGTGGTTATACCGGAAACCATTAAAAAAGGTTAAAAAAATCGTTTTGACAAACCATGAAATGAAGTTTCAGGAGTTAGCGGACACTCTAAATATATCAGAGGAGCGTATAGGCTTTATTTTGCATGAACATTTGTCTATGAGAAAGCTGTATTCGAAGTGGGTGCCGCGTGTGCTAACAGTAGACCAAAAATAAAAACGACTCGATGTTTCCCAGCGCTGTTTGAAGCTGTTTCGGGGAAATAAAAAAAAATTTTTGCGTGGATACGTAACGATGGGCAAAACTTGGATCCACCATTATACACTAGAGTCAAATCGGCAGACAGCTAAGTGGGCAGCAGCCGGTGAACCTCGTCCAAAGCGACCAAAAGTGAAACAGAGTGCTGGCGAAGTTATGGCATCCATATTTAGGAAAACGTACGGTTATTTTGTTTATCAATTACCTTGAAATAGATGAGACAGTCAATAGTGATCGCTACATGGTCCAACTGGATCGTTTAAACGAGGAAATTTTGAAGAAACAGCCTCATACGTAAAGAAAGAAAGTGCTCTTTCACCAAGACAATGCACTGTGTCACGAGTCTTTGGCTACGATGGCAAAATTGCACGAATTACACTTGGAATTGCTTCCGCACCCACCCTATTCTCCATATTTGGCCCCAGCAACAATTACTTGTTCGTAGATCTAAAAAAATGCTCCCAGGAAAGAGATTTGACTCGAATGAGGAGGTGATCACCGAAACAAACGTTTATTTTGAGGTTAAAGATAAATCGTTCTTCCAGAAAGGTTTCGAAATGTTAGAGAAGCGCTAGAATGCTTGTATCGCTCTTGAGGAAGACTATGTTGATAAATAAAATCGAATTTGATTGAAAAAGTTGTGTTTTCTTCTTTAGATTGGGAACTGATTGGCCTATGTGTTAGATAAACCAAAATTCTAAGTTCTGTTCCCTCCACTAATTTTTTTTCTGTCTGTGTATTTTACGATTATTTGGAAAAAAAGTGTGCATGAGATGTGTTGTGGAAGTCACCTCATTGATCTGTCTGGTGAATCCATGTACTCTACCATATCATGGCTCAAAGATCAGTAGTCGCACAAATTAACAATAACAATAAATTCAAACATCGAAAAAAATTAAATTAAGAAAAACATCAGCTGATGATCTAAACAAATGAAAAAAAAGAAAGAAAGAAAGGCCGAAGTAGGAGCCAACGTTAGAAGTGCCAATTCAGGTTGTTGAAGCTTTTTGCCCCCTATATATATATACAAATCAAACAACTTTCTATGATAATATCAGTCTAAATTAAATTCGAAGAATTTGTCGCATAAAAATTTAATTGATGATATTAATTTAAAAAAAAAACAGAAAAAAGGGTAAAAAGCAGAAGTTACTATCTATCTATTGGAATATGATTTCTGAAGGATTCAAAAGAATTACTAGTAAAATACGTATTTCTACACAGCAACTGTTATTTTAAACGGAGTAAAATCGAAAAGTCATGCTTGGCGATATTCGAATCGAGTTTGTCGGAAAAATAGTCTTTTATTTCGATTGTACGTCAACTTTTTAGAAAAACACATTTGTCTGATGACCTCAGCTCAGCTTGACAGAAGGTGTGATGAATCGTCCAGACATCTTAGAACAGTAATGGCGTGTCCATCAAACACACAAAGATTAAGAATACAGAGTGGTGTCTAAATAGAAGATCTGGTTTTAATTTTTCCACTCTTTTAAAATGCTTTTTTTTTGTTGGTGCCTCATATGGCTGGTGAAATGAATCTAATTTTTTTTATCGTTAATTCCTTCTTATTAAATAAGAGGAATTCGAAGGCCCTTTTGAAATAAAAGAAAATTCCCTCGTTGTTTCATATACGGTACATTGAATTTAACCGAGGAAAATTTGCGGGTCCGCATTCGTATTCAGACGTTGTTTATGCAAATACGAATATGCAACGAAATGAAGTGAACTGCATCTCTTAACAACGCTTATGACACTTCGGTCTCGCAATATAGCCTTTCTGATCCATACAATTTACAATTTATTCACTAAATAAATAATCAAATAAAAGGAAATTCAAATCTTTAACTCAATATTTTTCCTTAGAAAAAAAAAATCAAAATTCAATGATTATCGTATGAGAGAAACCAATTCCTCACGCATCCACAACTGAAGAATATCATAAGGTTTTATTTAATTGACCGAAACTAAGGCGAGACTCCAGTCAGGATCGAATACGGCTTGCATCTCATCTATCGTTATCTGAGTTTGGACCCTGGAAAATGTCTCCAGCATTTTCTTGTCTCTAGCACTGAACTTTTTACCCGAAAAAATTATAATTTATTAGTCTAATTAGTTTTTTCATGGACTAGCTGCGGTAGCCTAGTGATTGTGGTCGTGAGCTCATGGGCAATATTTTTCTATCGAATAGTAGATTCGAGTTCGTGAAGACTCGTAGTACATTAAATATGTCGAAGCGCATTAATTCGCACATAAAATCGATACACATTAAGTATGTCTTAGCTCGAAGTCCTTACAGAGTGTTGTGGGACTTGGGACGACTGGGGTCCAGCTCAAGTATAACGTCACTTGTCCTGTAATCACGATTCAAAACTAGGAAGTCCGTCGCCAATAGCTCTCGTGTTGCTTCCAAGTGTGATGTGTATAAAAGAATCAAATCATTTTCTTGGAATTGTTTTTAAAACCATGTGAAAAGTTAGTAAAGGCTTAGATAGAATGTGTTTGAATATGATTAAAGAAAATTATTCGTCAGATTTCAGCAATCATAACGCTAGGCTCTCTTTTTCACACACACTTGTTACCTTGTTAAAAATAATATGTAAGTTAACATGGTTGAAATCCGATTTATTGTTAGGAGAGAAAAAATATCTGCTTTTTAAAACAAGAGACGATGTATTAGCCGTTTTCAGTCTCATTCTACAACTCATCTTACTCACATTTCATTGCTGTATTTTGACACCAGATTTTAGAAAGCTGCGGTAATCCAGTGTTTAAAAAGTCGCGATCTTCGGGGTCACTAATATACGAATGGGGTCATGGTTTCAAACCCTGATTTCATCAACGATCGTCGTGCAGAATAGTGAGCTCTACCGCACATTAAAAATGGAACTGGGCATCGAAGGTCTCACGTGGCGTGCTGTAGAATCTTGGTGAGAGAGGTACTAGTTCAGTGTTTCTGCCGATTTGATCAAGATTCTATATTATGAGTTATGTCATCAATAGTCTCGTGCGTTTTTCTGGTGCAACTTTTTACTAAAAAATAAGGGAAAGGAAAATAACATCAGGTTTTAGAAGAATGTGATCTCTGTTCAGAGGAAACTGTCCGGAATGAAATAAATTTATGTTTACATCTATGTTCATAAATAGCATAGCTACGTGTCGTTTTTCTAACAGTAGAATTATTTATGCTTCTTTCTTCAATTTTTCCAATCTGATTCGCCGATCAGGAGTTCCGAAATTATTCTTTTGTAATTTCAAAGAAATAGCTTAATATTATACAAAACAAAAACAGGTGTCACATTTCGGTACATTTTTGAGAATTTCCAAGTTTTTATCACAGCAGACCAAAATTGGAAACTGACAATGTGTTATTATTTTTATTTGAGTTCTTAGTTCTTTTTTCTTCTCTTGTAAGATTTGAAGAATCCGGATTTCCGCAAAATTTCTAACAATTATTTCCAAGTAAAAGTTGCAATGCAACCCAGTCCTTATACAATTTCTAAAATAAGTTTTTCTTCGTTGCCAAATAAAAATTAGATTATCATTGCTGCTTTATGTGACGATAGAAATTTTTCGTACAATCATAATGATTCATTTTCCAAAATTTTGTGTAAGTGACTTAATCTGATTCAGATGAATTTAAAACAAATTACTTTTTTGTGTGACAGTTTAAAATTTTATTCGTACTATAATCTTATGAAATACAGTCACTTTCATTCCATAAATATGTTTAGCACTTGCGAAAATTGTCGTGAAGTTGCAATGGAGCTTTTACTATAGGCAATGGAACATCAATGGGAATATTGTTCCAGAATTAGCTTTAATAAATAGTTTTGTTTTAAGTTAATATTTTGAAATGAATAATAAAAGAAGGTTCGCAAAATGAATTATTATTATTTTGTTTATAATTAATTTATTAAAATTTTAATATGTAATTAAATTTTATTTCATAATTAATAGAAAACATTAATATGTGTAATAATATTAATATATTAATAACACGTTCATAGTATAAACATAACTTGTTATAAAATTCCAATCTCATATTAAAGGAATGCATCGCTTAAATTCTAGGTTTTTAAAAAAACAATTATAAATAAAGAAAAAAAAGAGACTAATTAATAGAGTTGCTTTGAAGAGAAAATAGACATTTTTTTAAATATTATTAATTTTTTTTTCAAAAAAGAAAAGAAAATTAATTGTAAATTATTTATGATGAGGCTAATCCATACAGCTTAAAAATTCTTTGGCGTGAAAAAAATCCATTCTGCAACGAGCAAAAAAATATAGTCTTGCGCTACCTATTTACAACTTCCCATTTTACTTGATTATTAATGAATGCCTTCAGCTTCAAATATTAATATGCTATTTCTTATTCATTACCTTACTATTTTTGGCAATTTGTTTAAATATAACCTTTCTTTTATTGTAAATTTTTATCTACATCTATCAACACATGGGGCTAAGTTTTTGTTTTGATGCTGGGTTGTTGCATTTAACTTTCTTTGAGGAATTACATTAAGTTATAAAATCTAAAAATATTGTAATATTGAGAATTTTTTAAGTTAATGTAAACACTTCAGAGTCATATTATTGAATTCTTGCCTCCAAAGCTATTGAAATCGAATGACTGTAGGATATCAATACATTCGTCCTCGGCCGTTTTTCCCTAACGCGGAAATTGAAATCACAAATGCGATGGATGAGAAATTCGTCACATTTGAGCAAAGCGCCACAAAGAAGAGATGGAGCCGTGGGGAAAAAAAGTTTCCTACATCTTTCCAAAAATGATTATCCATCATACTTAGCAAATTCTGCGGTCCATTGTAGCAGCATGTAATGACTTTTCGCATTTTCACTTAAAGTGTATTTTAAAACTCCATACCTGTCTAGGTATGATGAATAATCTGTTAGTTCAATTTTTTTCAACTCCATTATGAATAATTAAAATTTATTAATCTTACCAATTTTCTTCTTGGAGAATATTTTGTTGAGATATCTAATATAATAAAAATGTCTATCCAAAAGTTGCTTTCTTTTACTCAAATTTTTTCTGGGTCAGTCTTCTAATCTGTGTCTTGTGGTTTATTACTCTGCATGTGATAATAACTAGTATAATAAATTATTTTTAGCTGTTTCAGTTTCAGGAATTGGAATGTCAATATTTTTATGGACTGAGAATATACGTTAATGAATAATATATACCTAAATGATCGGTTTTTAACATTGTGACTTACATTTCATATTGCTGTAAGCTCCTTCGAATTCCAATAAGATTTATATAGTGCATTTTTTCGATTTCTGTGAAAATGAATGAATAAAAGAACTATACTTTCTGTAAAATTGTGTTCTCCGAAATGCCTTCCTGGTAATTGAGGTTTCTGTTGTTTTTCTTACATTCTTTTTTGTATGTATGTATATATATATATATATTACCATGAGGAATCTATTTATTCATTTTCACAGAAATCGAAAAAATGCACTGTATGAAAAAATTTGTAGAGATAAACTATCACATTTTCATATATTCTGTGAATTTCTATAAATTTAAGCAATTATTATGTTTTACGCAATAAATATACATACAAACAATACTCAGTATTTCAGAATTGATTTTCAAAAATTTTCTTGTTTTATAAACTGGATTGTGTTGATAAAAATGTTCACGAAATGTCTGCAAATGGTTTATTATGTGCGTCAGCAAACATTTATTTTTTTTTCATGCATAAGTTACTGGTATTAAACGAAAACTAGTTTATTTTGTGCAATACAAGTGTGCACTTATCTGGAATTTCTTTGAATATTCTTGTAATTATGATGCCATAAATGTTTTTCTGGTTCAATCAAAAGACAGTTTTTGTGATTCTCTTTTTTTTTTGTCGCTCCACATTTCTTCCCAAGCTACATTATAAACAATTCATCGAATTTCTTTCTAAGCAATTATTTTTAAGCATTTTTCTAAAAGCTTAAAAATGTAAAAAAAAAGTTAGAAATCGGATTAAGAATAAGGCACATGTTTACAAAACCATGCTCTTATTTCACACACATTGTTTGCTTGTAACACTAAGAAATCATAGTTAACTGATGACAATATTTTGTAAATTATAAAAAAAAGGAAATAATATCGTTCCAAAAGTTAAGATAAATCCGGAATGTAAAGAAAATAGGAAATGTTTAATAAAATATATCCCTGCTATTTCTTCTTATGATTTAAAAAGTGCCCTTCTCCATTGAAAGTATTGACTTTAAAAGATGTCCTGATTACACCATGCTTTTTCCATGTCAGACTGATTCCGGAATATTGAAGAACTATCTAAAATCAGAATACAATTGTCTAACAACAATTTCCTGGATGTTCTACGTAGGATTAAAATACCAACTGCAAACTGGCTAATCCAACACAGAAATGCTGTGGGAGGTAAAGTCCTGTTTCGCTGTTTGGACCTATAGATGAAGACGTTTTCCAGGCTAAAATTGCCCATGTGGCCCTGCTAATATTCCAGCAAAGGGTAGCAAACATTTTTTTACAGAGCATACATAATCATTTGATGTTTGGTGACTGCTGAGGAACTGTAAAAATACTTGTTCATTGAAAAAATTAACCTTATACCATGATTCCGACACCATCTTGCTACCGGCTGAAAAAATGACACGGTGCCCTTCGTAGATAGTATTAATAACTAACCCAGCCATCAGGGCAATCACTGTTCCAATTCTTTTCACCACCGAAGATGGCCGAATACAGTTTATCAGCATAGAATACATGAATACCAGACCACTCCCAATTTTTGAGATAAGTGAGGCGGTTTTAAAACCACGGTCTCTTGCAGTTTCCAATGAATAAGTGTTTTAAATTCTTTAATTCTTCAGAGAATTGTATTTCACGACATATGAAGACCTGTTTCACTTTGAGCTTGGCTAACGGACTTTTTTTTTTTTTTGGCAAAACATCCAGCTTTTTAATTCTATTAGTCACTTGTTCTCTTCCAGAGCCAGATTTTGTTTCTTATTTTTCTGGTCTTGATATTATTCGATTAAAATTACATTTCAATCCATTGAAAACTGACGCGATATCGGAAATTCACTTGCTCACTGACTTTTAAATTCCATCATTCAGAAACCTCGTCACGAGTGATCTGTCTAGCTTTCGGCATTTTGAATTGAAACGCTCAGATATTGCATTGAGTTTTACTCCTGTATATGAAGCAATTCGCAAAATTTTTATATTACCAATTTACAGGAAAAAAGGAGTAAATTTCTAAACTTCAAGGACATGTAATTTGTAATCTTTTTGTTTTATTTTGAATATTTAAATGATTCAAACAATTTTGATTCGAAAAGGCTATGTCTTTAATTGATCTAAGCTTTTTTTTTTGTGTTTGCATTGCTGTGTGAATGTTTTATCTAAAATTCCGTTAGCTATATTATATTAGCATATGTAAATCAAAAAGTATTTGTCCCTAACAATTCTAGAAACATCACGATCCGCATCATAATTTTTTTTTATCATTCCTTTCTTATCTACAATCCGGTATGAATAAATTTTCTTTCTATCCAATGCATAAATTTTTCTTTCCGAAACAGCCCGAAGCATCGCGCATGCTAGAGACGATTGAAATATTGACGGAATATATCAACATTTATCCTACTCATCCTTCTTGAAGAACTCTATTCTTGCCTGGAGCTGACACACATAACAAAGGGTATCGCACACAAGGAAAACTTCATTGCGAAAGGGAAAAAAGGAAAGAAAAACTGGAGCACACAACACACAAAGATTTCCGAAAGGGGAGGGAATCACCTCAGGAATCCACCAGAGTTCTGGATCGATAGGAGCACGTACGCCACTCGAAAGTCACGTGGCACCAAAAATCCTATGACTTTTCTTTAGATGATGAACGAATCATCGATGACGATGAGTAATCCATTCGAGAGGGGAGGCAGGGGGCTGTGCTTTTGTCACAAGCACGCACAGTTCGGACACGGTTACCGTTTCTGTTCCGGTGGGACTTCTGGAGGGGGTGGAGGGAAACGAAACGGGTCACGCACGATTATCGTCGAAGACATAGCGAACTTTTATGGTTCGGGAAGGGGTTGGACGATATTCTGATTGCTGAACAAATTTATATCTTTGTCCAGCGTGAATGTCAGAATTGTTGACTCGAGAGTGACTCCATCGTGAACAAAGAAGGTAGTTATGAGAGGGATTTTTGTCGAAATGATGGGCACGTCATCGGTTTATTCAATTGCGAAGATGATCGGTGGGTGGATTTTTATCGGAACGCTTATTTGGCCATCAAGTGCATTAATTTGAATGAGTTCGAATATTACAGACAAAAATTTTCCACATTTCCAATATTATTTTTAATATCTTTTTCAATGCATGATCGTACTTGTTTATCAAGTATAGTTTAAACTTTCTTGAAGTCATAAGTATCTATTTTTTATACGGACTTCACTTAAAATTTGAATATATTTTATTCTCGTGTCTCTCCAGTTTGATTGCACTACAGAATTAACTTATTACGTCAGATTATTTAAACGACTACCGTTACAAACTATTCATAATTGAAGAATTCTGTAATAGGTATTCGTAAGAGAAGGACTAACAAAATAAGGCACAGTTTCATGTGCATTTAATTCTTGTGGAAATAACCTAAATGCCTTGGATCGAAATCCTTTTGGAATCGCATGTTTTATCGACAACTTGCTGATTGGAACACGTTCGGAACAATTCTATTACCACTTGTTATATTAAAGTAAACTTACATTTTGCTTATTTGAGAGAAAGAGGATTTAAATACCTATATCTACGACAATTCTTAATCAACCGTGGCTTATTATCATGTTTAAATCAAGTTCAAATTAAAAACACTTTTATTTGCATCGGTGGTTCTTTGTTGGACGTTTCCAACTGCCAAAATTTTTCAAGAATTGAATCTTATTAAACCAATATAAGCGATAAATAACAGTGGCTTAAAATGTAATAAATAATGGAAATTTTCTATGCATACCGATTTAGTCTTAAGAGAATCAATGAGAAATACACAAAACAATATCTGATAGGATCCACAGAGTCAATTGAGCCACTACCAGCCATCTAACCTGTTGAAATGAAACTAATATAATGTTCAGCTAATTATTATTAATAATAATAGTTGATTTATTAATCAGTCGAATACAAATTGCCATTAATAAACCTTTCCAGAATACGCAATGAATATTTTCAAATCCTTATCTGTGAAAGAGGCAATAATAATACATCCGAGTAAAATAATATACATCAAGATAAAGTTTTTTCAATGGCCCTTTAATAAGATGACCAATTTTTTCCAATGAAAAGGAGGACGAAAAATTTTTTAAAAAAAGTATGACGTAAATAAATGAAACGTTATATTAATTCAAACACAAATACACTAATTATGCTTACATCCCTTTTATTATTTAAATAAACGAGTATTTTTCCATCAAATGAATATTTTTTTGTTATTCTAACATTTTCGCACAATATATTGGAAATTTTGGAGCAAGAAATATTCTTCATATTGAATTTTACAGTAAATGCTGCAGCTAGAGTATCAACATTCAATCTTGATTTCTCATTTATCCAAAAATCATTACCAATCGAAAAAAACTCTTTCAACTGCTGCATTAGTTCCAGAGCAGCACAACGTAAATTCAACAAGAATAACTAAATTTTCATATGGAACGTGTTTATTTTTGAAATGGTTAAATATTTCCATCCATCTTTCATCAATTTCAACATTATGAATTTCCCATTGTTCCTATTTTTCAGAATTTAAATACACATTCAGTCTGCTAATTTCTTCATGCAGACAATGATCATCGATTTTAATATCAGGCATTTCTTTCGATAAAAACTCAACACGATTTTCAATATCTGCCCAATTTACCTGCGATCAAGTCAAAAACACCATTGAAAACTGTTACTTCCTCTGATATTTATTTCAGACCATTCTTCGACAGATTGGAAAGATGTTTGGTAAAGATTTAGCACTTCTTTGGTGCACTTTTCCATTATGTTTGGATTTAATTCCTCTAAGATGGACAATTTTCTTTTTATTATTATAGGAATAGATTTTTCTTCATATCGTGATTTATATCGAAGGACAAAATTGTTCAAAATAAAACTAACTTCTATGACTGAAATATGTTCACCTTCAATCTTTTGAATCGTTTTTTGGAAAATAGATGCCTTATTATGTACAAAATTCATTAATATCTCCAATAATTCATAGATAAAAAAATATCCCAGAGTTTTCGGACATTTATTTAAACTCAAAAAATGTGAACGGAGAGGCTCGAATAATTGTAAAAGACGCTCTGAAAAAGGTGTTAGAGCGAGCCATCTAACTTTTGAATATCTTAAAAGTTTTTTTGTATTCAACATTTGCGTAACAGTTTGGCGCGACATCTGTGAATAGAGAGATTAACAGATTAGTTTTAAAATATCGAAAAGGGGCACAGGAAGGAAGACACTTTTAGAGGAAAGACAGAAACTACGAAAGAAGGACTGTCCTCCCTAAATGAGGACGATTGGTAACCTTACTTATAATACAAAATGCGGCAACGGTAGTCTAGCGGTCACGGTGACGAACTCGGGGCTTGCGTTATTTCCGTTGTGTCGTGGGTTCGAGATCAATGCCACTGAGCTGATGCACGTTAAATCTCTCGAGGCTCCAAGTCCTGGCATTGAAATTTGGAGAGGAAGGTTCCAGCTCGGGTGTCAACTTCATCATTTGACCGAAGTTCTAAATTATGAAGTCCACCGCCAACAGCCCTTGTTTTAGTGCAATTTTAAGTACAATTGTTAAGTTGCGTCAAAGTTGTTAAGTTGTCGGGTTACTTCTAAGTGATTGTTAATAAACAATCAATAAATCATATATGTATTGAACAATGATAGTAACATACATCCAATTGTTTTTTCCCTTTTGATTCCATCTTATAATCACCTGTTTGTGAAACTGTTTGATGCGACATTCCAACCAAAATTCACAGACAGGAAGAGAATTGGTAAATATTTCTAGGAACTGGTACTTTTAAAGAATCTTATTATTAAGTAAATTGATTTAATGTACATCTGTTATATTAAGTATGAAATGTTGAAAAGCAATTCTTGTTTCGAAAACATAATACTTTATGAACAAAAACAAAGATTACTTCCTTGATTGTAGAAAATCAAAGAAAATTAAAATATGTATCTGAAATTTTATAATTTTCTGAAATATCTGTACGGAAAAAATGATTAAGTATGAATAATAAATAATATAACTTCATTCTATGAAAACGGAAAGGGATACAATAATGTTCTTTATAATGCATTACGCTCTTAAATAAAAAAAAATTAAAGTTCTCAAGGTAATAATATTGTTAATAAATATACATAAGTTTTAAATTTGAGTGTATGTGTGTGTGTTTGTTCTCTATAAAAATTATTTTTGTCTTCTCTCCTACTAAAGGAATTTTTTTTTTTTGAAATTTAATGTATTCAAAGTTTTAGACTTATAAAATTCATTTGTAAATGGTCTTTGGTTCATTTTTTTTCGTTATAATTGATAATATAAACAAACCACACATAGTAATTTCTTTAGTAGATCACTACTAAATGATTTTTCAGATCTTATGGTGATATTTTTGAATTTATTCCTAATTCTAAAAATACAAATCAACTTCGGATAGAGTAACAGAAAACTTCTCTCACTCTCTCTCGCTTGAAAATGATTTACCGTACATTTCCGAAAACAAGCCGATCTGTAAAAAAAGTTTTTCCTTTTTTTTCCTTCCCATTTCTTTAAAAAACTATCTAAATTTCAAATCTTGTATATAAACCGAAATTAAAGAAATTTATATATCTGAACTATGAAAAATTCATTTGAAATATTCATAGACATGTTTGTTTGTTTTTCCTTTTTACATTAAGGTTACGCACAAAATACCTGAAATATAAGATAGAAAATTAAAGTATTATATTCCTCTCCCATTGTGTTATTTTTATGTGCACGTTATCCACGGTATTCTGTTATTATTTCTAGTTTATGCTTTGGTATTTTTCTATTATACGGGTGCAAATTTTGCCAACATCAGATACTTCGTTTTCTTCAATTTGTAACAGAAGCTACTCACGAATTTTCCCTACGTCTAACATCTGAGGGTTCTTTCTGATTTTATATTAAAGTTCCCAGCTCCTTTCCAACCAAATGAAGCGAGAGGATGCGAATGAAGTAAAATTTTAGAAGCGGAGGGAACAGTGATAATCAAATAGTAAAACAGCGACAGAGAATTTAGTTGAAATATAATACGATTATGATAATAATAATGATGTTTGTGTGATGTGCTCCAGATTCTTTGGCATGGATTTAAGACATTACCAGGGCAAGCGTCAGGAACCTTTGAAGGAGTACTGTATCGTCATTCTTCTTGGTAGTGTATTCATGATATATTGTAGAGTCGTTATAACTCGCTTGCATGGCAGACTTAATTTAAGCAGGCCCTTTATTTGGATTCATCAAATACTGTTTTGGATATAATTGAGCTATTTTATGTAAAGATTGTCTGTCCTTGAGCTTACCAGGTTGAAATTCTAGATCTGTAAGATGCTTTAGGGACAGATGAAGTAGAATATTTTTCACCTACAAAATCAGAATAGTAATTGCTTTCAATAAAACAACTCATTTTCATAAAGAGAAGATCTCTTTACTGAATTGTTTTCCTCTACTTAGATACATAAATTAAAATTTATCACTTGCTCGAGCTAAAGGAAAATTACGAATTTATTTTGGAACTAGAGAGTACATAAAACAGCTAATCTCCCGTAATTTGGTTTCGAAAAGTTCAAAAAAAATTTCCGAACTTCGTGGATACTATACGGTATTTTTAATACTTGATAATTTACTGACTCGGCAAAAATAAAATTTCTTCCACCGACAGGAAAGTTTACACTTCCAGAATCGATATCTTAATAAACATGTACCTCCCTCTTTTCTTTTATTCTATGCCTTCTGTTACTCGATTACAGGTTACACTACGTTAATTAACTCAGTTCATCGCGAATGGAACTGCGGGCGATCAATATATCATCCTATTTAGGATAGAGTTGCGTTGGAAATAGCTTAGAATGTGATATTTCTCTCTCTCATTGTATTAGAGCAGATGTGAGACATTCTATTTTTCATCCAACGCAATGTTCTTAAATCACTAGTATTAATAAAATTTTAATGATGCATTTGTTAATTCAGTAGATTTCAAATATCAGATTTTATATTAAAGAATGCGTTTACGTTCTTTATCAATCAAGTGTTCTTAATATAATAAAATATTTTCAAATTTTATTCTTCAACTTTTCATATACTTCAAGATAATTCTTAAAAATTACAATGATCTCAAAATGTATGTTGTTCAATTGCGTCATATTTTGTATGTTTTCTATAGATAACAGCAGGGTAAATTTGTGACGTCTTGTTCCTTTAGTGGCTCCTTTTAATCCATCACCAAGGTCAGTGAAGTTCAATCACTAAATTAACAATTCTAAATAATTACAGTATCAGTGTTTTTATTCTTTGTCAGATAGTCCAAAATCTTCAACGAGCAGGGCCCTTCGCGTGTCCACCACAAAAATTAATAACCCATAAAGTACTACTCACCACATCTTGCTGGGCCAGCCAGTTCAGGTCAGCACTAAGCAGTGGAAGCTGGATCCGACTAAAATGTTCGCGTGGTCGCTACTTGGTAGGTCACTCTTGTCTTCTCAGGTTGTGTGTCTTTGGTGGTTGCATAAAGGACTCTTGCCTCTAAACATGACATTGTCACCAGTTGTCTTCTTGATATGAGCTTCCTCATATTCAAAGGAGGTTCTGCCCTACCATGGGCAGGCTAGCTTGATGTTGGGAAAAGGATGTTGAAAAATAAATAGCATTAATTCAGGGCTACCTTCCTCAGACAGGATCTTTTCCCAGTCTCATTGCTCAAATTTTTCTCTTGGATATCTTGTATCGTGTTTACCAATAATTCTAAAACTATTGCTCATCTCCCTCTCTCTCTCTCTGCTCTTTCTGTCTCTGTCTCTCTTCCTGCTCTTAACATATCTTTTAATCTCTTTTCAATTGTATTTTGTTTTAACCACAATTCTGTTTTATTATATTTGCTGTTTATGAACATAGTTTGATCAACAATTCAAGATAATCTGACCTAACAGTTTTGATCATTTAAACTGTAAATTATTTTTCGATTTTGACATTTTCAATAATTATTATTATTTAATTCCTGATGTTCTTCTTTATTTTCCTTTAATTTTATTTTGGAATTTTCTCATTTTCTTATATTATTTAAAATTAGAATAGTTTTATTTATTCATTTTTCAAATTTTCCTTTGCAGTGTTCCCATATTGTTTTATTTTATGGTTTGGGCATGTACCTTCTTTCTATGTAATTTAATTGTGGTGGTTTTATATAATTTGATTTTGTTAGCCCAGATTAACTACCTAATAATTTAATTGTTGGAATTTAGTGATCCCTCTATGCTCGGTACTCTAGTGCACACCAAACGAAAAACTGTAGACACAATTTAAAAGCCTTGTTCCAAACATATCTTTACATTTTGGTCACGTCCCAGGAGATGTGTTAAAATGCAATCAAGGTTCTGGGATAAGGAAGATCTACTTCGATAAGGGTGGGATTGCCTTTGAAGATGGTTATTCGATTTTCTGGTCATCAGTTTGGATTTCTGAATATATTCTATTTGTTTATAGAGTCTCTGTTTCATCTGTTCAATCAATGTTTTATTTTATTTCTTTGCAATGTATCCTGGATTCAAATAAAGCATTCTGAAGTGCCTATTTGGATGCTGCCAGACAATTCAAACAGACCCTATCAATTGAAAATAGCTTTGACACATGAGCGTCTTGATTCCAATGAGCCGCTTAGTGATATTAATAGATCGGAGTGTTACCATTTTCTATTGACTCTTAACATCAATTCAGATCTCGACTAAAACTACACTACTTTCACTTCTCGAGTTGCGAGAGCAATTATCCTCGAACCCCATCACAAATGGCAAGACATTCTGCAATAAATTAAGGAAATTATGTTTCATTGAATTGCATGTATTAGTAGAATATAATTAAAAAAACTCCCAGAGGCGCCATTATCGGTGCTGAATTATTATAAAGATCAAATGACACTGGCATTCAGTCTGTTTGGAAACATACGCATCTGGATCAAATATTTTTAGGCTTGTTGCAGACTGGGCTGCACTGAGCATTTCCCTCCCGCGTCGTATACAGCATCTGCTCTTCATGGTTTTGGCGGTTAAGGTATACATTGTGCATCGCCCACTAACTAGACAGGTGCATTGTTTAAAAATGAGCTGAACTTTGTTTCTGAAGAAGAATACAGGAGAAAATTGTGATGATGGTGAGTCAGTGAACTGAGATATTCCTTTAGTAATGGAATATGATACGGAACTCGTTTTGAAACGTTCTTTTATGGCTTTATAATAGTTTAAATTTTTATGCAGAGGACCAGCTCTGATCACAGCACGACTTGGGTTGATCGGGCCTGATTAGAAGCTATGTGGAAGCCTGATTAGGGTTTTCTTTGTTCAAAATATTATTCAATGTTGAAGAAGTATACATTAATTCCTTTCTCCCTCCTATAACACATCAGGGAACCATAGTTTGCCCTACCATTCAGTCGAATCATTGAGTTCAAGGTCCCAGTTCCACCAAGACCATTGCAGAATGTTTTGACCGCTTAATTATTAGTATAGACTGGGTCTCAAGTCTTCACATAGAAGTTGTGTGAAATTAGGAAAGAGTCAAATATTAGCTCAGATGTCGTTCTCGTCATCACTGTCGGATTAGATATTAGAAGAGCCAATATAATTCATTCTAATGTTACTTAATACACAAAATCATAAAGGTTCGTTTAATTAGAACACTTTGAAACTGAATTGAAAATGTTGTATTTTTATAGATGTTGCAAAAATGTATGTTTTAAAGTACGTACGTTAGATTCTTATATGGCCAAACTGACAAGCACCTTGTACTCATAATCAAACTATATTGGTCTTTTAAATATACGATAACTCGACGTAACCTTTTAAAATTAAAAGCTCTAAATCCATCTAATTTAAGTAAAAATCAAATATATACCATGCTATTGTTTCATTTGATTAAGACCTTAGATTCTTCAAACTTTTATTTTGAGGAGTTAGATCAATCTCTTTCTCAGAAAAAAGGAAAAAAAAATGTTTTTTGGTTTATAAAAAAAAGCAAATTTTTCCTCTAATAATTCTACAAATGGCTCAAGGATCGCATGTAAAACTCAGCAATGTCTTTCCTTTCAGGTTGATCTCTTTCTTTTCTTGTTCAGACTCGTAAGTTCAAGACCACTGTTTTCTGTTTATGGCCTTCTGTCTCTCCTCCTCTTGATTTTCTAAGTTTGTTTGTCGTTGATGGTTTTACATTATGGCAGTGAACACCTTTAAAGATGACAATTGTGGATCAGGTGAAATCACTTGCATTCAATTGGATTTCTCTCTTGACACATTTCCTTGTTATATGTCTGCTGGAGGCTCTGAAATGACTTTAAAGACTGGTAGAAAATAACTGTTTTTCCCATAAATCTCGGTCTCCCTCTTTCAGGAAGGTTTCCGTCCCTATAACGTTGATTGGAACATCCTATCTTTCAAAAATACGTCCCTTTTGTACTATCACACCTCAATCTCCATACATTTTAATATAAAGGATAAATACAGATGTAATGCATTCACATTTCTTAGTCATATATATTAGTTTTGGTATTAATCTAAAAATTTAATATTACACAGGAGGTAGACACGCAAATTGTACTTTGTTTTCTATAATTAATTCCTTGACTCTTTATTACCAACTTTTTCACGTCCTTTTAATCAAAAATATCATGAGGTTCTCTAAATTTCAGTCGAAATGAAAAACAAGAACTAATAAAAGTTAATTTTGTCTTATCGAAAGGGATAATTCCGTGACCTTTATGTCAAATGTGGAAGTTATTTTGATTCTAATACGTAAGATGAATTAAAATGTCTTTTAACACCCAAATTTAGTCAATATATTTTTAATCATATGTGTTCTAAATTTCATACTTTCATATTTGCCTAAATAAATTAAATATTTTCTGCACATTATGGTTAATCTATCAATTTACTCTTATAAATCTAATTGATGATGTCATATTGTTGAATTTTAGAAGGAGTTAGCAGTTGTCATTGAACGATTCTTCTATATAAATTCACACAATTTTAAAATACATATTTTATTTAATTAAATTCATTCTGACTTCTTCTCGAGAGAAAATTTCAATTAAGTAGAACTTAGATTTATGTAATCATCTATATAAGCCTATAAAATAAACAAAGAAATTTTATTAAGCGAAATGTTTGCAAGACAAGAGAAAACAGTGATAAGTATTTGAAAATATTTCACAGTAATTCGCAATCATTGAGAGATTAATTAAACATGAATAATTATTAAAGCAAGGACACTTGGTCTTTCCGAACAGAAATTCAGTAGAGATTAAATATTATTTTTATAATATTTTGCACGTAAATGTACAGATAAATTGATACACATTCATAAAGTTTTATCTATTTTTCAGTATGTATTAAAATTCAAGAAAGGTAATTGAGTTGAAGAAGTTCTAATCAGTTTTAAATCAATATATGTATATCATATGTGTGTGTGTGTGTGTGTGTGTGTTGTGTGTGCCGTTGTTTTTGTAATAGAGTTACACATAGCTATCAAATAATTCTTCCCTTCAAATATGAGGGTGCAGTAAGTGAGATTCGTTTCAAAACATTAATTCAGCAACGTTCTTGTCAACTTTTCTTTATTGATTTTTGTAGTGTGAATCATGTTTGTAGTGTGATTGATTTTTGTATGAGTTATAATTTCTGAATGTAGTGTTTATGTCATTATATCTTTTCTTTTTCTTTGAATTAAGTTTATGAAATTTTATTAATGACAAAACATATATAATCAACAATTTTACTGTTTAAAATTTAAATTCTTTAAAGATTTATATTTTCTTCGATCCATAAAAATTTGATAACTAATATAATAAACATTGATAATTAATATAATTTTTAATTTAATTTTGTGAAAATATCAAAAATTTCGTTCAAATTTCAAGCTGATAGCTTGCTTGATTGTTTGTCATATAAAAGAGATTGGAAAAAATGTTTCAATATGATTCTTAAATATTAAAGAACTGTTTCAGCTATGCTATTGATGGAAATATCAGTAATGTTTGTGATGCTATTGGAAATGAAATTTTGTAATAAAAATGATTACTTTTTTAGTGTACACTTTATTACTATACCCTTCAAAGAAATTCTTTTTTGGATCGTGTGAAAAGTTTTTCGCTCGAAATGAAAAACATTGATTGCGAAAATAATGAAAATTCGATTATTTTCTGATCCATATCGTTTTTCGCTAAAGTGTATGTAATCTCAATCTAAAATTTTTTTACACTGATGAAGAGAATTTCAAATACTTTTCTTCAAATTATATTGCTACTTTTAATATTTCAAATATATTTTGCAAGTTTTATTCATGTTTGTTCAATCTTCTCGAGAGGTGGCGCTGCTAACGTTTCATCTGAATATGTACGAGGTATAGTTATTAAAAAATGGTATTGATGCAGTAAAACATTTTATTTTGATGTCATACATATTTACCTTTTTCACCTTCAATATACACCCGTCCTCTATCCCTTCAACTCTCCATGCGAATCTTCCACTATTCGAAACATTGCTGAATGTCTTCTATTAGCTATTTCAGGACCCGTGCCGCTTTCTCTTTCACAGCTTCAACGACTGAAATCTTGTTCCTTTTCATGCAGATTTCTCCTTAGAAAACAGATAGAAGTCGCATGGCTCAAGATCCGGCGAATAAAGCGGATGATCTAACACTGGGATCCTGTACTTGGCTAGAAACCTCTTGACAGTCAATGTGGAATGAGTCAGCTCATTGTCTTTTTTGGAAAAAATTTCCATACGGATTCTTCTTGAAATCCTACAGTCTTAGCAATCGCACGAATACTTAATCGACGGTCAGATCGAACCAGATTACCTATTTTTTCAATTTTGTCATCTGTTTTTGACATGAGAGTGTCACCTGGGGGCAAATAATCTTCAACGTCTTCTCGGCTATCTTGAAAACGCTTCAAGTGCTCAAAAACAAGTGCACGCGATGTGCATTCATTGCCATACACTTCTTTCGATAAAATATAAGTTTCAGTAGCGTTGTATCCAAGTTTCATGTGAAATTTCACAACAATTCGGTGCTCGCTTATCATTTTTCCTGCGAAACAAAAGAATAACTCTAGTGCGAACGAAGGCCGCGGTTTTACTGATTTGTAGAAGCGATAGGCACTGCATTCGAAAGAGAAGGCTTCACGGTAAACTGCTGTCGGTCTCTAAAATTTGGCGCATGTGTATTTCTACTGTAGCCAAATCAGTCTCGTTATTTAATAGCCACATCTCGTATGTACCGAGTATGTGTTGTTAGGAAGAAGGGGAGGGGAAACGTAGACCAAATAACGTCATGTAATGGGCTAAGCCCAAATATTTATACAGAATTGAAAATGGAGTGAAAGATCTTTGAACAATTGATGATACATTGATGTAACACTTTATGTATATTATTTGTAGATTTAGCTAAGCCATTTTGATGTCTAGTTTTTAGACAAGGAAGCTGCAAGATTATAATTTTGACATTTACAAATAAAAAAAGAAAATTCAACACCACGAAAAATAAATATTACACTACACAATTTATTTAAAAATATTTCTTTTGTGTCCAATTCATTTTAGAATTTTTCAACTATGTTCTTTCCTTTTTTACTACTAGATTTTTACAATAAAAAAAAAGCTTTCAGGAAGTTTCAAATGCTGCGTAATTTTACATATATTCGTAATTTTAATTTTTATCAGTCTGTTATTAATAAAATATACAGAGGTCATTAAACATTTGAAGAAATTCATGAGAGAAAGCTAGTAAAATTTATCTAAAGTAAATTAGATAAAATAGAAATGCAAAGATAGCGGAAATTTTCCGTTCTATCACAATAAAATACATTAATAAATTTCATCTATAAATGTTTGCCTTGGAAAGTTAACTTTTTCCAGATCTCTGAAACGAATACCTATTAAGTTCTTATCAAAACTATTAAATATTTCCGTACCTTTGCTTCGAAAATATGTGAACTTTAAGAACTATCTCAAAAGTGCTCGGAAGCCGAGTTGGAAGATGTCCTGTAGAAAGAAAAAGTTCTTTCTAGTTTGGAAATGGAGTTTCTACTGGACGAGCGATAAGACTAGCTTCACTGGTTATATGGTAAGATATTTTCTTCTTTCCGTCGAAAGTATATCAAGTATTTTTTCTTTTTTGGTAATAGCGAAACTTCTTTCCCGCGCACCATTTAAATTTTTTTTTTTCTTATAAATTTAGTATTTTCAGTTTACTTCAAGTGTGTGTCTGAAGTCTTCAATAGCAAATATATTCTAATGGATTTTTTTTTACTTTCCTGTTATATATATACTATTATGTGTGTTAGAAAAAACAGTGAATAAATATAGTTTTTTTACGTAAAGTTATCTAACAGCTACGTTTTTATTCTTCTCATGGAAAAACGCAATTCTTTTCATTTTTAAAGTAAAATAATTCTTATATGCTTTCTACCTTCAAAACTTGACTCCTTCACTGTACTGTTTGATTTTAGATCAATTAAAATAAAAATGTGATTAATTAATCTGTAACATGTAATAATAAAAGAAGTATTTAGCTCTCTAATTCAGCTAAAATAAAAACTCTTTGTATGTCGTGTGTATTTTCAATAGTCATTGCTTTCTTTGAATTTTTTTGACATAATAGTAAAATTTATGCACTACAATAGTAATTTACCTATATTAAATGAACTACAACATTAAAATTATTTATTATTATTATTTATTTATCATTTTACGTAAAATGCTTTATATCATTAAAGTGATACATTTTAATGTTATCTTCAAAGTTTTGTAATTCATTAAAAGTCTGGGATTACGCCCCATTGCAATATTACTGTTCAAATTATTAAACACGATGGCTAAAGTTAGGGTTGAATTTAATAATTTTTATTACAATGAACATCTTTTCGCTAATAATAATAAACTCTGAAACACAGTATTTAATACGTCATTCAAATCCACCTAAAATATTTAAATAGTTCAATTTTAAAAGATTCTAACAATACAGAGGAGTTCAAACGACATTTTTAAATTATTAAAAATAAAGTTAGAAGTTATTAGATATCAAATTTAACAATTGTGAAAATTAATATTATTAAATTTATATTCATATAATAGTTAAAAACGTTGATATATACCAATCTTTCATATTATTTGGAGAAAAAAATGCAATATTTTCCTAATTTTTAGAATAATCAAGATCTTTTTTCTTCCTTTGTTGAACTGGGGAATGAAGAATCGTTTGACAGGTTTAAATTCTAATTTGAATCGCTAATAAACAGTTAAATATATAAGAGATAAAGCATTTTTTAAAAATAATTTCCAAAATTCAAGATGAATTTTACATATGTAACGAGATCATTATTTTCATTAACAAATTATGCAACAAAGAATCTGCTCAAAGGTAACTTTTCTCTTTCAACTGCTCTCCATATTACGCAGCTGTATTATTCTCATTCAAAATAGTAATCTAGTTTTATACAGGGTGGTTACGAAGTAATCAACTGGTTTAAATGTGCTATATTTCAAAAAAGTATTATAAACAAAACCTTGCAAATAGGGGAAACATTTCAATTTTGTTTTCAAACAGTTATATAAAGGTTCTATAAGTCCGCTTTTCGTTATACGACAGACATCTGTATGAAAGTCCAAAATCTCACCGAAGACGTTGGAGTATAACTTTGAATGTCCTGTCCTTGTTCGTCCTGAATGTCAGAGTCGGCCTTATGTAAAAGGGTTTGGATGCAAGAAACCATTTGGGGTCCTAAATTTTTTGTAAAGTTAAAACAAATTACGAACACGAACATACATGACAATTGTATGTTCATTTAATGCTTGATTTGTTTTTTGTTTTTTTTTTTGCTAAGCCATTAATTGCTTCAGAAAAATTACAATTTTTCGTAATTTCTTTTTCGATGCTCAATATAGCAAGTACATTTAAGCGTTCTGCACACATGCTTGGCTAAAAAATTGAGTTTAGGTGGAGATACTCGGGTGTTCCCCGAATCAAATAACAAAAAATAACTATTCGCATCATCAAGAATTAGCTTGAGGAAGAGAAAATGGTCGAAATTCATAGATCTGCTATAATAATATTTACGATAAAATAAACTTTTCGTCATACTGACAATGATATAAATATTGTAAAGTTTTCATGTGAAAAAGTATATTATTTTAGTTCTTGATCATGTTGGAGCTCCCTCAATCACGGGATCCCGGTCCACAGCATCCGCCGCACCCCCAGAAAGCCGGCCCTGCTGAATGGGGTGTAGTTTCGGATGCAAATCACCAACGTAAAATCTACCAAATAGTTGGTAGTGGATTACCCACTTATCTAATAATGATATGTGTTGATTGATGTGCAAAAGTTTCAAACTAATTCATTATATCGTGCGAAGTACTTGTTTTACTAGACTTCCATCTTTTACCCAGTATTCTCGAATTGAGACGAAACAAGCGTAGAATGCTCCTGATGGCCCAGCGAAGGAGATCCATATTTTTTCCTTAACGCTCTCAGCACTGAAACAAGTGATAAAAATTCCATTAATTTCTAAAACATAAAATGCTTTCCTGTCGTTGTTGCCGTTTAGAGATATGGGACGCAGAAAGTAGAGTTTATCTCCAGTGACGTTGAACGTGGAAACGCGTTAACTCTAATCTGGTAGCTCACACGGAAATGTGCAGGTGTAAAAAGAAAAATATAGCATTTGCTTCTTCTTCTTCCTACGATTGGCACTGAAGAGTACAATTAATATTTTTTCCAGTTAAACGTTATTTTACATTTGGGTGATTGTTTTGTAATAACCCTGTATTTTTAAATTAGCAATAGAAAATATTTTGATGTTCTTACATCCAGAATGATCTTATGGAAATTTAAGCGGATACCTTCGCGAATAATTGAACAAAAGTAGGAATATTAGTCAGTTTTGGTTGAAGTAAATGCAGTTGGGTAGAAGCGTTTCTTGTTAAAATATCTGTAACTCCAATGCATATAATTTAAAACTGAACTCTTTCCTGGTTATATTGACAGTAGAATTATTGAAAGAATTCTAAATTACTCTCATCAATTTCTAACAAATAATGTTTTATATAATACAACGTCATTCTTTGTTCTTAAATATGTCAAAGTTATTCTCAGTATATCGTGTTTTCTAAACTGGTTTGGTCCCCTCGGATACTGGTTTTCATTTCAAGCAGAATTTATACATATAATGGTATACGGATTTTCCATTTCCATAATGCGTCACTCTTTTAACGCACACTTACAAAGCCAGCTGTCAAGTCAGAGTGTCAACGCTACTCAATTAACACCTGATCTGAATATGAAGTAAGAAAGTGTCTCGGTCAGTGTTAGAGGTGTGGCTGCAATGTTGCCAGTTTTCGATCCTCACGTTAAGCCTCATTATTTTGTAAACACGTATCACAAAACTTAAATAGGCTTAAGCTTCGATGCATTAAATAATCATTCAACAACCAGAACAGTTTTAAGTATTCCTAACGATGGGATAAGTAATTAGATGTTATGCACAACCATATTTCGCCAGTTTCCTTCTCAACTGCCAAGGATTTTAAAATGAACTTTTTCTTCTATTATTTTTATTGAATGTGTTTAGCTTATTACCATCTAAAATAATTTGTATTGAGGCCTTATTGGATATTATTAGATTATGATTATAAAATTTACACTCTTCCAAAAATTTATGCAGCGGTCTTCAACAAACATGTGAGTTAGCGAGAAGAGGATGTATAATGGTCACTAAAGCATACACAGTGAAAGGTAGATTTAAAGATATAATACTAACTCCAATTTTTTATGAAGAGCTGCTCATACTTTTTAATAAATGAATTCTATATGTTTGCACTAAACTTGTATAAAGTGAATTGAATGTCAATTAAGAAAAATGTATTTTCACACACATACTGCTGTATTCTAGAAAATACCTGAATTAATTTTGAGTTAGCATTTAATTAAAATTACAGTGGTACCCCTTGCAAAGGACACCTGCTAATAAGAAGCACCTCTATTTAAGGGACATTCTGTTGGTCCCTGCTCCTTTGAAAATAGTACATGTATTTGTCATTTATTAAGGGACACTTCTATTTAAAGGATAAAATGTTTGGTCGGGTGGGTGTACCTTATTAGTGGTAATACTGTATAACTATTCTGAGAATAAATGACAGAAATATTTTTTGAATTTTCTTCTAGATTTGTTGTAAAGAGCAAACTCGACTATTTTTTTTATTTTTAGGTAAAAGCTTATGCATTGCATAGAATTAAACCCTTTTTCATGAGCAAAATAAGAATTGAAATAATCGGAGAGCACATATCTAATCATATAACGACGAGAGATGTAGAAATCAGGTTCATTCCTTGTAGAATCTTGTAGATCACGCTGTTATGGCGTTGCACCTAATTTTTGTTATTTCTGCACCGAGTATCTCTGATTTTGCATCCAATAAAATTTGTATTGTAATACTTCTTAGATGTTTCCCTCTGTTCTATACGGCAAGAAAATATGCTAGATGGCAAAAAAAATAAAAAAATATGATTTGAAACGAGAATTTTTTACGTGGATTGGTTAGTGCATGGAACCTTTCTTCAAAACATGTAATGTACAAAAAAAATTATTAAATTTATTTAATTTCAAAAATGCTCTACATTTCGCCGAATACGATAAAGACTTTTCCCACTTTTTGTACAATGAGCAATACATTTGTTAACTCTAATTTCTTAAAAATTTATTTTCATTTACCCTTCATGAATTTTATATTTCGAATAAAATTTGACCGCATTTTTTTAATTCTAAAAATAGAAAAAAACTACCTGAGGTCAGAGGGTTACTTTTCATTGAAAAAATTAAAAATTTTACTTCAATACAAAAAAAAGTATATATTAAGGTTTATCACAATTTGTATTTTCATAACCTCGTATATATATATATAATCGTTGTTTTTTTTTAATATCTAGAAATCTAAATTTAACTTCGCTTTGAAGAAGATATTCTGGAATGTCGAACGATGAGCAGAAACTTTGTTATCGATTATAGATAATGATCAATAAATTCTTTTCCCTGTGTTTTGTTTTGAAGACTTGCTGTTGATGCGATCTGAATCAGTGGCTCATGAAAACAGAAATGCATCACGTGGAGGTGATTCGTCTTCGCTGTAATTTCCCTTTCCGCTTGAGCAGCTAAAGTAATCATGATCTGAAGCTAAATATAATTCGGAAGCTAAAAATATCCGAGTATCATGAACATTATGGTATTTCCCTTGACGTTATTGGCCATCGTATGTTTCCCCATAATTTCTTTAATCCACCCACCAGAAGGGAAATTCGAGTATTTTTAGTCACATTATTTGGTGGGAAATGGGTTCATGACTATATGTAAGGGGGGAAAAAATTTTATGCTTCCTGAGGAAGTTGAGAATTATTAATTCATAAAAAGCGTATTTGAGAATAATAAAACTATGTCTAGTCTTATTTATATTTGTGGAGACTTTCCAAGAACTGAAATGGTCTAAAAATAGCAAGGTACCTTTGATAATATGTTTCATTTCTTACAGGAAGATTAAATAAAAATCAAAAATAAATCTTCAAACAAGATTTTTTTAAAAAAAATTTCTTTCGAATCTGTTAGCTATTTCAGAAGTTTATGCAACGAAAGGAAATTGAAAACTTCCACAAATTATATACTCGCGCATATAACCATTTACACACACACACACAAATATATATATATATATATATATATATATATATATATAGTGAGCAGAAAGCTTCAGGTTCTAGCCTCGATTCTCCGGAAATCATTGTGCTACATAATGATAGTTGCTGCAATTTAAATCGGGTTGAATTTTTTTCTTATTATTATATATAGGGGGCTTAAAAGTTTTATAATCCATTCACATAACGTTTGTGGGAACTTTTAAGATGAAGCATCGTATGAGATGTTTCCTCATTGTTTGAGCGTGGAGGCTACTGTAAGTCACAATAGGTTGTTAGTCACGAGGTTCGTCTCAAATAATCTTTTTCTTTTCTCTTATACTAGTAAGACATTAATCAACAGAAGCCATTGAATTCGTATTGCATTTCAGTCTGTCTGAACATATACAATAAGACGTTCTTGAATATTAATAAACAGCTCATAAATTCAATAAGACACGGTTTTCAAACCTTTGTTGGACAATAAGATCCTTGTAAATGCGACTCTTCGATTGATTTTCATTATTTAGAATGAAATGCAGAAAGACATTAGTTTCGCCTGTGTCATGGAAACGCAGTTAGATAGCTTACTATTGTCAACCACTCATAGTAAGTGAATAGAGAATGAATACTAATAAGAGGGAAAATTCGATAACTAAATCAAAAATTGTGGCAACAGAAATCAACGATTCAAAAATAGAAATTTAGGCGAATCCAATATATAATGCAAATTTTAACCCATTGTTTCGCTATTTCCCTTAGGTTTTCGCACCCAGTGTTTATCAATTTTTATTTATGAATACTTTATAATGTATGTATGTCAATCACATATTTTAGAAAATAGTTACGGAAATTTATTTTTAAAAAACTCTACGAAAAATATAATATCTTCAATAACTACGGAATAGTCATAAACTTTATGTAGGAAGGGAAAAAAATTGTAGAAATTTATTCACGGACTCTTTTGTCATTTAAGATCCAGTAGAGTCTTGGAAAAAATTTAAAGTATGAGACAGTCAAATATCCGACTTTACGAGGGTAGGTATTTTTAAAATGCTCATGGAATCACTATTTATTATTAAGAACCTCCATATCAAAATCAAGTAATAATTGTCTTAAAAATTAGAAATTATGAGTAAAACTACTTTGAAATTTTTTTACATAAAAGTAAAATTTTCATTGTTCTTCGCCAGTCTTGATCTATTTATGCTTTCTCTCAGTTTTAAGACACTTCTCTTGTGAATTCTAAATTGAAATTCTCCCAAAGTATTTTTCATCATCAGATTTCCTTCTGTCTTTATATGCACGCGTGTGTGTGTGTGTGTGTACCAGACAACAAAAATTTTAAGTTTATGACTTTTATAAAATCTGCTCATTATGTAAGATAGTCTATAATTGCTCATTATATACCTTATCGATATTGTTCTCCATATCAATTAAATGGAATAATTCACAATAATGAAAACATAAGGATTAGAAAATATTAATTATTAAATTACCAAAATTAATCAGGTTGAGATCAGGCTGCAGTATTGGTTATTAACCTTGCATTATATAATCAATTTTAGATCTTTTTGAAAAACATCGTAGGATTTGAAGATCTCTCTCTCTCTCTCTGTTTCATCTAATCTTTTTATGAACTAAATTTTGTTTTTATATTTTGTCCTTTTAAATGTCTTTCCTACCTAGTGACGTTTTCCTCTGCTTCGGTAATTTTTCGCGACTCGTTTTAAATATATATAAGAAATATTTTTTGGAAAGGTTACCCTTTTTTTAGTTACATTTATTTTTATCAGATAAATCTAAAATTTGTTGTACGCATTGAATAGATGTTTAAAAACAATTTTATTAATGTGTGAAAATTGTAAGAGTATTCAATATTTAAGAATTTCAACATAAAATATACTTAAGCTGTTTTCCATATCAATAAAAATTTTATTTGTTAATAATAATTCATTTAAGGATAAACTTTTTGTACTCTTTCAAAATATTTTATAGTTACTTGAAATATTAATGAGAGTTTCAAATAATGTTTTCATCGTGCATATCAAATTAAATAAAAAAAATTCCATTTGCAACAAATATAATAAAAATTGGATTCTGCTTGATAAAGCGTTTTTGCATGTATCGCTAAACTTTTAAGTATGCAAGGCTTAAAAAATTAGCTTGATAACTGCACAAAAATTTATTACTTATGCCATTCTTAGCTTGCACCAGACCTATAAAAACTAAATCCACTTATCTCTAGCTGCAAAGTAATGCTAGCCCACGCGTCCTTTAAGCTCTGCAGACACCCCCACTCAAACCAATATGTACTGCAAGCTTATTAAAACACATCTAACCGCATTATAATCTCCGTGCTAGCCCTCCTTCAATCCGGAAACAACCGGATAGAGGGATCTTGACATTTTCCCGAGAGAGCCAGAGTTTCCCGAAATAGCAGCACAGCTGACGAGGGACCGGGAAATGTTCTGCTTCCCCCAAAACGACCGCGTGGGCATCCCGCCAGATCCCTCAAACAGAATGTCAAAGGTCAACCCTCTGCATCCTCCGGAATCGATCGGAAAGCATCTTCTCTCTCCGCATCCGATGCGCATGCCGGATAAATCCACGTGTTCTGGGTCACCTCTGTAACAAAGGAAAAGTCTCCCTCTTCTGTCTTCCTCATTAGGGAGTTGATTTAGCTCCCTTCGTTAATATAATAATCTTCTTTTTAGAAAGTCTTGAAAAGGATCGTTAGGATTGGTGCAGAGGAGTTTGGCGCAAGAGAGTTAGTTAGCCGCCGGACTGGGACTGGCCTACTTAACCAAGGTCTGACTAGTGGCTTGATGAAAACTGTTTGTGCTGTATATTAGCATTCCAGATAGTCTATGTCAGAAATTTGAAGAGAATAAGATAATAAAATCCATATCATAGAAAGGAAACAAAATTTTATGCAGAGTATAATTTAAAGGATAATTGTAATATTTTTATGCTACAAATAATAGTTTGCGTGTTAAAAAGGATTTGTCTTCTATCTTGGATGATTAAAATAATTTTATAGTTCGAAAATTCTAAGTAGAACTTCAGCCATACTGAAAACTGCTTCATTTTTAACTTTGTATTTTGGGTTAACATTACGCCTGCGTTGTTTTGTTCTGTACTGCTTCAAGTGTAAGATGGCTAAATTACAAGTGTCGATCCAAAAGTCCAGTAATTTGCATTGCAGTTCAGGTTGATTTTTGTGACATTTAGAGTTCGCCGATGAAAGTGTTGCATTGAGAATAATTCACTTTCAAGCAACCCTTAGCAACATACTGACCTCAAATATAATGGATTTTAAACTTCAAAAAACATTTGCATTTTTTTTTAAAAAAAATTAATACGTCTAGGAGCATCTTTCCGATGAGTTTGTTCCTTGTCTAAAATTTATCACATAGTTTCAATATAACAGTAACACGACTAGATCTTTACTGAATGTTGACCGGAAGACAAAAACAATAGGATACTAGCCGGAATGCAAGGCCAGACCGCAACCCTAGGGGCACAAATGTTCGGGCGCCAGCAGCCGAAAGTCCTCTTGGGAGATTGCCAGGAGAGCAAACAAATCTGTGAGGCATCCATTTCCAAAGAAAGGGGTATTTCATTAAATCTTTTTTTTTTGGGAACCGATTTAGGATATTCGGAATAAATCATTATGCTATTCTATTAAATTATGAGTACATCGAAGCCTAAATTTTTGTGCACATCTCTGATATTTTCTGAATTAACGTTTCAAAATATCTAAATTTAGTGTAATTTTTTTACTTCATAAAATGACGAGATCCACTCAAATCATTTTATGGTGTAACTTATTCCCGGTTACGTTTCTACGCCGATAAATTCATTAACTCGTTTTCAGTATGGACCAATCCAAATAGCGATGTGGAAAACTAGGGTTCTAATTATGTTATCGGTATTTTTTTTTACTGTTTGTTGAGAAATTCTATATTTTCTACAATACTCTTTTTTTTTCTTTTAAATATCCATTTTCAGAATAAAAGAAGCTTCATAGCAATTAAAATATTTTCTAATGGTACAAAATAATTCTTGTAGAAAGTAATTTTAAAAATAAATCAGTATTTTCTGATCTTTCCCCGGAGGGAGATTTAAGATACCGAGTGACCTTTCCTCCTTTCCGATGGATTTTCTATCTCTGATAAGCCTTCGAATGACACAAGAATTTTTCTCTATTTTCAACCCTTCTCTTTGACAACCAATACGTACTTTTTTCCCATCCTTCATCTGACATATAGAATATAAATATTCATTTGTAATAATTTTTTACATGATGATCTTGGTTATTGGTAAATTCACGAGTTTTTGGCTCAGCATAGTCAAACATGCGCCTATAAATCAGCTCACCAATTTACTTTATATCTCAGAAACCAATAATGTGTGCAAATGGAGAAATGGAATTCTAGGTCAAGTGTCAACCTTGTCATCTCACCGTGGCTCAATAGTATAAGGTGTTTCAGCTGCAATGCATATTTATGCTGGGAGGAAATGTATAGCCGGAAGTTTTCATTACTGCAAATGCATAACACGATCCCGTAAATTAACTAAAATGTATCTATTTGATAGGGGCCGCGGTAGCCTTGTGGTCAAGGACGTGGACTTACGGCTGGCATTGTTTTCGTCGAGTCGTAGGTTCGAGGCCTGATGCCACGAAAGATCCCCCTTGTTGTGGAGCTGATACACGTTAAAGCTGGTCAAAGTCCCAAGTCTTCATGTTGGCGTGAAGTAGAAGTTTGGAGAGAGAAGGGCCAGCTCATGTGTCGTTCTCGTCACTTGACTGGGATTCAAAATTACGAAGTCGTCACTAATGTATTTTGTGTGCTTCTCAGTACAACGTTAACAAACAATCATTCACTCTCACACTGATATTTGAAAGATAATTAAATAATTTTACCTATTCTAATTACCTCGAGTAAAAGAGCTTACTGTTAATAATTTTCAAAAAATTTATTATTTTTTTCGTTTTATGATACATATATCTTACGATTAACTACGAGTAGGAACAAATCCTATTATTTACAATTATCTATATTTAAAAAAAGAAAGTGAAAATCTTATTTGTATACCATAGTTATGTTATCTTTTCCTATTAAGGAGAAACTTTTATTGTATCGCAGCACTTTAAATAATAAACACTCACCGAATACTTAACAAAACATGCTGCTAATTATACTTTTCTTGTGGCAATTAAATTTTCTACGATAATTATCATAAATGCCTATTAATTAGATCTCCGAGATCACATTTTATTTGTAAAATGCTTAGCGAAACGCGATTACATTCTTAAAACTTCTAATGTAATATTTGAAACATATTCATCCGAAAATGAACAAATAGTCCTAAGAGTCCTATTATTCGTAAGAAAAACAAACGCCCCTTTCTTTTCCTTTATCTACGTTTTGACAGGGCAAGACGTGTCGGCATTTCCATTACCATGATAGGTCTGATATCTATAATGGAATTCCTTGTGATTATCTTAAAGAAGATGCCTTGGGTGGGGTTGGATCCAATCATTCATATCATTTGTTGCTTTCTAAAAATACGGAAGGGGCGTAATGGGAGAATATCTATGTGTTATTTTATCTTATTTTTGTCTTATTCGTATTTTTTTTTTTTTACATAAATGGAAAAAACACGATAAGAAAGTCCTCTATGATTAAATTTAAAATTTTACATGTAAAAAATATGTGCATTCATTCAGTACTAGGTTTGATATAGATTGTAGCTGAAATTTCTGAAATTTTCGATTGTTCTGGGAGGACGTAGAAAGTTTGATCAAATTTTCTCCGAATGCGAAACATATCTTGCGTGTAAAAATTTGGTAAACGACAATGAAAAATCATTTTTATTGATATCACAATATATAAATTAAGAACATTGCATAATATCAAATACTAATGAGCTTTTAGGCTACACTTATTTTTTTAAAACTAATCGAGAATGGTAAAAATTCGAGATTTGTAAAATATAGACTTTTAAAGATTGCATGCATTATTTTTTACAAAATACTGAAATTATTGCCAAAATGTTCGGTCAAATTTTAAACCGATTATTTTGGTAGCAAATAGGAAATAGTTTTTCTTATTTTATCTAAGAATTAAATGTGGTGAAAAACACTGTTAAAGTAATATAATCGTTAAGATAAATTTTTGAGAATTTTTAAGAATCAAAATAAGTAACTTAATTTCCCATATTTCTTGGCTAAATCTTATATTTTGTTAGCCACCTAAGGGGCTATTGTTTTAGGTGGATCACTTTTGGAGCACTAGATAACTTTTAACTTTTCAATTTTTTATTGTTTGCTTCAATTTTAATTACATTCAGCTTAAATATATTCAATTTAATAATTTATCGTTTGCTTTAATTTTAACATCGGAAAAGTTTACTATTGTCCATTTCTCTATATTTCATCGTTTACTTTAATTTCTATATTTTATTGAGTAATTTAATAATAATTATAAAAATAAAAGCGCAACCTTGGGGGAAGAAATCTGTTCTTTGCAAAACTTTGCTTAGAAATTTTTTAAATTATTACATTTTTATTTCTTTATTTTAAATTTTGTTTCTTATCAATACTTTCTATTCGCATTTTTCTGTATATATATGTTTGCATCCTTATTGTAGGATAGCAGTTTGTTCTTAACTATTATATATTTATATATAAAGACATTGAAGCCTCAAATATATTTTCAAAATTTTTTTCAAAGCAACTGGAAATACACGTGGAAAAATAAGAAAGAGGGTAATAAAATCAATTGCGCAATATTAGATTTGAGGCACGAGCGCATCTAAAAGAAAAATATCAAAAAATGGAGATAATTTATCGTATGTTGACTAAATTGAGAAATTTTTACTTTGGCACACGACTTTCGAATGTTCTGAAGATGAAGCAAGATTTCTTTATCGGCCTGTCTTGTTACAGACCTTAGCAAAATTTTTATCTTTATTAATTGTTGTGTTGTTCACATTTATGAATAGTCTTTTAAGCACTCAGAGAAACTTTTTTTTTCTACAAATTTATTTCTTTTGAGGGCCTGTGGACCATATAAAATTTTACATATATATACATCTCGCTGTAGTACATATGTTTCTTTAGGTAACTGAGAAATCTCCGACAAGGAAAGAAGAGCTTTCTTTATGACAAGTTTAATTAATCCTCATTTTTTTAAAATTAATACCAATTGGTAGTCCTATTTCAATATTGAGATGTCTGTATATTTATGTACCTCTTTACATAATGAAAATACTATTTATATATAAAAGTAATTATGTATTAACAATTAGTAATCATGAGCTGTATTTACATTTGTAAATGATGTACATATTTTAGGTACATTTTGAATAAAATCCACTGCTTTTATAGCTTTAAAACATTCAGAGCGCTTATAAACATATCATTTTATGCACTTAACACAATTAAAATTCGAAAAGTTGAATTTAAAGAAATTTTAATTTTATTATTCAAGTTTCTCTTAATTTTTGTACCAATACTATACAATACCTGAAATTTGTAACGGTTTATTAAATAAAAATTGCGTTTACTGTATAGGAAACAGCCTCATTTTATGATATGGAAAATATCAGCACTACATATAGATGAAATACAGTTAGGGAAAATGTACCAGAATATCCTAAGCCCCAAATTTTGAGCAAATATTTTTATCTTTGAAGTGGCATATTTGCTTATAATTTTGAAATTTAATTTCCTAATGTTCTATTTGTTGCATTCTCATAAATAGTACTTCTACGAAATTAGCGAAATGTCCTCAATTTTCGGACAGTTATATATCAAAAAATAAGAAATTTATATGAAGTATTTTGTCTCCATTAATTTCAACTAATGAAACTTATTTTGAAAATTTCGTAGGAACGTATTTTGATCCATGCTAGTGTGAATGCTGAAAATATTTTATTCGAAACTGCAATTATCAATGTGTGGTGCGTTTATAATTAAATATCCCTGTTCCAGTATAACGCGTGCAAACGTCTCATTTTGTTTGGTTATTATAACCGATATGCTTGCATTAACAGTATAATTATTAAAAATAAATAATGACAAGCTTGAATTTTTCCCCCAAATACATGAAAGTTCTATAAATCGCATATAAAATTCAGTTATCTAAAATGAATGATAAATGTTTATTGCTCGTAATAAATAACTGAAAAATCTAATCGAAAAAGGGTTTTTACTTTATTTCATTTTTTTATCAAAAGATATCATCGTTCGCAGGAAAAATTAAATATTCACATAAAAACAATTAAAACTAAATTTGTCCACTAAATTTTTTCCTAAAAATTTTAACCTCCACTAAATTTGTCATCCCAATATCGTTTTATTTTAAAATATCGTCCATTTTAACAAAACAAGTTCTTGCTTGATTCACACAAAAATATTTGAATTTAATATTTTTGTGTTTTATTTTTACTAATGTTTCGCATACATCATTTCAAAATTATTCCAGAAGTAAATTAGCTATTCAACTACAACAAATAATTTTAAAAAAGGGACTAAACATGTGAACAAATATAATACTTTTTATTATAAATATCATTTCAAATTTTTTCAGACTAAAATTTTTCCAAGTAAATATTAATTAATGCTATTGTTCATAATTGGTATTTCTTGAGACAAAATAAAATGATACATCAAAATGGTTGATATCATAAATACAAAAGATAAGAAAATTTATCTCTACTACGAGAACGATAAGAAAATGCTGTAAACAAGGTGTTTTGTGGATTTATCTCAAGTTCCTTACAACAAATTTAATATGGTAGAATTCTTTTTGAAATTCGGGCAAATCTTTTATTTGGCATTTTGCACAGCATTTGATGCAAATTATAATTCACTAAGAACTACTCTGTCGTAATAGCCCTTTTTTTTGCACAATTTGCCACTAAAAAAAGAATGGCACATTATTCCTGTACATAAAGCAATGAATATTTTTGCTTAGAATATGCTGTTATGATGTTCAATAAAAGAATCTAAATAGAATATGATTCTGACGAATAAGTGTATTTTTCAATTTCTATAGCATCGTCTTGTACAATTTTATTTTGCATATCTCTGTATTCTTATATTCAAAAAATAATTAAATGTTGTATTTTATATGAGGTTTTTTTTTTTTTTTTTTTTTTTTTTTTTTTTATTTGGTGTATTTTGTATTTTAACTTTTTTTTTTAATTTTATAACTGCGGAGGGAAATTCGACGTGCGCCCTATGTAGTGTTAAAAAAATATTTAAAAACAGAATGAACTTATAATTTTAAGCTATTTCCTACTGAACAGGCTTCCAGTAATTTGAAATTATTTTGAAAAATTACTTTACAATCCGGGAAACCTCTCAGAAACTCGCCAACTCTTAATGCTAAATGTTATTTATTGTAATTCAATCATAACGTTTTGTTTGTTTGTTTAACTACGATTAATATCTGAAAAAAATGTATATATATAAATGAAAAATATTTTTAACTTACTATCCAAGTTCCATTTTTTAAGTAGGCCTAGTGTGATAATACTTCCTGTGATTGCTGGTGTGAACTGTTACAGCTGCTAAGTTTAGGGAGTTTGACATTAATTCAACCAGACGAGACTAAGCGCAAAGATTATCAATTTTTTTCCATTTGCTTCCCTCCCTCCATAAATTCCAACTATAAAGCTCTTCGCTTCTATTCTAATTTAAATATGATTTTAAAAATGCGTTATGTCAGAAAATATAATATATAGCTATTTTTTAAAAACTCAAAATTTTCTTCGGCATATTTCTTAGTTCATAATTACCAGTGATCCAGTTTTTCGCTATTTCTATTCTATAGTGATGCTTATAGTGATGAGAAAGCAATTAATTAAATTATTTTTACAGTGAGAATTAGGTATTATCTGTTTAGGGAGCTGAAATACAAATATAAATAATGAACTGTTGATAAATTACTAAATCATTCATGTAATAAAAATGAAAAGACTCAAACAATGTCACACATAATGAAACGTGAAAATTCATTCACATAAAGTAGAACACTTTCACACGGAAGGTGCATTCTGAATCAATTTGAGTTTAACCACCTGCTCAACTGACTCGGCTGTGTTTTAAATTACAATATTTTTCTTATTTGTGTATGGTTTTAAAAAAAATTCAACGTAACTTTTTATCTGAAAGAAAAGTGATATAAAAATATTAAAGAAAAAGTTGTGTTTTTATATTTATTTTAATTATTTATATTTATTTTATTTACTTATTTTATAAAATCATGGGTATCCATTTGATGTAATTCAATTTCTATATTTGGTTCAATGATTACGAAAGAATCAATTGTGGTTGCAAACTGAAAGATCGCCTACTG
Organism: Nephila pilipes; assembly: GCA_019974015.1. Classification (NCBI taxonomy): domain Eukaryota; kingdom Metazoa; phylum Arthropoda; class Arachnida; order Araneae; family Nephilidae; genus Nephila; species Nephila pilipes. The sequence goes on from BMAW01131133.1 coordinate 85,025, forward strand.
TCTTTCGAAATTTATGTATACTAAGAGATTCATTCGTTTGTAGTTGCAATGTTTACTTAAAAATTCCCTTCACAAATAGTTAAAATATATTTACATTGAAATAATCAAATATTCGGTCAAAGTCAGGTAAACATCCACTCAATATTTTTTTGGTTTTACTTCGATAAAATTACTTTCCTTTTTTATCTAAAAGTGCGATATGTAAATATTTTATTATAAATATGTTTCAAGAAAAGAAATGAAATAAAAATTATTTCAACAGTTATGTAGTAACAGGGGAGTATGTATATAAATACTTATTAATAAATACAAAAATTAAAAACTGTGCAAAACTAATAAAAAAAAAGTCTGAAAATTCTGCTTTATTTATGAGTAAAAAGGAATCTTAAATATTAAAGAATTATAGTTTGATGTATCAAAAAGTTTACTCATTCTTGCTAGTCTAGAGCGCTATCTTGAATATTTAGCGTTTTACTCCGAGCTGAATTAAATTTATCACATTTACTGTTTCTCCTATTAATTTCGTAATTAGGAATGTCTTATATAAACATTAAACCCATATTCTTGTCATTTCCAAGATATTTTGAAAAAAAATTAGAGTTACAGAGCCTATTAAATAACTAAATAACTCCCTCCCTCCGAATGTATGATATAATATTTTAGCATAAGTTTTAATTTAGGTTGCTTGAAACATAAATTGAAGTTAAAATTTATTCTTGCCCTTTTAATGTTAATTTTATCACTATTTTCTTCTGAATATTGTAACTAGATCGATTGCGCGATAACAAGTCCCATAAAAATTCTCTTGAAAAGAAAAAGGACATTCAAATATTCTCCCGGATTACTTTCTCCATCTCTTTTCGTTGCTCCTACGCATCCCAGAAATAAACGGTGAGAAATCCCAGCACTGTCACTTCTCTGGGCAACAACTTTCCACGTCTGAGAAACGATGCGTTTCCATGGCAACCGGAATTTAGACGTCACGCAACATCTTAAGTCTTAAAACTGAGATCAACAGACAGCTTCAGAAGGAAATAGAGAGCATCCTGTTCATTTTCCTTTTATGGGAATGCACAGGAAAAAGGTTAAAGGATTAATTCTATTTCCAGATCGGGATTTGAATGCCACTGCATGAATTCTTTATGAAGGACGCTCCTTTTGTGTTGTGGAATCAATTGAAAGGAAAGCGCTGATAATTGTCAAACGGGATTGCATTCCTTTTCTCTTCTTTTGTTTGAAATTAAACTAATCGTTGCATAAATCATTTTTAAAAAATTCTAATTAATGTTTAAACTGCTAATTATAACGTGGCTTTTTAAGGAAATGTTCATATTTCTTTAACTAATTTTAAGCTCTTCAGGGGGGAAAAAGGCTGAGCAGTAAAAAAGGGTTGTCGCACATTATTATTTAATCATTTTCATAAATATAATCGTAATGTTGAATAAGAATTAAGTATGTAATATTTTGCAGCTACTTTATCTGATTTTTTATTTTTTGTTTATAAAATATTACATTATCTTCTATTGAGCTTTCATATAATTTTTTTTTAAAAAAAATGTTATAACCATGTAAACGAAGAAATCGGGAACCGAGTTTTACAATCACAGTTTAAGTATGAGTTTAAGTTTACAATCACATATTTAGTTAACGGCGAAAGTACAAAATATATTCTCGAAAGACTTTAAACCGTAATTAAAGAGTACTAAAATAAAATTGTATTTTTTATAACAATTAACTAAAGTAACATTTTTTCCCCCTTAAAAAGGCAATTTTTATGTTCTTATAAAAATTATGAAAAGAAAAAATTTTTTGGTTTTATGTTATTTTGTTTGAAATAACCAAATTTCTCGAAAAAATTCTTACATTTCTTCAGTTGAGTTTAAAGGCTACTCAATAAATTTAATGACTTTCTATTCGAAAAAAAAATATTTGTAATTCACTCAAAAGTAAATGCCAGAATAGATTTATTTATACAATGAATAGTTTTTGCCAGTCTCCGTTGGGCGAATAATTTTTTTATTCCAAAATTATTTTTTAACTATGACATTCTTCCATAGTTTTTACAAGTTAAAAAAAATAAACATAATATGCTTTATTTTTTTAAAATCAATTTTCGTAACTTTTCGTCAATGATGAATTATGCTATCAAATTTAAGGGAATTGGAATATCATACTTTTTGAACAATTTACGAATGAATTTCGAATATCAAATGTTTTATAGTAAATACGCAGCAAAAGTTTTCAATAAAACTGACCTATTCATTCAATCGTTTATCTGGCTTCACTGGCAAACACTGATATTGAAACGCGAAAGCAAAGTTTCCTATATATTCCTTCTACTGTATTTTCTATTCTCATAAAGAATTGAAAGCGTGCAATTCATTAATAATTAATTTAATGCCAAGCTATTTAATACATATATCTCATTGTACTTATCTATTATTTTATTCAGTGCTATTTTCTTCAATATACTACAACTAATATATTAATTATTGCATATATTTTACTCACTGTTCATAATTTCTATTCAATTATTATCTTATACAGATATACTTACGTCTCTTCATGCTTTTTTCATTTTTATAATACTGCTTCAAAGTAGAGCGCGTTATTGCACAACATAAGAGATGCTATCAGTATATAATAAGGGCTAAAATATACGGCATCATAGAATTATATAGATTATGAATTCTTCTGTTATGTTCGAACTTATGAATACTAGTTTTCTCCTTTTTTTAGTCAATTTTTGTGGTTGGAATTTTCTTTTCAAAGAAGAATTTGAATTAAATTTGCAAACGAGGATTCAAATGAATTAGACAACATTTTTACTGAATTGATTTCCTTCTACAGTGAATGAAATTATAGGTGATGGGCTTCGTGAAAGGTCATTCTAGACTATGGTCAACTGTCGAGATCGACAACTGAGTTGATATCTCCTGTACCTAACTTAACCACCATGCTTCGTAAAGAATATAAGCCCTAGTTAATCAATGATCCCCTTTATCCCACATTCCAATTGTCCACGAATTATAGCCATAAACACATGATTCACTAGCCGTCAAAAATATCAGGACTCATAAAATTAAAGTATAAAAAATAGGAAAACTGATAATCAAGTTAAAATGCTATCTTTTGGTCATCGAAAAAATAGCTGAAGAGAATCATTTAAATGGGTCTTAAAAATCATTTTAAAAAAGGGCTGTGTTTCAATGAAATGTCATATATTTTTTGTTGAATCGTAAACATTGTACATAAATTCTGATACTCCCAGATTAGGGAAATGCGTATTTGTAAACTTACTGTCTTCTATCTTTTTTTATCCATTTTTATGTTACTTTTTTACTTTGTTGGGAATTTTTTGAGCCTCCGAAAATTGTTTAGTTATTTCTAGCCAATTCTTTAGACTATTTGTATTCTAATTTGTATTTATATTTAAACGTATTTGTATTCGTAAATACCAGACAGAGTTAACTGCAGTTCAGTTTTCTTCTTGGCTATTGTCTGCCCTCAAGAATGTAAGATAACATTTCGATTCATTGCAATGTCAAGAAAATTGATAATTTAATGTAGAAGCGTAGTTATAAGTTTGTAATAATATGTTATGTTATATTTGTAGGTCACTTTATTAACTTCTTTGGACTATTTTGTTGGTCACCTTTGATAAATTTCTATAAGATATTTTATACATCACCTTAAGTGGTTATAACTCTTTACTGCCCAGACTTGAGTTCTTTGACGTAATGGTGTGTTATAGTACTGCACGTTCGGAACCTATTCTGTCATTAATATATTTTGTACAAAACCCTATTAATTTTGTCACTTCTTTTGATGGTTTATCTGTTACTCTTCAAAAGACGCATCTTGAGTAATTTAAATTTGCCACTTTTAATAAAGTTGCTCACGATTTTTTTTTCTTATAAAGGTCACAGTTGTGCACGATTTCATAAACTGTGAGGTCAATGCTAGACGTCACGATCACCATTTCGTGGCACTGTTGCTGTTTCGTGTCACAGTCGCCATTTCTCATCATTGTCGTTGCTCTGTGTCGTAATCGCCGTTGCCTAATGTTAGTACTTCTTATATAGAAAGGTTTATGTATATAAATGAGGAAGACAGTTTTTTTTAGCTTTTTATTCATTATATGAAAACTTCATAAACAATTATTTTAATCCATATTGTATTTTACCTTTTTTCTTCCTTGTTTTGAATATTTTCCTGAAATAACCTAATCTAACGGATGTTGATTATGAAACTAAGATATCAAAATGGGTGAAATCTGCATATTTTCAGCCATTCCGAATGATTCACTGTAATGATTAAAGCATGCTGAGGATCATTAAAATTAATGAATGAAATGAAGTGTTTTAATTATAGACCACTGATTCAATGCATTTAAATTAAATGGTGGGAAATAATTCTATTATTTAACTATTTTTACATTTATTTCCTTAGAGATTGTTTTTATATTTATAATTGAATAATAATGTACAATTTAGTAATGTATTTCGATTTCATTTTGAAATGCGTTTTATCTGTAAATTAATGCATAACAGCTTTCATTTTTTGATCATGTAATTGGAATCGATTTAAATATAAAATGAGGAATTAATTTTTTTTTTTTTTTTTTTTTTTATTTTTCAATATAACATTATTCATACATTTAAGAAAAATAATTTGTAATTACTCCTTTAATTTAAAATCAAATATAAATGCTAATTACTAAAACTTAGTGATATTTACATTAACACCAAATATTTTATAAAAGCATACAAGCATGCCTCTAAAAATCAGCGCAGAGAAAGGCTATTTATTTTATATATAGTAAGGATGGATCAAATCTATCACATTATTTTTAATGTTAAAAAAAGCAATAACTAAAATTTCGAAATTAGATGACACATTTATAAAATAGCGCGTAATAAAGTATCTGATGAAAAGAATTTAACAAAGTTATATTAAAAAGTCGAAGAATGTGGATATTTTCATACTTTATTTGTTATTTCTAAATTTAAAGTAACATATTTTACTTAAGTTTGTCAAATTAAGTTAAAATGCGTATGCATAAGTTATAAACATGTAGTGTAAAATAAATAATATATTTAATACTTTTATCTTTCGTCATATGAAAAACGGTATTTTATACATTTCTTAATTTTAAATTTAAATTAGTATTTTATCCTTTAAAAATTTTGTTAAACATCAAATATTTATAATTAAGGAACGCAACACAATTTTATATACACTTTTACATTATCAATGCAAGTAAGAAACATAAAATTTTAAAAAATTATCTTATTTTTATATAGATATATTGAAGCAGAGAGATAAAGTTAGAACCATTAAAGTATGGTAATACACGGGTTGAGATTATAATCCAAGATACGGAGAAATCTCGAATTCAAAAGCTGCTCTCTTTACCATGTAATAATAAGCTTAGAAATTTTATACGTTCAATTTTAAATTCCAGTAAATCAAAGAAAATAACCGAATATATATATATATATATCGAACATTCGCAAATTATTTTCAAAATGTACATTAAATTGTTATGAATTCTTGGTACGTTTTTCATACTTCACTTTGTAAAAATACTTGATTCATTGTATTCTTTTATTTTCTCCAATAGGATAAACTCTTAGTGCGACTAGAAGAACACGAACCAGAACAAGCCCAAACTCAAGATGAAGAAGTGAGTAAAAAAGTAATTGCTCCCGCACTTTTCCTTCTTTGCTTAAAGTGTTTGACTTATTTACACTTGCATATCTTCTCACTATGCAGCTGCGAAAGCTCTATGACACTGGCACCATCACTGAATAACTCACGAAATCAAAATTTAGCAGTCTTCCATTTTTGAGACTAAAACCTTTCAAAAATTTGATAAATGTTCATGTTATTGAATTCAAAAACAGAATTGCAATCAACATGAGAAAATACTTTGATTTCGAAGTAATGGAATGATTATATATAATTTAACAACGATATAATTAAAAAAAAATTAAGTGAAAAAAAGGAATAGACGATTCTTATAATTTTCACTATTTCTTACAATTTTAGTTTTTCCAGTTGTAAGTGTGAGACGTAAATTAATTTTAAAATTTACAAAAGAGAGTGAATAATATGAAATCTTACGACATTTGATAAACTCGCGATAACATGGTATCTTTAAAGTTTACGGCCAAGTGTTTTGATATCTTTTTCTTAGATAACACTGAAGCTGTTAAGAACTTGTACAAATATAGATATATAAATTTTCCTGCAGATTAGATAAGAAATAGATGTTTGATAATCTTACCTGCATACGTAGTTTTCAAAAAGATTTTATAATACGAAAGCTGGCCTAAATTCCATTTATATTTTTTCACAATAAATCATTAAAATTTTATTTTATCAGTTATAATAAAAAAATATTTAATTTTTAAATGGCTAATTAATTTACTTGATTTTTTTTCAAACATAAAGAAGTAGCATACAATTAGATGTTCGGTGAAATATATGAAACATAAATGTGTGTTGTTAAATTTAAAAAATGTATTATTTATTTTTATGATTGAAAGTTATTTGTAAAATCAAATAGTTTAAGTGATTTGATTAGTAGAATCAGATATACTTATGCTATTTGATGGTACAATTTGTTTCAAGTTTTACCATGGGGATGAGATTTCAGTCGTGCAACCCCTCAGTTTTTCATTTACAAGTGTAATTTTCTTCATATTGCAATTATGATCACGTAATTGTAGCCACGGTAGCCTCGTAGTAGCCTTTCCGCAGGCGGCGCCGTTTCCGTCGAATTATAGGTTCGAGTCCGAATGAAAATAAAAACCCGGAGATGCACGTTAAATCTATCAAAGTTCCTAATTCTCTCGTCGGCATGATGTGGAAGTTTGGAGATGGAGGTTCCACCTTAGGTGTCGTCCTCATCACTTGATCGATGTTCAAAATTATGAGTACCGTCTTCAAAAGCCTTCGTGCTGCTTCTAAGTGTTATTCCATTTGCTGCTTAAGAACAATTTTAGCACATACCAGTTGCAGACGATTGTGCATTTTGCATTTGAATTGCATGTTTTATCTAAAATTCATTGCATTATCATCATAATTAAATATTCTCGAGTTAAATAGAATTATATAATATATTACTATTTTAATGAATTTTTGCATACATTGCTTTATTTTTTCATTATTATTAAACATTTTTTTTAAATTTTTGTTCTGTTATGAATATATTTGCGATCATTCGGTTGTACAAAGGTGCGGCGTTTTTACTTTTTGCCTCTTTGCATACCTTATAGCAATGGAGTTCTGATCTCATTCTGTGTGTGCCTATTTTTATTTCAATAAGATTTTGCGCATTGTTTTGATTTAAATTTATATGAGGATATTTGAACTAAATATTTATATTGACGTGTGCTTTGTGATATATAAATTTGAAACCGAGCTCGAATTTATAAATAATTAAAGTAGTTAAAAGCAATTAAGAATTGTTTTATGCAAAATTCTGCAAAGAACAGATTTGGCCAGCAAAGGTACTAACATTTTTTTAAAAAATTATTATTATTAAAAACTTCCACGGAAAGATTTATGATATCTAATTAAACTATCACACACTCCACACAATTTAAATTCTATTTTAAGGCTTCTTGTAGAAAAAGTAAAATCTACCGAACAAGAACAAAGTCAACTCTTGGAAACACAAAGAATAAAATATAGTGATTATGCTATAAAAGCAAACTGTTCAATTAAATATTAAAATTAAAACAAACGATAAAATGTTGAATTGGACAAAAATATTCTCTTCAGATATTTCAGTCAAAGCAAACGATAAATAATTAAATATATATATTTAAAGCTAAATGTAATTATTGCTGCCGTAAAATGAAAAGAAAATAAATCTTTACGTATTATTTTATTCTCATTATTAATACTTTAATGAGGCGACTGTAATTCCATCTCAAACTATTGTGAATCGGTTGGGAGAAATAAAATTAGATTAAACAAATCACGTGCATTATTTTTTACGACATTTTGTGGTTATACTGAAACAAAAGCCCTTTTTATAGTAGCTGAATAATTCATATAAAGACGTTATGAATGATAGTTCATACATAGACGCTGTCATTAGTTATTAAACACTAAAGTGCAATAACTGATTATGTTAGTTTCTTTTACAAAACATTTTAAACGAGTTATATAAAAATGAATTTTTTAAAGTTTAAAAAAATTAAGATTAAAATTTAATATGTGCAATATTGAATTATTGGCTCATGCATTATCCATTTATTCATGTTCTTTTAATGATAAATGTAAACTTAAACAAATTTTTCTCATTATCGTTATTTTTTGATAGAATGTTACTTGCAAAATTAGCTGTGCGTCGTTAATTTTAGATATTGACGTTTTAAACAATTATGTTTTAAACAATTATGTTATAGATATTGACGTTTTAAACAATTAGCAAAAATTATGTTTTCAAACAGCTTGCAAAAAAAAATGATCTATTTAAACAAATAAAGAGAATTTACGTTTTCTTGCGTCATGATTATACTTTCGAATGCCATAAAACCCTTTCACTTCGTTTTATGTAATGATTATTTGATCAATTTTTTATTCTGAGAATTCAAATATTTTTGTTCTGAAAATAACCTGTTATCAGACCGTCCGATAGTAATTCATATGAAAGGTGATCTCTTCGACAAGCTATACTAGACCAAAAAAGAATATTTTTCGAACGGTAAAAAAAAAAAAAAGCGTTTCGTCACAGAGCCGAACCTGATGAATGTAATTTGTAACTTTTGACCTTTTACGAATATGGTACGGTGTACGGAGGAAGTTACTAATAAAAACTTTAATCGATTTATGATGGATGAACCGATCTTTATGTTACGCCATGCGATCGGACACACACAAAAAAAGAATTATAAATCCATAATGGATACGAATTGAATTGAGACGACAAATCTTCTCTGCAAATATTTCCCTATATTAAACGATCTGCAAAGTGGGATGCAATGAGTGTAAAGGAATGAATCTGTCTTTTATTAGTTTATGAAGGAATGTTTATGTATCACGAGGTGCTGTCGTTATTGGGTTTTGTCTCATTGGCTTTATTTGATGATAGGTCAAGGCTGAACACCTTTCTGTAAGAGCAGGAAATAATGAACTCTTGGAGAGAAGTAGACATATGATGACGCAATTGATGAGTCATAATCGGACACTGTTATTGTCGATGGCGCCAACATGACTACAGAAAAACAAAATTTTCTGATACTGGAAAAATAGTTTTTCCCTCAGATAATAGAATAAATATAAGATATAACGAGTGATAAATTATGACGTAATAATCCAGTTGAATATAAACAATGTTTTTATATTATTCAAACTAATTTAATTTATTATTGTAACAAATTTTATTTTATTGTTGTAACTTTTAAAAATCTAGAACACGCATCTGTAATTCAGCACTTCGCCTTTCCGTATTTTCCAATAATTCTGTGTTTTTACCAGTGGCGTTCCCGGGGGTGTGGGGGGGGAAGGTGACATAAGCACCTCCCAAAATTATTTCTCGAAATTTAAATACTTCAAGATTATTCTTTTACTATACTATTAAAGCTATTCTAAATCTTAAACACAAGAATTTTTTTTTATCTCCATATGTTTAAATTTTTTTTTCATCACGAAAGAGAAAAAAGAATTTCAACTAAGCCTATTTCTGAGAAAAGAAAAGTCTGCTATCTCTAAAAGAGTGGCTCTGGTTTAGTGCTCGTAGACGAAGAGAAGGAAGGGGGTGCATCTCTAAACAATGCACCCCACCCCCACCCCCCAAAAAATAGAAATACAAATTTAATCTCATGGTATCTTAATTATTTTTCATAAAGGCTCTTTACTTTTTAAATTTTCATAAATTGATAAAATTGTATCAATATTTGAACAGTTTTAAATAGGAGAAATAAGACTTAAAGAGAGTATTATTTACTTTTAACCAAGTGGTAATTCTAAACGAAAAAATTACTTCTGTCATGACAATGGCTATATGCACTTCCTAAAATTATTTTCTGGGTACGTCATTGGTTTTTCCCTGGAAGACAAGTTTTACATACGTTATACCCCTCTACTTAATTGGAATGACGTAGGTTCAATACGAAATGGTACATTTTTTTGCGCTTGGCTCCTTATTTGCGTGTATTGCATAAAATTTTATACAATAATAAACAACTTTTTCTGTTCAAATGCGTCATTATTAATGTTTTTCCAATAATCTGGCAGTGCTTTGGCCCTATATTTGTCGGATTACTGAGAGAATACTTTATATAGAAATTGATTGAAATTCCTCTACGAATTAGTGATAGGAATGTACAAAAAGTGCGCTAAATATGAAAATCCATTAATACAAATGTTATTTTTTGAAAGCAACAAAGTAATTTTCACCTTATCAGGTAAGAAACATTGAAACATCTTTTTGAAATAAATATAAAATTGTTACAATTTTAAAAAGTAATTAAATTCTTTTAAAATCTAAAATCTAGACAAATCAGTTTAAAATTCAAAATAAAATTAGTTGATAAAATTATCATAGGAAGAACTTTAAAATTTATTAGAATCTGATACCAAAACATTCCAAAATGCATTACCATTTGATATTTGAACATTATGTAACACGCTAAGCGTTCAAAATTTATTGAAGTTATTTCTTATATTACAGAATTTTGAATTTGAAAATTTTTCTTTTGAATATTCACATAATTTCAATCTTTTCCCACCCCACCCCCAAAAAATTTTTAATTAAATCTTTTATCCAGTAATTTCACTTGTTTTTTTTAAAACTGAAGTAAAATTTAATTTGTTAGTTTATTTTGTTAAAAGTTAATTATATTTCTTTAAAAATAAGCATATAAAAGGATATATCTGTGTTTTAACTTTCATAAGAATTCAACGAAAAACTATTTTTGGTAAACTCAAACATTCCTCTAAATTTAAGAAATATTCCAGTTGTACAGTGAAGAGTATCTTCTATATTTTATAACAGCTCTTTCTTAGAATATAATTATTGGATAGATATAAAACATCTTTAATTATTAGATTAGTTTTTATTCAAGATTTTTAGTTTTTAAGTAAAACTCAATGGTTAGCTCTAACATTTTTAATTTAAAAGCTCCTTGCATTACCCTACACGTATCGCATTACTTCGACAATATCCATGTATTATCATGTATTACACCTTGTTAACTCTAATTTTAATAAGAAAATTCAAACATTCCATTTGGAAATTAGGAAAGAAGTTGACAAAAATAAAGATTGCAATATTAAATGGTCTTTATATGATGAATTTTGTCACGATGAAGACTTCCAATTCGGAATACAATATTCTGTCGATTTATGGTACAAATGTAATAAATGTTAATGTTTATTAAGAAATCCTGATGCTCAAAATCTTAAAGCATTTTGAAATTTAAAGCTTTTGGTAGAAATCTACCATTTTTCATATATTTCGTCTCAGGAAGTAATATAAAATTATTACATTTTTTCAGATGATAGGATTTGATAACCATATTTAAAAAAACAAGAATTTTAATATAATCTAGGATTCAAATTATATGTGTCTTTTTGATCGCCTAAAATTCACTTGATTTAATTACATAGTATTTTAAAATTGGTTAAATAAATATGCTTCGAAATTAAAGCAAATTAAAAATTTCATTCACTTTTTAAAAATAATTGTTATTGAGATGATCCCCAAATAATGTCTATATTTCTTGTAATGCGCAAATATTTAATGAAATCAATAACAAAGAGGGGTATTTTAATTATATATTAAAAAATTATTTTCTTTGACAATTTAAAAAAATGATATAAAAATAAGAATAAAAATTTCCTTATATTCAGTTAAAATATGCATTTATTTAAAAACAAATGCCGAATGCGATGCCGTAATTGTTTTAAATAGGAATTAAATGATTTAAATTAGGGAAGGACATCTCGAGACACGAGTGGCACGGAGGAGTAAGTAACAAGTCTTAACAGTAACAAGTCTTAATTGATAAATTTAAAAATCTGAAAAAAATAATAATGTCATCTTCTGGAACTGTGTCAAAATGTGTAAAACTGCTCCTGCGCTATTGAATCAATCGCCTCGGAGAACGGCACTGCATGACACAAGTACAACGTTGCGTTAGACAGCGCGGTGACGGGACGAGACCAATGGTTTTAGTTGCCTTGCTTTGGCGCGATAGGCGAGAGCGACACTCTCGTTTTCGAGGGACAGCTGATTTTAAACAGCCGAGCAAGACGTTAAACCTTTCTTATACTTTCTTAAAATTTGATGTCGCGCGCCGTTTTAAAAAATTTTAATTTTACTATGCCCATAAGTTACCGTTTGACATCGAAAAGAATATTGAAGATGATATTGCAATTCGTGATTTTAATACTTTGAAAGAAGAGACTTTTTGTTTGTTCAGAAATACACTCGAAAATTATTTGTTTTAACATGCGGAAGTTATAAAGGAGTACCAAAAAATTTAATCCTGACTGACATTTCAAACAACTGCATGGTGATTTCGATTCACAGGTGCGAACGGATTTTATCATTTAAAAAAAAAATCAATTACCGGCCAGCAATCCTTGTTCCAGAAGAGAAGCCACGAAATGTGGAAACTATGCTGAAGACCTGCAGTAAAAAATCTTATTCTGACGGAGTAAAGATAGTCAAAAAGTTTGTTAATATTTGTTCAAAATGTCGGTGATATTAAAAATCAAAAATATGGTCGATAAAATGGCTTTGTCTCGAAATATTGTCATGAGTCGCGCAGATCACGTGGGATAGAATGTTGACGCCAAAATTATCTCTAGACTACAATAATGATAATATTTTTCAATGGTTTGGGACGAAATAAGTTACAGGAACAATAATTTTGAGATAGTGGAAGAACTTCTTTATTTGCGTCAACTAAGTTTTAACTATAGGCGAGGAGATTACATTGTTAAGAACTTAAAATTGTAATTGAAGTTAACAAAATATATTGGGCTAAATTCGATAGTGTTTGCACAGATGGAGCGCCTTGTACGTTTGGAGGATAGAAGGTTTTGTGACATTACTTGCGAAGAATAATAAGTATCTCTTTATTATCCATTAAGAAATTCTGTGTGCCAAGGACTCGAGCTTCTTTTTGTTGTTGATCCTGTTATGCGCTGTTTCAACAAAATGCGAGCTTGAGCTCTGAATTGAAGACGATTTCGGGAGCTTTTCCCTGAAGATAAAGGACAGCGAGTTACTCTTAAAATTGTAGTGTGCGCTGGCTTTCCAAAGGAAGTGCACTGGTGAGATTTTGGAATTTTAGGGAGTGTGTTTTAAAATATCTGAAAGAAAACGAGAATTGCCCAGCGTGGGCTTGTTTCTCAAGATTAGAGATTGGCTATAAAATTTAGCATTTCTTACCAATGTTGTGAGAAATAATTTAAATTTGCGGTTTAAGGAAAAGAATGTACTTAACCAAGTTAATCATATATCTTCTTTTGTGAGTAAACTTTTGCATTTTTCGTTACGATTTCAGAGAAAAGATTAACACATTTCACATTAAAGCAGTAATTGGCTACCAAAGTCAATTATGCTCCGAACTATGATATATTTAAAAATTTAATATCCATTTTGTGGGATTTGTTCAATGCTAGGTGTGGTGATTTTCAAGAAGATAAAAATATTGACCTTTTCATAAATTCGTTTTAAATTTCTTGGAAAGATGTTAGGTGTTACCCATGTGAGCTCCAAATTGAAATTATTGACCTACAACACCATACCAATCTAAAAACAAATATAAGGAACCTACTTCAATTGCACAAGTGATCCAAATTGTATTGAGTTATGGAAATAAGTACCAACAAGCGATTTTCTAAGAGTGCATGATTTGACTGTCGGATGTTGTTGTAGATTTGGATTAACATATATATGTTTGTGAATAAATGTTTTCTAAAATGAAGTTTAAGATTAACAGATATGCACCTAAAACACCAAATTTTGTTAGCAACTTCAAGAACTAATCCTATTATAGATTACCAAGTTATTTAATTTCATTTTATACCTAGCTTAACTGCCTGAATCTTTATGTTTGTTGACAATAAAGCCTAAATTTGAACTTTAGTTTTGTTTGTTACATTATTTTTTACACCTCCACTACTCAAATGTACATTAAAAAACTGTTGCAAAATCTCGCTGTTTACTGTTTGCAAAAATCTCATAATAACACATGGATCAATAAGTTTCGAGACTAACCCAGAGATGGCGCTCGTAGTAAACCAGTAACCAGGTCTTTCTAGAGTACTAACCTTTGCTTGAAACGTGTCAAAATTTTAAGTCGATCGGACCAGAAACAGCTGAGTTATCGAGGTTGGAGTAAAGTCGTTTTGTAGTTTGTTTAATTAATGGAAAAAACCGAGTTTCGTGTTCTGATAATACATTGTTTTTTAATGGGTAAAAACACCGTGCAAGCGAAACAATGGATTGCAAAATGTTACCCGGACTCTTGTCCATCAAAAGCAACGATTTGTCGGTGGTTTGCCGAGTTTAAACGTGGTCGTACCGACACAAATGACGCGGAACGCTCGGGTAGACCTGTGGAAGCCGTTACACCGGAAAATGTGAGTGAAGTGACAAAAATTATAATGAAAGATCGTAAAGTGAAGCTCCGTGAGATTGCTGAGATGACACAGATATCATATGGAAGTGTATTTACTATCCGTCATGAAAAATTGAGCATGAAAAAGGTTTTTTCCAAGTGGGTGCCGCGATTGCTTTCGATGGAACAAAAACAGCAACGAGTCGATGATTCAGAAAGCTGTTTATCGCTATTTACTCGCAACAAAAAAGATTTCTTGCGTCGTTACGTGACCATGGACGAAACATGGATACATCACTACACTCCAGAGTCGAAGCGGCAGTGGCGCACAGCTGGCGAAAGCCGTCCGAAGCGTCCGAAAACGCAGCAGTCAGCTGGCAAAGTCATGGCGTCAGTTTTTTGGGATACGCATGGCGTGATTTTCATTGACTACCTCGAAAAAGGTAAATCGATCAACAGTGATTATTATATTGACTTGCTGGTGCGTTTGAAGGAGGAAATCGCAAAAAAAACGACCGCACAGTCTCGGGACTTATTGATCCATGTGTTAGTTTATAAATAGCCTTTTTTAAAATGTTTTGTATTTTTTATGTTGGAAGTGACACGCATGATTTCTTTTTAGTTCAGATAATGGCACTCTTCCCAAAAAGTTTGGCATTCCTGATTTAACTTTTGCTCAAATTATAAATTTAATGTATTTTAGATATTTATTTATTTGTACATTTTTAACATCGAATACTGCTCAGATATAGTTGAATTATATTATTCCTAAATCATCAAATTTCAAGGAAAATTCTGGTTCACCAGTAACATTTCACCACTTAATGTTAGAAATAATTACGCGAAATCATTACATATGAAGTGACCGAAAAGGAAGAATAAATATCATTTCCTTAATATTTCGTACTTCTCATGAATTTTAT
Source organism: Nephila pilipes (assembly GCA_019974015.1). Lineage (NCBI taxonomy): Eukaryota > Metazoa > Arthropoda > Arachnida > Araneae > Nephilidae > Nephila > Nephila pilipes. The sequence goes on from BMAW01131133.1 coordinate 100,545, forward strand.
GAGATACTGCCAGAAAAAGATTTTTTTTTTATTCATTTTCAGTGACTATAAGATATTTTGATATACCTTTAAGCTTATAAACATACATAAACTTTTATAAATAATTTATGATAATTTACTAAAATCATTAATTCTCTAAATATTATACTATTTTTTTTAAATTGGAAGTTTTAGGAAAGACTGAACTTATTGGAAAACGAACTTTTTTCTATGGTATTTATTATTTTATGGTTTTCGAATGTTGTTTACTTAATTTTCTTAATGTTGTTAGAAAAATATTTTACTTAACCTTCTAAATTTTCATTTGATTAAAACAATTAATTATATTTTTGCGACTCAAGCCGAATTTTATGTATTGTCATAATCAAAAGAAATCATTTAATTGGATTATATATTTTGAATTTTATGAAAATACTTGATATATAGAAATGATAATAAAATACTGAGCTTTAGTTAAATTATAAAATTTAATTACTGGAAAGTAATTTAAAAGTTCTGGAAAATTAGTTTTTGCAATGAAATATATGTACACACAGAGAGAGAGAGAGAGAATTAGATATAAAATAATTTAAATATTTATTTGTCTTATGGTTACAATAATAAAAGTTCGTTAAAATTAATTTCTATAAAAGTGTATTAGATGAGAATTTTAATTTAAAATCTTATACGAAAGCCATTCAACGATTCAAATTATTGATGATGGACAAATTAAAAATTGGTTAATCAAACAATTCGAAATTGTGATGATGAAATTCATATCATATAATAAATTGTCTGTGATGTAAATTTATAAGACGTTTACATTTCTTAAATGTTAAGGTTGTACTAACAAGACATTAAAATAACTCAATTTTTTTCCCTTGCAGTGCGCTATTTGTATCAGTGCCAAAGCAACCATGCAAACATTTCCATGCGGTCATCGAGTCGTGTGTCGAAAATGCTTCGTCAAGACGATCCAGATGGCCGTGTCCCAGAGACTTCTACCACTGCGTTGCGTCATATGCCGTGCCAAGATTCTTAGGTTAAAGCAACTTTCTCCGAGCAACAAGAACAACTCGCAAGATCGGTCCCAAAACAGCGAAAACCATGACTTCGCCCAGTCGCCGTTCGCCAACCAGTTCCCTGATGGCCAATCTTTGCAACGTCACATTCGTAAACCACCATACTTAGACCATAGTTCCATCTTGTGTTCCATGTCTTCATACCGCCGATCGAATCTCCGACAGCGCATGGCTTTCAAACCACCGAATCTGCTGTCGATTCCAGAGAGCGAGGAACTGGATCTTGTCAATGCAGTTCAAGACAGAGAAGTTCTGTGTCCTGATTTCGAGAATATTGAAAATAAATGGTCAGAGAAAGAGATCCTGAAGGCAGAACTCAACGCCAAAGATGCGTTGGGTAAAACCGACCATCACCAGCTAGTGAAATGGTTATCGAAATTCCGGCGATTTAAACCACCTTCGATTCTGAAGGACATTAGGAACAGGTGGAAGAAATAGGATCTCATGCATTTGTGTTGTTTGTTTTGTGTTGCAGCAATACATGTCTTGGCTAATCGTGCAATAATTATGTGATAAATTGTAACACATTGTCACCTATTATACACGTCGTTTCCCTTCGTAATCTCCATCATTTCTTTCGTTCGTTATACGTTTCAAAAATCGCAATTCTGGTTATCTCTCTTTTCTTTGTCGGTTTTGTGGTCAGTTCAACATCTTCTCAAAAATCATTACCAATATAAACAAATTACAAGTAACCATTGCAGAAATAAATTTAAAAGGATGCATATTTTCTACTCAATTATTTTGAGAGACAAAAATTTTCTAAATTGTAATTTTGTCATCCTATCATTTCCAAAAATTGTGTCACTTGAAATTATTAATATCTTTAACTCATTGGGGAAGAAAAAATTTGTCCTCAAATATTTCATATTTTTCGCATAGAATCCTGACTTAAACATCGATATTTCATAAAATTTCAACTTATTCCAAGTTGATAGTAGTGTAGAATGTAATTTTGCCAAATAAATGATATTAGACGGTTAAAAACAATTTACAAGCTGGCTTTAATGCTTTTCAAGCATAGAAACATATTTATTAAAATGGCGAATATCCTGAAATAAGAAAATTTATAAAAAAAATAAGCTGAAAGAGAGATAATTTTCAACAGTATCAACTATTTTTTATCATTTTTCAAGCAGATTTTTCTGGGCGTGATGTTTGATAAATGAATGCCTTTGGTGGTGCCTTTCGTTTTCTAAAATAGATTATAAAAGTAGTTGTTCTCTTCATAAACCAATTCTTTTCAAAAATTTATTTAAGAATTCAATTTTTTTTTCTCATAACGCACATATAAATCTGATAATTTCATTATTAGTAATTTTGTTAAAGAGCACCTGAAGGAAAACCATACTTATCTTGGCATCCATTCATAAATTTTTTTAAAAAGTTATTCGTCTTGTTGTTTAAATAATTATGTAGTTAATACTTAGATAATCGTCCCGTAATATAAATAAATTGAGAAATTTCTTTGAAAATTTTAGTACACGATTTGTTTGATTTTCTCAGTTTTAAAATAAAAATCCAGAAGGAAAACTTAAATTCTCTCTCTCTGACAGGTTATTAATTCTTTTTTAATATTATGTATTATTTATATTAAACGTTTATAGATTCGCATACATGCCTGAAACACTCCTATCACAGTCATAAACATTTTCAAAAGATATGCGTATGTGATCAGTTTGAAAGAAAATAGAGTTATAAAGTTCCATTATCTGAAAAGAGATGAATAATTATCGAATATGTTTTCAATTGTTTGATCCTGGATACTCACCAGAGACTTAACCTGTGTAATTTTAGTGCAGTTGTAGAAAAATCAATTCAAACTAAATTTGTGTCCATTAACAAACGGTTTTCAAAAAAGATGATCCTTTCATTTAAATCAATTTTTTTAATCAAAAACCTTATTCAAATCTATTTTAATCGACAGACTGATTTAGTATTGTAGATAATAGGAATACTTTAATTTGTTCTGAAGTACACCCCAAAAAATATCTACCCTATGTCATATTAATTTAATTTACTTAGAAATAGAAAGTACAATTCAATTTCTAATTATTTAACATAATGTTTCCTATTAACTTTGCTTCTCACACCCAAAATAATATAACTGTCCCTGGAAAATGAGAATAAAGCATTTTTAATGCTATTTCTTCAACATTTGCAGTGAATTAATTTGTACTGAATCTACGTAATTGCAATAACAAGCTTTTTAAAAAATCTACGTATAGTATTTTTATTATAGAATTATGCATTTCATACTTACAGTGCCTTGTATAAAAGGCACCATAACTAGTTGAAATGAGTTGTGTGGTAACTGCTTATTTAAATGTTACATAGCGACGTCGCATTTATGACATTTTGTACGGTATTAGTGAGAGTTGTAAAAGTTTATATCTTGATACTATGGAACTTGTGTCATAGTAAAATTTGTATCTCAGCAGAATTGAAATGTGGATTCCAGAAAAATGCGTGTATTAATTTCGCGCGTTTTTGAATTCTTTATTAACATTATTGAAAATTTATTTGCTTTAGTGTGTGTTTTTTTCTCATGCATCAGTTTTCATTTTCCTTTTTTTTTTTTAAAAAAAAAAAAAAAAACAGTATAATACTATGCAATTCTATATAGAAATATAACATAATTTTGTTTTGTTTTATTATTACCATTTTTGTATACTTCTTATTATTTTTTTTTTTTTTTCAAATGGTTGTAGATTTTGTAAAATAGAATATGTTCTTAAAAAGGAAAATCGCCAATTTAATGTTAAACAGAACGAAGATGCATTTATACAATTTTTCAAATATAAATTAAATGTATTTTAATATTTATCAATTTGCATTTCATGATTACAATACACTTTATCAGTTTCTGAAACGCAAAAAAGAACTGCAGGAATTTGAAGAAGCATTTCGAATTCTTTTTAATATTCAGAATCTTTAACGACTAAAAAATACAGATTTGTCTATTTTAACTTAAATATCTGTTCTCTGTTTGGTAAAAAGGAATGCAATTAGAACTTCATAATATCTTTCGATAACGTGCTTTAAAGTAGTTAATGCAAGTTTCATATACAAAGTATTAAAATAGTAACAATTGGAAGTGAATTAAAATGCAGCACTCTGAATAAGATTTAAACATTAGCATGTATCAGTTACGTAGAATTTTGTCGAAAGAAAAAGCGGAAAAAAAGGATACAATAATAACTTTTTTAAGAAAGGATTTTTTTTTCTTAAAGTAAAAGATAGTATTTTTGGATATAATAATCACCATCAAGTTGACACTTTTTAGAATAAAGATTGAAACTAACATCTAATGTTAAAATAGAAATGAATGAAAAGAAGTAGCCATTGCATTTTGCGGTTACAGTTAATATGATTGTATTTCTCCTTCAGTAAAATAACGAACGAAATTCAGATGTATTCCATAGAATAGAAAATAATAAAATGAAGTGTAAATAAAACAATGATTTTCGATCCGAAGAGGAATAAAACTAAAATATGATGGTAATAGTAAACATCAAAATCAGATGTAAATTAGAATAATATTTTACACTATCATAATTATCACTCAAAATTATTATAGGAGGAATTAACATGAATTCTTACAAAACATTTTATATGTATCATGCAATTAATTTTAATGAAACACAACATTTGATATATTAAAATTGTTTCTTAAAAGAATGCTTATTGAAATAACATCCTTTTGTTTGAAGCAGTCATACATATGTAAGAATTTTTTTGTGCAGCAAGCATACTTCGGTAGAATGCCATGTGATTTATAATCTACTTATGAGAAGTGAGCGGCATTTTCAGAATTTACCTTCAGAAAACTCATCTCATTTTCCTTTTATTACCGTGTTAAAATGGAGTTCTAAAAATGGAGCTAGTTTCGAGAAATTCATTCGTCGAAAATATTTCCTCTACTAGTTATCCCTTTTTCAAAGAAATACCAAAAACGATGATGAAGATAGCGAATCGATAATAATGCATTTTCGTTTTTCACTTCATTGATCCTTTTTAGAATAATTCTTTGAAAGGAGGTTCGAAAATTTGATCTTTAATAAAGCTTATATCAGAAACATACTCATTGGCCTAAGAACTACTTATTATATTTTTCACTGCAGTAAGTTATTGTTTGCCTTATGAAATTACGAGTATGATATTTTGGTATTTTTTAAAAATATTTTTGTTGCACTTATATAGCATTTTCAAAATAAAAAAGTAGTTTATAGTTTGTTTATTCTATAAGAATTTAATATATTGTGAATGTCATATTGTAACTGATTTGGTATCCCTTTGTGTGATATTTTTTAAAGATGCAAATAATATTTACAGTGTTTTTCGTAGATCTTGCTTTTGTACGTTCCTCTGAAACTTCACGTGATTTAAATGTGCTTCTTTTTTTTAGTTTCGAGTGTATTGTGTTTTGCTTAAATAAGCTAAGTTCATTGTATTTGAAAATAGCGAACAAATCCTGTGTCTGTATGTTATATACGAAGCTGTCATTCCGTAGATTTGTATTGTGTACATAAAAATGAATATAGTCTTAGTTTAGTATGATGAATAAAACAAATTTAAACATGATGAAATTTTATATTTGTTTTGTCAAAATAACACACATATATCAGGCTTTGAACGTAGAATTTTGACAATACGATGACAAAATAAACCTAAAATTAAATCAATAAATGAAATTTAAAAAGATTCTATGTTACCGCACACACAGATATATATGCTTTCGAAAACTGTTATATATATATATATATTAAATATCACTATTTAATTAAATTTCAAAACAGTGGAAGCCAGTTCAAGTTTAATTATTTATTTTACTGTAGCGGAGAGAGAGAGAGAGCATTTCCACACGGCGGGAGATACAACTCCGATAAACAGTACAAAATTCAGGGGAGGGCAGAAGAGAGGGAATTTTCTCTTGTTTGGTGTTATAGCAGGGATTTTTATGCTAGATCACGTGTGATGAATGGAGGGATTTTTATGCTAGATCCCGTGTGATGAATGGAGGGATTTTTATGTGCAGACATACAGTCCAGTAGGGATCATCCCCACAGATCTGAAGCCGTGAGAATAGCTGACATTACAGGTTTTTTAGAGCGCGTGATTGCATAAAAAGTTAAAAAGGAATGGCATCGGGAAATAAGAATTAATGTTTTACTTTTAAATGAGAGAATGGGATTAATTAGGAAATTAAATTATTATTATGAAAAACTATTATGAATTAAAGTTAAATCATTATATATATATATATATATATATATATGGCTTTGGAGTGACTACCAGACCTGTTTTCTGGATCCAAACCATCTCACTCAACAAATAATTTTATAGTAACTTGGTTAACAATAAAAATAAATGCTCCATTTCCGAAAATTTTCTTTCTGATAACGTAAATTTACCATAGAAAGATGTCGCAATTCTAAATAAAAGAATAAATACGTATGTGCATGCGTGTGAGTTTCACAAAATTGCAAAAAAAAACCTATTGCTCAAAGAATATTTATTTACGAAACGTGTCATATTTTAACAAGAAATATATTCTTACTGAGACTATATCTGTAATAACATGTAAGAGTTGTAACAAGAAGTCCTTGAAACATTACACTTGCGCTCAAAACTATTTCTGCTTTTAAAATATTTTGATAGATTATAAGAATCTCATTTCAATGATAGCATTTTAATGTGTCTACAGATGCAATATATTTTCTTTAAAAAAAAAAAAGGCGAATAAAAATATTTTATATTTTTTTTAAATCCATTATAAGACTTACTTTTTTTTATATGATTTTAAAATCATTTCTTACAAATCAGCGAAGTTTGTGTTTAGGATAAAAATGCTCTGAGATATTTTGCTACCTTGGCGAATTAACATATTTGTATTTCTATGATCTTTTTAATTATTCTATTTGTTGTGCTGTAAAAATTATTGCATAAAATAGTTGCTTTATATGAAATGAATACAAATATTCCATGGAATATAGATATTTTTAGAAATATGCAACTATGATAAGAAAAATATCACGAATGCCACATCATCGAATGTTATCTTAATTAACAACTTCGTCACACTGACACAGGCAAGAAATGTGTACAAGCTGCAATACATATTGCAACACATTTTATTATGAAATTATCATATTGTGTCAAGTTTACTTGATCGTTTATTAGAAATCTGGCCACAATATACTGACTGATGAGATGGTAGTTTCAATTTCCAATATATTTTAGGGACTTACATTTTAAGATTAAAGTACATTATTTCCTTTTTTTTCAACCTTTACTATATTTAACATTAATTAAATGAAAATCACGCACACAATCTTGAGTTTTCAAAACAAAATTTAGGCTTTCTTCAAATCAAATAAATATACATCAGTTAAAATCATGCAGCTTATTCGTAATAAGGAAGATGAAAATTTGTTGTATAGACTATAACGAGTAATATTACATAAATTGTGTTTTTATTCATTGTGTGTGATATTCTATATTATTGATAAATATATTAAAACAAATTAGTGAAGTGGATTTAATTCCCAGATAAAGTAGATTTATTCCCTCTTAAACTTGATTTAATTCCCACATTAAAGTGAACATTTATTCCCTTCAAGTGGATTATATTCCCAAATAATCGGTGAGTCTTGATTACTCAGCAGATGATATAATTTTTTTTATAATAAAACAAGTGGAAACAGAAGATTTAATACAAAATATGTTGAGAAATTTAATTAATAATAAATTTAAATTATAGTGTTGATTTTAAACACACTTAAACTGAAATCCAATTTTAAAAATATCTTTAAAATTTAAATTAAAAAATTAGAAGTTCTATGCAAAGTTTTGCAAATAACAGATTTAGCCACCCAAGGTGCACTTTTCTTATAATTATTATTAAATTACTCAATAACATATAAGAATTAAAGTAAATGATGAAACACCTAGAAATGGACAATAGTACACTTCTTCGATATTAAAATTAAAGCAAACGATAAATTATTAAATAGAATATATTTAAACTAAATGTAATTAAAATTAAAGCAAATGATAAAAAATTGGAAAGTGATCGAATTAACAACAACCCTTTGGGTTGCTAATATTTGAATATTTAAAAAAGAGAAACAAAAAATTTCAAATTACGGAATCGGGAAGTGATTTAACTGACAATGTTATCTACAATTTTCTTCATCTTGATGGCTTAGTGCAACTGAAATGGTGCTTGCAGTTCTTTTGTAGTAGAACAAAGCTTTAAATAATACTTTTATAATACCTATAAATTTATTTGAAGGCATTTTTTTTTGGAATAATCTATCTTAACATATGTTTCTACACCGTTATGATAAAATTTGGTGGTATTATACCTCTGATTTTTTTTATACAATTTCATATTAGGTTGTTTAAACATTCTGTTGCGGTACTTGAATTCGAAATTCTTAGCTTAATTATAGAGCCCCGTTATTTTAGGTAAATTACTATGAAAATGTTTTCAATTTTTTGGATATTGATCACAGATTAGAACTTTAATTATCGCACTTCATACGCAGTTAATTATATTTCGCTTAAATATTAATTCGACCACAGTTGCTACAAATTTGGAATATATTTCCATTGATAACTGATCACCAAAACATAGGAAAATATTTCGCAATAGGCTGTATGAACAACACTGAAAAGGGAAAAAAACATAAAATGTTACGAGCATCTAGCAATGGAAAATTATATATTTGAAAAATATCAAGAAATCTTAGATGCACAGACAATGTAATAAACAAAAATATTCATTGTTAAATGAAAATTTTAGTTTTATCTGAACCATGAATATATTGGAAAAGTCGACTAATTTAAAAATATTTTTGTTATTCTTCGCATTTCTACTAATTGTTAGAAATACAGAATGAAAATTTCCTTTCTATTAAAGATAGGATATTGAATTAAAAAAATCACAATCTGATGAGCTTATTGTGTTAAAAATCGTTGATTAAAACTTCTTACCTTATGAAACAGTACGAATGTTGTAGAAAAACTTAGATCGAAAAAGCATCATCTCAGTTTCAATATTCATAAATATATTTTATAAAATTTCGAAACAACTGACGCGTAAATAACAAACATGGAATAAGAACTTATCCATTAATCTCTCTATTCATATGAAGACACAGGGAAAATACAAATTTAAATCTGAATTAATATTCTTATAAATATGTGCAAACGATTATTGAACTTGAAAAATTAAACGATTATGCGCTTGAAAAATTAAGCAAAAGATATTCTGATAATTTTTACCTGCGGAATAAAACATGAATAAACTCAAAATAAAAGGGTTAGGAAAGAACTGGATGATAATGCATGAAATGGTAAGAAAAAGAACAAGAAAAAAATTACAGCA
>BMAW01131133.1:115000-151326 GCA_019974015.1 Nephila pilipes
GTAACAATTTTTATGCTAATGGGGAACAGCACTTCAAATATAACATAGAGAAAAATTTAGAACTTACTTTTCCTGCAAATGGTCAAATATCCGCCCCTTTCTTGGAAGCAAAGCTAAACTTTCGTGCTCATATTTTGAGAAACGCGTTTCAAAGACGATGGGAGAGACTTCTTGTAATATTTGAAAAATAGCAATTTACGATTCATCTATTATTTAGGAATTACTTTCGTAAACCGTATTCTTAACCGTATTATTCCCACAGAAAAAAAAATCAGATGACGCTCAAATCAGATCTCAGAAAAAGAAGGCTAAAAATGTCTTGAGATGAATCGATCGTCACAAAAAAATCTTGAAGCCTGTTCTTGGTTTCATGATACATAAGGGATATCGTATTGCACCGTCATCTTTGAACCAAAAACCTCATTCCCTTGAGCATTCTCTGAGTTTCTTTAGTAGGGATAGTATTTAGAGAACGAAGTTTATAAAAACAATTCCAAACAATAGATGATCTGGAAATTGCCATATTACTCAAACAATACGAGAGGGCTTTCCCAGTATAATGAAAAGCGTTTCTCAAAATATGCGCAAATGAGTTTAATTTTACTTCCAAGAAAAGAAAAGATATTTTGAGCATTTGTTGTAAACATAATTCCATCCCCCCCCTGCGGTTTATTAGCATAAAAATAAATGTTGTAAAACGTGTTTTTTAAATAATAAATTTACGAATAGTTAATGCAGGAATTTTTAGGACACCAGGAATATGTTAAGACATAATTATTGTAAGAAGGTGCTAAACTTCACTCCTAACATGCTTATTAAAATTAAAAATACTTTTTAGAACAGTTTTATCGTTTGGATTCCTATTCCTTAAGATTGCGCAAAGCAAAATGAAGCTTTAATTTTACTCAAATCACAAAAGAATTCATCTGTGTTTAAGTCATTCATTTTTTCTAAATATCTTGCATTTGTGCAAGGTTATTCAACGTGATTCATCCAATTTCAAAATTCCATATTTTCATAAATAAACGACTCAAAATGATAAATAATGGAAAGGGAAAATATTAAGAAAATTTTTACAAGTGTTCGATTTAACTTCCTTTAATTATACGTATAATGACAATTTGATATGTAAATTCTTGCCAAACATGTTGTAAAATGTCAGTGGCAATTGATAGTACAACAACAGAAATCTGTTGTTTAAGTTCAAATATATTTGTGGGTGACTGAGGCGCATAAACTTTATCTTTTACAACCCCCGAAAGAAGAAATCACATGGGTTATATCGGGTGACTTAAATGGCCAACTGTGTAACATCAAAAGTCATCTGTTACACTGTGACTGATCTAAACTATGTGGTAGATGCATGAAAGCTTCAAACCAAAAAAAATTTTTCATGAAATAGCTTCATAACGAAAACACAAATGCCATCTATTTTTCACAATATAAAACTTCCACTGTTTTCCTTTATATTCATTTATTACTTATTCTGTGTCATTTATTTTTGAAAATATGGAATTTTGGAATCAGTTGAATCAATTTGAATAACCCTGTATTTAACTTAAAACTTGGCTTATCTATTTTTATTGGTAATTTATGTATTGTTGTTATTCAAGAATCTTTACACGAAATGATAAATATTATCACTTTATCCTTGAACTGAAACACACAAATGAAATACAAAATACGTCGTAAATTAACTGTAAACTTCTTCCTACATTCCTTTGAGTAAATCAACATCTTTATTTTTGTTACTGAATCAAAAATGAACATAAGAAAATTTTTGGTTCTCATTAAATCACTCTAAATTCTTAGTAAATGTTTGAAACATTTTGAAATCCTTCACCTTTTAAATTCAATTGCGAAACCGACATGCTCTATATGATGATATGTGATAGGAAAAAGCTTTTTTAATTGATTAGGTAAGGTTTATTGCGTATTACCTTTTTTGCATTTTACACGTTCTTCGAAATAAATAAGAATATAATTCTTTACTTTATCATTTTATCATTACTTAGTTTCAAATTAAAAATCACACTATTTTCTAGGATTTTTTCATTTGATCTTTTACTTTTTTTTTTATCACTGTATCACAAATGAAATTTCTTAAACAATTTCTCTATCACAAATAAGTAGAAAGAAACGGGTTAAACATTTTTTTTCCAAAACAGAATTTGGGGGGGTCTTCAAAAATATTAGTATGCACAATCATTTGCAAATCCTATCAATTCAACAAAACTGAAAATTTTAATAATGATGATTTGTTAGTTTGTTTTTATTTTGGATTTAAATTAACATCTACATAGAATTATCCACGAACTGATGGCGAGATGGTTCTTGCGACTTCAAACAAAGGTCAAATAACAAAGACAACTCTTTAGTTGATACCTCTATCTCCTACTCTTCACATCGGAACTTAAGAACCAAGTTCTGTCTAATGTGTTGCTGCTCTCATCATTCTTTAAGAACATTTCTATGCTTTTACAATATGTATTTCTTTTTTTCAATTCATTAACTTGTAATATCATTGGTTTCTGAAAGTACAAAATTTAATTCTTTCTAAAGCATCTTTTTCGAAAACGAATACATCACGTTTATTACACGTTCTTTCTTTTTTTTGAGAAAATCTCTATGTTAAAAATCTATTTAAATGAATTCAACAACTCAAATCTAATTTATTCTGGAATTAAATCCTTTATTATCATCAAGAAGCTTAAGATTATACTTCTTTGATTGAAAACAATATAATTATAATGAATGCAACAATGAAACCACACACAAGATTACTCCATTTTTTTTTTATTTCAGGAATGAAGAATATTCATTAAAACTATATATAAAGTAAATTCAGGTTCAATCAAATCAAAAGTCTCTAAAAAATAGAAGCAATTAATTCTATTTAATAAATAAAATCTTTAGGTGTTGTCTTTGCTAGTGAAAAAAAGGTTACTTTTATTAGGGAATATGTATAGAACAACAATATAATCATAAATATAATTTAAAGAGACTCTAAGTTTATCTGTGTTATCGAATAATTAAGATATTCAGAGCGATAATATTCGAACAAAATAAATTTACAGTGTTTTACCCGAAATACTGCTTGGATAAGGAAAATAAATGATTATTTCCTAAACTTCTTAAAGGGTCATTAGGCTGATAAGTATTCATACTCTTAACAACAATCTAAAGACATATGTAGAATAATGTAAAGTACTTTTCAAATTATCAATGTACAAACGAAATCGTTCGCTTCAATAAAAGTGTAATCTAAATATGAAAAAAGTTGCATTAAGTATTTAAACATTTCTAAAATTTTCCATTTATGAGTCAAACATATAAAAAAGGACATTTTAAAAGTGATCACAAAAGAGAAAGCTTTTGAATAAACATAACGCCAATTAAGAGTAATTAAACGAATTTAATAAAAAAATTAATATTGAGTTAATATGTAATGTGTTCTATTGCTTAAGAAATTATAATTTTTTTTTTTTTTTAGTTTGCGCCTGTGTGAATCTGCTAAATTTATTTTTGTTTAACGCAATAAACTTACACTTGGTATTCAAATTTTATTTGTCAACAAGTTATTTCTTTCTCTATAATGTATAGTTAACACAGGAACACTTTTTACAATGTCATTATCTTATGTTCATTTATGTTTCAGTTAAATATATTTTATTTTCTTAAGTTTAATTTATTAATTTTGTTACATTAATAGATGGAATTTCTTTGGAGGATCTTTCAGAATTAAATTGGTTTGGTTTGTTGTGACTGGAATTAACGTCACTCTAAATAAAGACTAAGGTTATTGGCAACGAGGATTAAATCTGGGGCATTAATCACTTCCTTTATCTCCCTCGCCACAAGAGGACTTTGAAATCTAGTTCTGTATAACGTGCTCTAAATATGAAGAAGTTTCAATAGAGTCCAGATTTGGTTCTCAATTTGAATAATCAGCCGTGAAGCTAGGAATTTTAATTAATATAGGTTACCGAGGCCTGCCATGATAATCAGAGAGTAAAACTGTGACCTTCGTGACTGGGATTGGCTTGAATCTCATATAATATCAATGATTCTTTTGCATGACGTTCTATTGGGGTTACAATAAAACCTCTTTTAGCGTTTTCTCGGTGAACGCTGATTCGATATTACACAGTCATTTTATTTTGCTAATTTTCACTTTTTATTTGCTTCCCGCTCGCATTTTTCTTCTTAAATTTTTAAGGTTAATCTATTATCAGAATCCATCGAATATATCAAACAGACTAAACAGAGAAGAAAAATGCTTGATGTATATATGCCAGTACCGTACGGTAATTTAGTAGAACTTTAGGGCATGAGTATACTATGCTACAATACTTATATGTTTCAATGAACATATTCAAATCGGGCAAACATGCATATTTGCTTGTGTTTACTTTTTAAATTAAGTTAAGCGGAAGCGCTGGTTGCTTTGTTCGCTCTATCAAATTGCAAACAAAAAATGAATTAATTTATTGAAATACCGGGTGTCCTGAATGTTCCTGTATTGGCGATTCATAAATTTACCATACAAATACAACAAACTTTAAAACAATTATTTTTATGGTAATGGTGAAAAGCATCTCTAACATAACAAATGTTCTAAGCATAACAAGCATCTCTAACTAACATGGGAAAAAAATTGAAATTAGAGTTACAACAATTGCTCAAAATATCCACCCCTTTTCCCCTGATACTGAAAGTGACTTCTTTACTCTGAGAAATGGCAATTTATAGATCATGGATTGCTTACGGTAGATGATCGTAAATTTTGTTCTTCAAATATCCCCACAGTAAAAAAATCAAGAAATACTCAGATCAGGGAAACAAACTTCTTGTTTCTCAGAAGTACAATATGCCATAGGAGTATGAAATCATGGACATATAATAAAATTCTTTTGGTGATTGACTCATCTCAAAACATTTACTCCCCATCTTGTTCCCTGGATCTGAGCTTCCCCTGACTTTTTCTAGGGAGATATTTATGAAACAAAGTTTTAAAAAATAATTCCTAAATTATAGATAATCTGAAAATTGCTATGCTACTCAAAGGATACAAGGTCACTCCCAGCCACTTGAAACAATTTTTTCAAAATATACTCGTATGCATACGAGTTCGGGTTTGCCTCCCTGATAGGGTATTTTGAACACATTTGTTGAAAATATAAATTCAAAAAAAATCCATTTTATATTAGAAGTGCTTTTTTCTATCAACATAAAAATAATTGTTTTCGTATAATATACGTATGAATTATTAGTACGGAAACTCTTAGGGCAACCAAATATCTTGCATCAAAAAGCTTTGAGTTTCTTATATTAAGGTAGGAAGAGCCCAAACTTTCATTATAAAAATGAATTTTATATTTCCGTATGCATGTTTATGAGTTGTGTAACATATTTTGCAAATATTAAAATAACTTACAATTAAAATGAAATGTGTTTTATTTTGGGCCGCATGTTCCACTCTCGTTATCCTCAATGCGTTAAAATGATCGCTTTCGCGCTGTTTCATTTAGAGCTTCATTGTATGGGAACGCATCCCAAGTTAAAAGAAGGGTCTTACTGTATAATGACATATCGACATATGTACCATCGTACCAAAGAGGATTCAAGACTATGAAATCCGACACTATTAACTATTTCTTTTGCTTAGGAATATTTTAATTAGATAAAATCAGATTAATCCGTGTTTGGTTACTTCTTAGAATCCATAAGTGAAAATTAAAAGCTTATTATATTTTCTGAAATTTAAACTCAGTTCTTAGGTTTAAGGATTCCATCCGCAATTAAGTGATTAAATACTTTTAAGAACTTCTAGACTCTCGAAAATCGTTTTTGTTTGTTATAAAGAAGTGCCTTGAAAGGAAAAAAATTCTCTCAAAAATTTCTTAAAGGATAGAAAATGAATTAATGGAATCCTAAGTGTACTCTGTGCATAAAAATAAAAGGTTTTATATTTCTTTAAACACGAAAAAGATTTCTTAAAAATTACCATAACAGAAGAATTCTTTTGAAAAAATTTAAGCGGCTAACAATTTAATCCTATTTTGAATATGTATTCTTTTTTTTATTATTTACATTTCACTTTTCTAATGTTTGGAAATTAAATATTTGCACGTTAAGTTTTCCTTTATTTTGGAATTTCATTTTTATTTCAATGATTTTATCAGCTAAGATATTTTAAAGCTTTTTTGTTAAAAGTAAAGATGGTAATGTATATCAAAGTAAAAAGTTTTAGAACTTAGATTAGTCTTTTAAAATATTTTCTGTTCGTATTGTGTTTATATTTCACCCTTCGAGGATCTGTTAAATTTATCCTTTTCGCTTAAGATTCCAATTATTATTATTTTTTCAAAGAAGTTGTGTATCTCTGTAACTTTAATAATGAAATGTTTATTTAATATCTTTGTCTTTCTTGTCTAACAAACAATTCTAAAAAAAAAATTTACTGTACAAATTCATCAAACTATTTCTGAGTACATTTTTATTTAAAAAAAAAAAAAAAAAAAAAAAAAAAAAAAACTTCTGTTGCTTCTCCTTCATACATAAACTTTTAATTATTAATTTTTGAAAAATGTATAAATCAAATATTTTAATAATTAAATGAGTATTTGATATCTTCTCTAGCAAACTTTAAAAAGAAAAATTTATTGAAAAAATTATTTAAACAGTATCAGAATAAAAATGTAGATGTATGAAGGAAATTCCCTCCAAACAAATTTTTAGTTAGTAAATATTCTTTAATTCTACGAGTTCACATGCAGAGCTTAAAAAGTATAAGACTCTTTGTGTCTTATTCAATATAGTTGTAAGATTTGTTGATCCATTTTTAAATAAACTTTTATCGGCAATCTAGATGCTGAATTTTTAAAATCTTTTCTTTTAGGTCAAAATACTGGCTTCCTTTTCAGTTTTGGTATCGAAATAGCAACAAGTCGATAACTTTATGGAAATAATTAAACAAAAAATGTCTATTATCCTATGATCTTTCACTAAGATTTCAAACAACTTTTTTTAAATCAAGAAAATGATGCGCTCAACATTAAAGGTTTGTATGGGGCGATTAACAGAGAAGGGTCTGTAAGTAGAAGTTTGGACGAGAAACTTCTGTAGATACTTCAAACCTATGTTCAACAGAATAGTGGGATGATGAAATATAAAATTCCACAGAATACAGTAAGTCACAAAGAATTTATTCCTAGACGACAAAGCGCTAATGATACACGAGGTCATTTTAACGCATAGTAAATAGGAACAAAGGTACACGTTACTAAACATAAAAAAATTTACTTAAATTATAAGCTATTTTTTTCATTAATTTGTTCAATATAATGTACATGTTGACAAAAATGTAAAAAAAAATTGTAATGACAGTTGTAAACCTTTAGAAATTTTTATCTTTTTTTTTTTTTTTTTTGTTTTTTGTAGTCATCTGGTGTCATTTGTCGCATTCTTTTTCTTTTAGGTAGCAAATATTGGAGCAGGGGATTAGATCCAAAACGCTTTAGCTTGTCAATGCACTTCTTCCAAAATCTGGAACATTCGCTACTATTTGATCAATGGTTTTTGATATCTTTTTGAAACTTTTGCAAGAAAATATATAACAAAAGCTTTGAGTTCTTAGATTTCGCTACCACTTAGTTTTCAGAACCACCATTTTTATCTTTTAAATGAATACCTTATTATCTTTAAATAAATACACTACATAAATTAGTAATACCTCAAATTGCATTAAAAAAGCGTAGTCAGTGTCACTGTTAAAGAATACGATGCATGAAAAAAAAAATCATTCCACACGGCCAAATCGAATAAAATTACTACCTCAACCGTCTAATTTAAAAGTATGACCCACAAAACGTCATTTTTATCAAAGTTTCCGATTTTCTTATTTTAATGTCACTTTAGAATTTAAACTTTTTTTCTTTCTAAAAGTGTTTGAATTTTGCTTATACCTTATTTAGAACTTAAGTTACAGGGATTTGAATTTTACTCGGTAGCTAATTTTTAATTGCATTTGAAAGATTGTTTTTGATTTTTCCCAAAATGAGTTTTCTCGACATATTCACATATGGCAACGTAAATATCAGAAAAAGTTATAGACCAAATTAATTTAAATTTTGCAAGTATCTTCCTCATGCGGTTTTTAAGAACCCCTACTACTTTCATGGTTGTAAAATTAATATATTTTTAGTAACAAAGGTGTAAATCATGTATTGTTATAACTTTTTGGGGGGTGGGGGATTTTTCATTATTATTTGACTCGAAAAGCAATAAAAATTGTAGTAATATGATTTTCATCATGAAAGTAGTACCAGCTCCAAAAATGTTTTGATGAATAAGATAAAATTTACAGAATAATGATATATTTGTTTACTTTTAAGTTATGAACGTTATTCTGATAATCTATTTATGTACTATTATCACCATGTTTTCCACTCCAAAAAAATTGAGTTGAAAGCAGATTATTAAATGAGTTTTTCATAGTTTTAGGTTATATTTCAGCATTAAAAAATATTTTGATAGCAAATATCAATGTATTTCATAAATACATGCAACATTTCTTCCAATGCAATTAATACAAGAGAAAATATTAGGCCTATAATTACAATTAAAAACAATCGAATAAATTCAATGGAAATCCTTAATACTGGCTGAATTTTTGGACTCAGTTTTCCAAGATCCATGAAGATCAAAGGATGAATGTGAAAAATGACAAACATCAGTATCTAATTCAAACAACTGATGAAAATTCTCCTGCTGTATAATTAGTTGATCCTTTTCAATGTATCGCTGAAAATTGCAAAAAGGCTGTGAACTATCGTCAGGATAGGTTTGATAAATAAAACATATTAATTCGAGTTGACTCAAGGGATATTCTATAAATAGTAATGAAAAATAAACTAAAAGATGACATATATTGACTTGTATGATTAAATCAATGGTTCTCAAAGGGTGCGCCTAGTTGCATATCTGAGAAATGTGTCTCCTGATAAGAAAATGAATAGGGTCACTCCTTTCATTGTCAGTATTCCTGTTCAAAGTATTTCAATAGCTCAATATTTTTAATGCTAGCATACAATTGAAAGAAGAAAATATTCTCACATTAATTGGCAAAATGAATGCGCTGCAGAGAAAACTATAGATCGGGGCTGGAGTCTACGACGAAAACAACGCCGGTCGCAAGTTCGTGAGCATGACCATTATGCTACTGCGGCCCCTACAAAAAGAAAGGAAATGTTTAATGTAATGTCGAGAAAATCAGTCAAGTTTTTTTTCCCTAAAACTATACGTCCAGACATTGAAGAAATTGCACGGTCACATCAAGCTGTGTTTCTCATAATTTCACAAAATTGAATAAGCTTAAGATACGTCATTTTTTTTCTCTGAAATATTTGACTTAATTATAATAACATATTTCTTAGAAATATGTTTATAGTGCTGTTATAATCATGAGTAATATTTTAAATGTGCTCGACTTCAAAAATTTTTAGAGCTACTGGACTAGATACTAATGCAAATGCGTTCCAGTGTAATTTTTTGGCGACTTCTTAAAAACAATTCGGCGACTTTTTATTTCCAGTGATGGAATCCATTCTACCAGGTGATTTAATTCAGATTTGGGAGCGGTAGCGTTGAATGATGTCTGTCGAGAGTAAGACCGATTTAGATCTTTTAATAGAGTTTCTAAAAATACGAATGTGGATAGAGAATTAAGGGTTGAATTCGCTAAGGAACCCTTTTTCTCTGGCAAAATATCTAATTAGCAAGGCTTTAGTAAGAACATTGATATTAATCATTTTCTATTGCATGTGGGTTATCCTCAAATAACACGCCTGTTTATAACGATAAGTTTCTAATATCTTGAATCATCTTTGTATTTTTCATGGAGAAACTATCGCATCCTTTAGAGTTGTTGTGATACTTCGAGCACATGACTTTAGAAAAGGAAAAATAATTGCTTAAGAAAAAAGAATGGTTTGTTTTGTTTGTGTTTAAAAAAAGATTTTGTTGAGTAATAGATTTAAATCTGTATATTATTGTCCGATACGCCAAAATAGACATTTTGAGATAATGCCACTTGATTTTTTCGAGTAATAGGGTCAGTATTGGAAGTATAAGGTCGCATGGCAAAAGAAGAAATAATGACCTATTCGAATAATCATGATGAATAATTTGAATAATTATTATTGTAATAATTACATTCTTTGATGTGATGCTCTAATCTTAAGTCGTAAGGTTTCCTGATATCTAATTGATTCTTATTCTTGCTCCAGTTATATATGCAGAAATGCAGTAAAATATATGGAGTTTAAAACTACATTTTAACCAAGTTGAGCATCCTCTTTTAGTTGTGTAAAAATTAAAAGAAAATATATTTGTAACAAATAATTTACTGAAAAACTTCTTACACATAACAATTTTATTTTATTTATCTAGGTCCAAATCGCATTTCTTCAAAACTAAGACCAGTGTCACTTGCTCTGTGAATTTTAGAACATGTAAGGCAAGGTAAATCAATGGCTTAGAAAAGATTCATTAAATGTAGAAGATAAGAAATAATTCATTGGATCTGACGTAACTGCCGAACGGTATATAGGAAAGATTATTAATTTTAAGGCTGCATTAAATGTTATTTATACACCGTTAAGTTTGTATTTAAAAGGAAATATGAATTATATACGACCAAGTTCAAACAGACATATAATCGAAATTCAATATACATCAATGTTTGTACGAGGAGTGGCAATGATTCGGACAATTGTTGAAACGTTACGGTAGAGAAAATGATGAAATTTATTTTGGTGTAACAAGTTGGAATGCAAACTAGAAATGGAAGCATTGACTTATTTTTGTCTTGAAGTCACCCAACAGAAAACTGTGGTGTATAATAGTTTACGTCTGCTAAAACATTGTTATAACAAACGAATGGTAAATTTACTTTACTTCAACCCTCTTCATTTATACCAGTTTCATCGAAAATATCTGTTCCTGCAACTCTTATTTAGACTGATTTGTCCCAGGTCCTTTTCACACCAAGCAGAACTAGATCCCATAAATGGCTGATATACTTTGTTTGTACTGGGTGTGGCAGTGAATGGGGACATTTTGAAAGCTTTATTAAGAGCAAATGATGATATTTATTTGGATGTAACAAGTCGGAATACAAATTAGACATAAAAGCATTCACTTATTTCTGAATTTAAGTCACCAAACAAAAAACAGTGTTACACAAAGTAATGAAAACAGTGTTGCACCTAAAAAAGAAAATTTTCATTTTTTTTTTTTAAGAGATAAAGTTCCTTTGCGTTTGAATTTCAATTTTGCGTTTCTCTGTCTCTCCTGTGTGAATCATTTGGACTATATAATTCGCCACATGGCTAACAGATGGCAAACTCTGGAACAGCTTCTGAAAACACTTAGTTCCTCTAGACAATATGTGAAGGCTCCAAAATCAGTCACCTGTTATCTTGCAGTGTTTATGCTATGGAATAAAGAAGTGCGTATATTTGCTGTTATATCGTTTTACAATAGCAATGACAACTCAGCGTGAGTTTCGATAAATACCTTCAAAATGAGGATTCAAACCTTAAGATTCTACACTCTTTGGGTACATTTTGTGACGTTGGGCTATTCGCGATTTTCTCTTCACTAACCTTGGGGAATTTAATTGAGATTGATTGCTGGAAATAACAATTTCTTCCCAACCAATATGAAACGTGATTATGTTAATTAGATGTTAATAAAGTGAAGTGATTCAGATATGATATATAAGTGAAATGAAATTTAGAGCAAAGAGAGAGTGTGGTTAACTCTGAGTATAGTTCTAACAAGAGGCCGGTAATATCAAGAATAGTTACCGGTTATTGTGGTCGCAGTGGATTTGTCGGAGAAAAGCTCTCCCAACTGGACGATAAAAGGAAATAAATACCATTAGGATATCTTGAAAACTACGGAAACGGTTTTGAAGCATGGGATGATATGTTAAACCAAAGAACACAGAGGGCGCTGAGCTCCATATGAGACGCCCTTTAGCTCAGAGATGTAACTGCCTTCCTCATTGAATGACATCAATCAAATGTTTGAAATTTGATAGCGAAAGTTTTTTTATGCTCTGCTTAAGTGTTTCGTAATATTGCAGTAATAAATTAATTTAATGATGTCAGGCAAGTCTATTAAATGAGTTTTTGGATTAAATAAAAAAAAAACAGAGGATTTGAAAAGCTGCCTGTCTGACAGATAAGAGAAATTTTTATAATTCCTCAATGAGAATTTCTAGTTTTAGCTTATACATTTTTTGGTACTAAAACTGAGACCATGCCTTCAGGTCAGGGGTCGATATAATATAATTAGGGGTCGATCCGATCTAGGGAGTCAATGAATGAATACCAATGCTATTCAGATTCATTGACAGCAACGCAGTATGTACAATTTTAGTTTAGAATCAGGGACGTCTTAAGGCATGGGCCAACCGGGTCCAGGGTTTCACCTTTCAGGGGGCCTCATCTCGTTCTCTACTCAACCTCAATAAGATCACGATCAGATTAATTTTAATCGTCAAATGTTATTCCTGGATATGACTGGTTGAAGACAGTTACTTCTGTATCAAATATTTCTATTTACTACGTCTACTGAGAATCAGGGAAAATATCAGTTTTAATTCTAAAGCGAGATATGTCGAATTTGTTATTTTTAGGATATTATTAAAAGGGGAGTAATCATTTACTAAATTATTCATAACTTTTCTGTATATCACCTTGAACCGGTATAGTATTTTAATTAATCCAGATTCAGGATAAGTCAGAATAAAACGTTTGAAAGTGAAGCTGCGAAACGTAAAGATCGAAGGGAAAGCATGAATCTATATATAAATTACCGAAACTCACCGAATTTTTCATTAATTCAAATTCTACATCTACATCTTTCTCTATCACTTCTATCAGTATATCCAATAATGTACCTGAAGTTGAAGGACAGGAAGGAGCAGACTATTTGAGTATTGAAGAAGACCTACTGAAATAAGTACAATAACTGATGACGCTTCAAATATTTTTATTGCAAGTACAGATCCAGGGCTGTGGTCTTCTTATATTGACAAGAATTTGCAGTTTTACTGAGTTTAGAAAGGTCCGTCAGATTGTTCCAACAAACATAATGATTTTGAAAAATCAGCACGTATATACAACGAACCAAATGAAAAAACTAAAACAAGATACCTGCCTACGATGTTGTTCAAAAAAGAGTTACGCAATGGTGAGGTTGTAGACCGTGAAGGGCTAATATGTTCTCCGTCACAAGGAAAAGTATATACCATTTCGTAAGTAAATTGTTTTTATCTATCAATTCTTCTCTCAGCAGTAGCGGATTCAATTATTGGAAGCATGCAAGCACGGCTATTTAACAGCATGAAAACGCACCTGAACAAAGAAAGTGTATGATTATCTACCACAGTCGATTACAGTTACCTAGTCGAGTAGACAATCAACTTATTATACTATTCAATGATAAACGTCATAATTGGAAAGAAGTTCTAAAGAGAATAGTAGCTGTTATAAAATTCTTAGCATAAAGAGGACTGCCTTTCAGAGGGAAAACGAAACTATAGGTTCAGTTCAGTGAATAACTGGAATTATTTAGGCACTTTGGAACTTCTAAATAAGTTTGATCCATTTTTAAATGAACATAATAAAAAAGGTAATCCTTTTTATCTATCTGCTACAATTTGCGATGGATTCATTGAAGTCAGGGCGTCAAAAGTCTTGGAAACTATCTTCACTGAAATACAAAAAGCTAAATGTTATTCCATTTCCGGTAATTCTACCTAAGATGCTACTCATGCTGACCAACTAATTTTTATTTTACTATTTGTCCAAAATGGTGCACCCATTAAGAGATTTTTGCAATTTGTTAATATTAATAGACATACTGCAGAGCATCTGACAGATGTTGTGGTTTCATTTTTGGAAAATAACAACATTTTCCTCAGTGTGATTATAGAGGTCAGTCACACGACAATGCCTCGAATGTGTCTGGGAATTATTCAGGATTGCAAGCCCGATTTCAAGGGGGAAATAAATACTCTATATACGTACCATGTGCAGGACATTCTGTGAATTTAATTGGCGTTCAAGCAGTAGAATGTAACAATTTACTTTGATTTTGTCCAAAATCTTTATAATTTTTTCTCATCATCAATCCGTCGTTGGAATATACTAACATTAAATTTGAGCTGTGATAGAAATAAAAAAATATAATTAAAAACCTATCAAAAAATACGTTGGTAAGCCGGCGCAAATCTTTAAGTTCCGGATATTCAGAAATTGCCATGAGCCTGGATTGTTTAATTAATGATTGATTTCTGATTAAAAAAATTAAAAACTTAGATGAATGAATTAGAAATTACTTTTTTAACTATCCTTCGGAATGACATTTTGACGCGTATTGACAAAGTAAATCTATTTCTCCAGAGTAAAAATATGGATTTGTCGTAAGTATAAAATCATTAAAATTGTTAATGATATATATAAAAGCCGAAAGAGATTGGTTTGACTATTAGGAGTCAAAAGCCAATTAAATATCCGTTATGAAGGAGTATCAAAGTGTTCACAAGCATATAAGACAACGCCGTGTTAGGGTAACGTTTCTTGAAGGAAATAGAGACTCCGACACAACGTTTGAAAACAGCCACAGCCAGAAATTTAAAATAGAAACCTTTTTACCAGTAATCGACTCTCTAATTTACAGTATACAAACGCTTAGCAAAAATATGGGGAGTTTTTAGAAATGTTTGGATTTTTTGAAAGTATTTTTAATTTAGATGAGATAGAAATTAAAATAGCAAGCGAAAAAATATGAAAATTTTACGATAAAGACATTAATGTAGAAGAACTGAACTTAGAATGTCGACATTTCAAATCATATATGATCATTGATGGCGAAAAGCTGAAGAAAAGAGAATAAATGGAAAAGAGAGAAAGATTAATAAAAAAATATATTTCTACAAATGCAGATGAAGATGAAAAACAGTTGTTGGATGAGGGTACTGGAATTGGGATCAACACACTCTATACTTACATGCTTAATGAAAGACTCTTCACAGTGTTTCCTAGTATTGAAATAATAATCAGAATTTTCTTATCGATGATGATTACTAACGCGAGTGGTGAATGCTCATTTTCAAAACTCAAACTGATCAAAAATGAATTAAGAAATCGTATGACTCAACGCGTTTGAATAATTTAAGCTTGATAAGCATTGAAAATGAAATATTATTAATTGATTTTGAAGACCTAATTAACGATTTTGCGAATTTAAATTGTAGAAAAAGAATGTTCACATAAAACCTCATTTTTCTACAGATTGATTTTTTTGTACATGTATAAACAGCAAATTATATTAAAGGGTGGCAGGTGGGGCTTGTTTTTTCATAAGGCCCAAGGCCTCAAGAAGTCTTAAGACGTACCTGTTTGGAATACCATTTGTAATTACAATATACTGAATAAAGTTTTATAATATATTATAGCTTACTTAATTTCTCATTACTACATATTTTTAAAATAATTATTTATCTTTTTTTTTACCGTTGAAAGTATGTGTTTTTCGTTATAGGTTCTCATTCTCAGACTTGAGAGAAATAATTCTTGCTCCGTTTTGTTACAAGATGGCCTCTTAGTAGAAAGTAGAGCACAAGAAAGTAGAGCTCAACTTCTTTAATGGCGACTATATGATAAGCTTTGCGAAGAAAATGATGAAGTATCAAACCAATTATAACACACCGAAATACGATAGTTGTCAAGAGGTGCATGTTTACAAAAACTTGTTCAATTGTTTAAACAGTTACAGAATTTCTTACTGAAATTAATCCAGACTGAAGTGACGAATTGTAAAAAAAAATAAAAAACAATATTTCTTATTTGGCCGAAGTATTGGCAAAGTTCAATGATATTCAAACACCCTTCACCAAGGAAAAGATATTACATTAATTCAAGCTCGAACAATTATTTTAAGCATCCAAGTTAAATTAAACTTGTTTAAGTCTTCATTGTTAAGTAAAGACTTTCATTACTTTTGAAATTAAAGACAATTGAATATAACCGACGTAGAATTGGAAATACATATAAATCATCTCCAAAAATTAAGCAATGATTTTAAATTACATTTTGAGGTATAAAAATATAGATATCCCAGAATGAACTATCACGCCGCTTTCTGCTCAAGTTGAAAATAACGACAGTCATTTACAAGATGAAGTCTGTATTATTAGTTGACCTCGAAGCAAAGATGCTTTTTAATAATTTAACTGTGAGTCAATTTTGCACGAATATAATTATTACGCAAAAATATCCAAAACTTGTAATACGGTATTTCCCTTTTTAATTGTATTCCCAAGCTGATGAATGGTAGAATCTCGCTTGAGTCATCTTAATTCTATTTTAACAAATAAGAGAAATAAATGGAATATGGAGCTCCGAGGCGAAGTAAGACAAATTAACAAATCCAAGTATTACTATTCTAACCAAGAGTCATCAAGCCTATTCTTCTCATTGATTTATGTAAAAATTTAATTTTGTCAAAATTAAACGAGAAAAAAAAAAAACTCAACTGTTTCTTGAATGATTTAATTTATTTAAGAAACGGGTAAGTTTTTCCTCCCTTTTTTTTTATCATTTTTATAGAGGGAGTCGATAAGAGAATTTTGAAATTTTTGGGGATTGACGATCAAAAAAGTTTGGCTATCCCTGCTTTAGATTATTAGCCATAGGGAACTGATTACTTAGGTAATTAGCGAACTTATTTAATTACTATACATTTTGATAAATTGCAAACTGAATAAATTTATCTGCGAATCTGAGTAATTTAAATTAGTTAGAATGGATATCGAAATTTTGAAAAAAGCCAGAAGTACAGTCAGAAAGACGGCAACTGATACTATTAAGTCAATAGAAATTAAATAAAGAAGTTAAATCGGTTGATACGATTGAAGTATTATCAGCAAAACTCAAGGCTTAAGGTAAGGATTTCTCGATATAAGATAGGGATATTCTAAATTCATGTAAACTTGAAGAAATTGAAAAACAGCAAGTTTTTAAGACAATATTGTTTCGTGAAAAATAAGTTTAAGTAAAATTCTAAAAAGTAGACAAAACGAATCAAACTAATTGAAAAAACGAATGTTCTTCAGAAAGGAAATGAACATCAAATCTTAATAAAACTCTCTCGTTTGCATTTACCTCCTTTCGATGGAAATATATTAAAGTTTAATGACTTTTAATCTCAATTTAAAGAAGATATCCTCAAAAATTCCTATCTTAGTAATGTTGAAAAGATGAATCACACATTTAAAATCGTACGAAACCAACGAAGCGAAAGTAGTTATACGCGGTTTAGCCTTGAGCTCTGAAAACTATGAAATAGTATTAAAAATATTAAAAGAAAGATTTGGTCTAAAATATATTCTTACAGATGCGCATGTGTCGAAACTTTTGAATATAAATTCAGTTGGAAATCATACGATATTGCATCACTGCTTGGATTGCATTCAGAATGAGAAACGCATATTCGAGAATTGGAAAGTAACAGAATAAATCCAAACAACTGTAGTTGTTTATTATATCCTATTCTGTTGAAAACCTGTACCAAAAAAATTTATCCTTAAAGTTCTTTCAAAAAAAAAACAGGCGAAAGATAAAAACGATATATATGTAAGTTATTAGAATTCTTGAAAGATGAAATTCAGGACCGTGAACAAAGTGCGCATTAAATTAGAGATTTTAATTCCAGTGAATCTGATGCGAAATAAAAGAAAGTAACTAAATTTCATTCTTTCGAGAACCACCCAAAAAATATAGAAAATTCCATAAAATAAATATGATTATAGTGGAAAATATAAATTTCATTCGAACATTGAATACACTGCATCATTTGTCGTTGATGTGAAAAATTGTATATTTTTATTAAAGCTCGAAAATGATCATGATTCTAATTCCTGTACTTTATCAAGCGAACAGCGTTCGGCTTGTCTTAGAAAAAATGGTTTTTGTTACTGATGTCTTTCAAAAGGACACATTTATAAAAACTGCCAGTCAAAAATTGTGTAAAAAATTGCAAACAAAGACACAGTGAATAAACTGCGAAGGTTTAGTTTCTCTCCCTTTTCCATTTCTGACTGAGAATGGTTCCAGATGCTTAGAAAATTCCCAGTGTGTTATGACTTAAGAAGTAGTAGCCGATAAAAACGCGGATGATGCCAAATATTACTCGAAACATGCCCAGCTGTTATATCTCAGGCAATTCTCAAAATAAAACATTATATTAGATCCTGGCAGTCAACGTTCCTTTTTAAAGAAATAATTGGTTGCACAATTAAATTTACCTTTAAAAAAGCAAGAAAGTCTGCTAGTGTATACGTTTAGCAAAAATGATCCCATCAACAAAATGTATGAGTTTGTAGAATTGGCCATTTGCAATCCACATGACCTAGAAAAGAGAATTACGATTGAGGCTCTGCTGACTGATATTTCGGGATCGCCATTCAAAGTATTAACTACTAAGTTGCAGGGCATGCTCAAAGATAATTACTCGTTCACTCAACTGTCTAATATAAGGTGACCAGACGTTCCTCTTTTAGCGGAACAGTCCCGATTTTTAACAATTTATTTCTCGTCCCGCGGATCTTAAGGAAGTCCGATTTTTAGAAAGAATGCACGACAAGCTAGGGAACGGTTGGAGAATGGGAAGAGAATATGCAGTTTTTGGCTTTCATGTAGCTATTTCACCAGGATATGAGCTCTATATTATTTTTGTAAATTTCATAATGTTAAACTTTAAAAATAAAAATTTTGTAGCTGTAAAATGAAGAGGGAACATTTTGTGCACTTCCACAGATTTTATTCTTATGGCGACATGTTCCGCTAGCGATCTAGCATCATTTAGAACATTGGTGCAAAGGAATTACATCTTACACAAAAATTGGAAACGGAGGAGAATTTTAGAAAGGAGAAGGGTTAGGGTGTAAGGAGTTTGTTGGTCGTCCACGAAGTAAGGCCTTCGCATATTGAGTTTTGTAAATGTCTCTCATACGATATACATCGAACTGCATGCTAGTGCTAGTTAAAAAGTAATGTCAACAAATATGCTATTCAGATGATTTAGGTAAGTAATTTATTTAAGTACCAAATTTTTAAAATCAAGAACTCCCCCCCCCGTCAATGGTGTCCCGCTTTTCGAATGTTAAAATCTGGTCATCTTAGTCTAATGTAAACGAATCACTTAAAAATAAAATATCTCTACTTATTAGAGCTCAACATTTTTCGGAATTACATTCAGGCAAAAAAGAAAGAATAAATAAATTCTTGTTTTTCATTGATACTCTTTTCGGTAAAATAGTACAAGGTCGCATTCCCGCTTCAGATGTAGAGAATAAGCAACACATTTCAACTTTACACACTGAATGTTGTTTAATATTAAATGAAAACTTCAAAAATATTTGGCAGTTAGACGTCAGAGAGATTAGCAATAATACTGAACGCTCAAAATTTGCTGAAGAACTCATTTCTAAATTCGAAAGTAATTTAAAATTTAAAAATGGGATGCAAGAAACTAAATTATTCTGGGAGAAAAAGCCGGACAATTTTGATGACAATTTTACGGTAGCAAAACGAAGATTTGACAACCTAACTTAAGTACTAAAATGAAAAACTATGATTGAGTATGTAATGCCTATAAGAATGCTGTTAATGAACAATTAAAACTGAACATTGTTGAGGAGTGTAATGCAGACATAGGAAAGAATTGTTATTATATGCTCCATTCTGCAGTTGTGAAATCTGACAGAGACACCACAAAAGTCAGTTTCGTGTATGATGCATCGTCAAAGGGTAAAGGTCAAAGATCTCAAAATGATTGTTTAATGTCTGGATCACCTTTAAACCCAAAAATATTAGGTGTAATATTGCAATTTCGCGAACATGATTATGCATTCAGTAGCAATATTGAAGGAGTATTTTTGAAAATCGGGATAGATGAAGATAGAGATAATTTAAGATTTTTCTGGTTTCCAGATGAAAATGATTCTAAATATCTCAAAAGTTTGAGATTGGAGTGCCTTTTGAGGTGACAATAAGCCCATTCATCCTAGCTGTGACAATTATTTACCACATTAGAAAATATAGTCAAGAGCGACACGAAACTATTCAAATGCTCGACACTGCTATTTATGTGTATGCTTTATTTACGGGGCTGATACAGTAGAAAAGGCTTTAGAGATTTCTCAGAGCTCTGCGAAAATTCTTAAGGAAGCTAACATGAATTTAAAGAAGTTTGAGAGGAATTTGAAAGAGTTGCGTATATTTTATGGTTCGAGAGAGGTATGACTGAATAGAAGGTGACGAAAGATCAACCTCTAAAGGTTTTAGGAATAATCTGGAACACTGAAGACAACACATTTAAATTAGATGTACAGCCCATTCTTAACATGATCGATGATTTGAAAAATTCAAAACGAAACCTACTTCGAACGGCATTTGACCAAGTAGGAATTTCTTCTCCTCTTATAATCCTCAAAAAATTATTAATGCAAGAAATATGAGAAAATGGACTTGGCTGGGACGAAGAACTACCATCTGAATTGAAGAAAAAAAAATAGGAAATTTGGTGCAGTCAAATTTATTTGTTGCGGAACTCGAATGTAGAACGAAAATAATTCTCCTTTCCCTTGGAATCAGTGAAAGAATTTGAACTGTATATTTTTCCGACGCAGCAGTAGAGCGTTCGGAGTAGTGTCATATATCACACCTCGCAAACGATTGACGTTACCAAGACTTGAATTATTAGGAGCTGTGATTGCTTCAAAATTTTTTAATTATCTTAAAACAACCTTTCAATTCTCATTCACTAAAGTATACTTGTGTAGTGAATCTTTAATTACTCTGCATTGGGTTCGTGGGACAGCTTGGAAATGAAAATTATTCATTTTATGTAGAATTTCTGAAAATCAGTCCGTCATAGATCCTGCTAATTGGCATCATTATTGTCCTGAAAAGGATGATCCTACAGATTACACAGCTCATGGGAGTAATCGGCGTCGACTTATATTTTAATTGTAGAGCTTGATCTTCTTACATCTCTATTAATTCTAATTCTCCAAATGTTTTTTGGGTCATAATTATATTGGAAATGGAAAACTCACCTTGAATTATGTTAATTTGATTTAGAAAAAAAATCACGAGACGATTTAAAAATTTTCAAGTCTTGAAATCTATTTTGGAATTCCGTCATTATTCCTTCTAGCTTTTTTATATACTCATTGAGTTTTTCTTGTTTAATATTGGAACAAATTTTTTTAATTCGAGGAAAATGACAAAATGTTTTATTTTTGATGTCCTTTGAAAAAGTTGTAATTTAGTTTGAAAACTAACTATACATTGTGAGAGGGCACATATTATTTTATCTTTCCCTTGTAATTGTAAATTGAGTGTTTGCAAATGTTCCATAACATCAGTCAAAAACATTTAGTCTTGTAATCACTAGTCATCGTCTAATTCTGAATAGGTTATTTGCTTTTCTTTTAGAAATGTAATTATCGGATCAAACAAATCTACAAATTGATTTAATATGTTGTAGCTAGATAATCATCTAACAATGCAAAAGAAATTAATGTCATTTGGAAGTTCTTCGTCCTTTAATTCTTCAAGGAAATTTTTGAATTGTCGATGTTTTTTGTATTGATGCGATTGTAGTTTACAATGTGTAACACTGTTTTCATATCGGGATATTTTAAATATTTTGTAACGAGATGCTCTCGGTGAATCAGTATGAATTATGGAATTTGAGAATCATCTCTTAAAAGCCCAATAAGACCGACTTTTTTACCCAGCATTGCCGGAGCTCCATCAGTTGCAATGCTTACAAATCAATTAAGAGGCACATCAAAAGTATTCATTATGGAATCTAATGCATTTTTAATATCGACACCACGGGATGATTCTTGAGGTGCTACTAAATCTAATGATTCTTCTTTGACAACGAAGTCAGGTGAAACAAAACGTATGAAAATTGCCAATTGCGGAAGATCTGTGATGTCTGTCGATTTGACAAGGGCTAGGCTGAAGGCAATACAGTTCTTCAAATCATTTTTTAAATTATATTCAAGAGATGTATTAATTGCAGTTATGCGTCGTTCGGTTGTGTGTCTCGAGATAGGAATTTGCGAAATGACTTTGAGCAATGCTGCATTATTTGGATCTAAAACTTTTAGTACATCTTCCAATTTTTTTTAATAAACTCTCCCTCTCCATACGGGCGTTTTGCACGAGCAATATTCCAGGCAATAACAAAACTGGCTTCAGCCACATTATTATCTTCATTGTTAAAGGTCGTCAAAATTGACTGTTGTTTACTTAAATTTGATTTTAAAGAAGCAAGTTTATCTAATCTTAATTTGGAATTTGGTGGATACTGATTAGAAAACTGAGAATGATTGGTTTCATAGTGTCGATGTAAGTTGCTAGCTTTATAATTTTTGACCGTAGAATTACAAATAACACATATTGCTTTTCCGTTACTGTCAATAAAAAAGAAATCCTCCTCCCACTCATTATTAAAACTTCTATTTTCTTGCTCGTATTTTCTTTTTTTATTTTTATTTTCGTTCTCTGTCGTCATATTTTTAAAATAACTGGAAATAAATAAAGAAATTTTGGAAAATACAAGTTTTGTGTTATTAAAACAATAACAACACGTGTTACATAGTACGAAACAAATTATAGTTAACTTACCAAAAATTCCAGATTACAAATTATATCGTTAGCAAGAGTGATACAAATTGTTTCCTCCAAAGTACAATGTCAACTGTCCGTTACAATGAAAGTTTACAAATTCAGTCGTTCGATTACAGACGATTGCACCACTGTTTATGTTTGTTCGCGCGTTTCCCATGAGTCATATCATTCTTAACTTGGACGGGAAACGAAATTTGTTACAACGTTGCACTTAGTCATTCATATTTGTTGTCAGTAACTTAAAACATTTTGAAACACATACGGAACGATAATGTTTTTTTGAAATATAATAACACAAAAATGAAAAAGGAACTCGGGTACATTTATCGAGAGTCACAAATAATCTTTCAAAGAGCCGCACGTGGCTCGCGAGCCGCAGGTTGGCCTCCCTGGTCTAAAATGTCGTTGATGGACTTGAACAAATATAGTAATTTGAAAAAATTATATCGTGTTACCAGTTGGATACCCCGAATCATCTACAACACTAGAAATAGAATTAAAAGACTCTAAGAACTAAGTGTTGAAGAATAGTGCCGAAAATATTTGGATAAACTGTGCCTAGAAAGAAGTTTTTATTGAACTGTCATGTTTAATGCATGGTAAACCGATTCCAAAAACTTCATCGATTTTGGAATTAAATCCCTTTCTTGACAAAGATATAGTAATTCACGTTGGTGGAAGATTCCAAAAATCCAAATTTAATTACCATCAGAAAACATCATATTGTTGTACCTGCAAAGCATTCGCTTGTGAACTTATTGGTGTGGGATGTACACAGCAAAGTTTTCCATGACGGAATTTCCGAGACAGTTGGAAGTTCGTGAAACGGTTTTGTTTTTAAAAAGGAAGACAAACTGAAAAAAACATACTAAAAAGATGCACTTTGTGTAAACGATTCAATGTCTCGCCTGGTGTGCAAGTTACTGCTCCTACGCCGATTGTTCGAATGGAAGAATTACCTCCCTTTTCTGTTGTTGGCATAAATTCTGGCGGATCACTTTATGCAAGGACAATGATGAGAAATATTACATCGTGCTATTCACCTGTGGTGTTACTCTAGCTCTTCAATTAGATTTCGTCTGCAGTAAGACTACAGAAATATTTCTCCGAGTTCTCCGAAGATTCTTCGCTCGCCGAGGCCTGTGTTCCAAAATTTTGACAGACGACGCACGAATTTTCAAGCGATCAAAAATTGACTTGTGGCGTGTTATAAGCCATCTTACAGTGAAGGACTTTTAAGCATCCCATAAAATTCAATGGTGTTATGTTGCAGAGAAAGCTGCTGCTGGTGGGGGGGGGGCTATTAAGAGAAACTAAGTTAGATCCGTAAAATTTGCTTCACAGAAAACTTTAAGACAGACTACTTTGTTTAGAGTAGAACTAGAAACTCTAATAATTGAAATTGAAAGTGTACTTAATCTCTTCCATTGACTTTTGTGTTTTTCGAGTTACAGGAACTTATTCCTCTAACTCAATACATATGCTTTCAGGATGTCGAGTAAATATCTAACCTCTTGCCCGGCTTAATTTTGATTCTAATTTAACTAACAGAAAAATGTTTGTTATAAGGTTTTAATTATTGTGAAAGATTAATTAATATTTTTCGGAACAAATGGGGAAAAGAATATCTTTTAACGTTAAGATCTGTTTATTGTGTCAAACCTTCTGGTAAAATTACTGAATTCAAAATTAATGATATTGTAATGATTAATGATGATAAGCTGTGTCTAGCCATTTTTGGAAATTAGGAAAAGTTACATCCGCTTTTCCTGGCAGAGATGAAAAGATAAGGTTTTGTGAAATCAAGACATTAACATCTGTCCTAAAAGGATATGTGCAGTTATTATATAATCTTAAGATCAATGATTGAATTTATTTTTTATTATGTGTTTATTAATGTTGATCTCGTTACAGGACTCAATATATGTTTCGAGAGAGCCAAAGTAACTGAAATTTATAAATTGATAGAGTTTTGTTTGCAATACTTGTAATTTAATTATTTGAATACTCTACTTAGTATTACAATTGTTGTGCAATTTGGAATGAACCTCTTTGTCATTCGGGGGACAGAATGTTGAAACCAGAGGATTGAGGTGGCTGAGTGGCATACGAGACGCTCTCTAGCTCAGAGATGTAACTGCCTTCTGCAATGAATGACATCAATCGAAATGTTTGAAATTTAATAGCGGAAATTTATTTTATACTCTGTTTAAATGTTTTGTAATATCGTAGCAATAAATTTATCTTATGATGTCAAGCAAACCTGTTATATGAGTTTTTGGATTAAATCAAAAATTTATTATTTGAAAAGTCGCCTGTCTGAAAAGTAAGTAAAATTTTTATAATTCTTAAAAGCGAATTTTAGTGTTAGCTTATACATGAGTGCGAAAATAAGCATTTGTATTTATTTATTCAAATCACAGTACTTTAATTAAGAAACAGAGAACTACAGACACTCATTCAGTATTTAATAGATCTGTTAAGAAAATAGGTTCGTCCTCATAAAATAATTGTTTGGCCATAGGTCGAATGTAATATAAATAATTCAATTTGTTTTAAAGAAATTTCGTAAACATACAATAAAAGTTCAATCGGACTGAAGTTTTTCAAATGATTTCCTTGAAAGAGACTGACAGAAAATTGTTAATATTTTTTATGGTTCGTTAACATTTTCCAGATCAAGTAATAGAATATCTAATAGACGAGTATTATACAGATTAACTTACATTCCTTTTATTTAATTGGCTCCGACAATGCAATATAATTTAAATAAGATTTCGGAAAACTTAAGTAACACGGATGAAACACTAAGCCCTGCATTTTTATGCGGATAATTGTATAATTAGCTACAATTCAGAGACAGAAGTGAGAAAATCTGTTTTAAAGTGGCATCATGTCATTTTAATTTAAACAGATAGATATCCTGTTTAATATCCTGTTCACTCAATCCGTTTAGTTAAGGGTGACACTCCTTCCCGCACAGAATCCGTGCCTCTTACGAGTCTGGAATAAAACTCTGACAAGCAGACAATGTCATGCAAGAGAAAACAATGTGAGATTTCAGCAGAACTAATTGCTTAAAGGGTAATTTTAATGTTTGTATATCATGTGTTAGATGGTGTTGGTTTTACTAATTAAATATGATTTTACGAGAAACTTGTGGATTAAAATTAAAATGTGGGATGAGACATATTATCTGGAAAATTAATTTAAGATTTTTTTTTTTTTTTTGTGAAAAAAATTACACTTGTTCGTTATCCAGATTCCTAAATAGTAACGTGTGTTAGGTCAAAATATATAATTATTCAGAAAAAATACTTAAGTTTTTTGTCCTTTTTGTATTGCTGCATGTTTTTATTTAAGAATAGAAAGAGGAGGAATTTTATAAGCATTAACAAGTCACATGTCCCTGAATCCCATCAGTATTCTTTCTCTGGAACTGGGCTTACTCTGTAGGTTCGAGGTTCTTACAGTAAGACCTCGTTTAGCACTTAATTTGCGTACCTGGACGATAATGCTCTAAATGAAACGGAGGTAAACTAGATCATTTTAACACACAATAAATAAGGAAAGGGAAACACACAGCCGAAAATAATTTTTTAAATTTAAATTTAATTTTTATTAATTTACATACACTTATAATTTACATATATATATTACATAACATAAATATGCACACAAAAATGTTGAAATTCGTTTTTGTAATAAAGACCCTGGCGCTTCTGCAACTCTTGGTTTTTTTTCCCCCCGAGTAGGTCATCTTATGTCATTTCTCATATTCTGTTCCTCTCTTTAGGCAAATGTTGGTAACAAAATGTCTTGTTTTCTTCTGCACTCTATTAAAAATCTGGATCAATTGCTACAATTTAATCAATGATTTCGGTCATTGTTACCAAACATTTACTGCAGAAATCAGTAACAAGTGCCTTGGGTTCTTCATTTTAAGAATCACTATTTTGAAGTTGTACATTGATCTCTTCATTTGCTTCTTTAAGGTCGTTGTTGGTTAGGTTCTCACCAGAAACCTGCAATAACTCCTTAATATATCTTTCTCATCTACATGTTCTGGCCACACTTCATCAATTAGGAGGGGAAAGATAAGCCTAATTCGTTGATAATCCTTAGACACCACTAACCATACTTTATATTCCTCACCCCGTTCATGTATTTATCATTTATTCAATTCTTGCCAAAAGAGGAATACAAGACCTATGGCATTTATGGTGTTATTTATTTGCTCAAATTGCACAACTAATTTTGTATCTTGGCTGTCTGTTTCTATCAATATGCAACGAAATTGCCCTATTATTTCAACGTGCCACAAAGATGATTTGTCCTAAACTTTTATACGACTTTCTGATTCACTGGCTAACCACTTTACATAGAATTCGCGCTTGTCGAGAACTTACTTTATCTTAAATCGCATTTAGTATCAGTCTTTCCAATATTACTGTCTGTAAACGAAATTATTTGACGTAAGACATTTATTAGATTTGGCGAGAATGAAATTGGGAACTTGCAATGAAAATAAAATTCAAAAAATTTGTTCCTATACAGCCGCACCATTTCGGCATCACAAACGAAGCAAGCTAGACCCATATGATTCTAGAGAGCGCTCTATACAACAATTAATCCAATTAAAATGGTGGGAGAGGCTTTAATGCTTAAAAGAAAATATAAAGAAATGAAGCCCAAATCAGAGGAAATTCCAAATGAAGAAATGGTTAACACAGAAAGAAATAAAAATATTATATTAACTCTAATAAATGTTGATGACAAATATAATTGGTATTTCAAATATTTCTCATCTTATATGAAAATTGTAAGAATGATAACAGGGATTTTAAAGTACTGTAACACCTTAAAAACTGACTGCAAAGAGTTTTTTAATAATAAAGATGCTTCTGAAATCGAAAAAGGCTGAAATTACTATTTTATTGCTAATAACAAAAATAAAACTTTTCTAGCTTAAGACTTGAGAAATTTAATCAACTTATACCACCTTTGGATTGTCTCGGTTTCACTACAACCAAGATTAATGTTACAAATCCGAATAATACAGTGAACTAAAGGACTTAAAATATTTTATTTTACCATCCAATCATACAATAGTTAAGTATACTCGTTATAAGTCTTCAATTGCGAATTGTTATGTTCTGGTACTTCAGTGGGGGTATATCAAACTTAAGAAAACAATTTTGGATCTTAAGGAGTCTCAGGGGTGATAGATTTATCTCGACTGCTGAAAATGTACACAATTTTCGACAAGCTATAATTCATTGAAATTAAAATAAATTATTTGTATGTTTTTACACTTGCTTTATAAAGAAATTAATTTCCTAAAACATGTAAAATAATTGAAATTTATTATTAATTCTTTTTTATATTACGAGTCCACGAATATAATAAAATTTTCTTGTAGGACATTTGAGTAGGTTTCACTATACGCGCAAAATATTTTGTACACAAACGGCTCTAATGACTTCCAGTAAATTGATTTCTGAAATCAAATATGCCTTGTTTAATTTGCTCTTATTACAAACGAAATACAGAGTTTGAAAAAAAAAATTTAAGAAAATAAAATATTTCAAACTATTAAAAGTAAAATGAACACACACACACACACACATATATATATATATATATATATAACACTACATTTAAGTGCAATTTAAAGAGTATATTATACTACCTAAAAAATTCTAAGTGTCCAAGTTTAATAGTTTTTGAAATATCGAACGAGCAAGTGAAAAAAACTCAAACTAAGAAAAATGCGTTTAATGTTTTAACATTCTATTATAAAATAAAATTTTGAAACTAGATGATTCAAATGATCCAGGATGATATAATTTCCCTTGTTTACTCCAACTCTGTTTCTTTATTTGTTAAGCTCCGAGACCCTCAAAAATGATTCCACATTCATTTTTTTTTTACATTTGGATTCGAAGTTTATCATCTCCTTCCAGTGATAAGCTTACATTTCAAAATATTTTTTTATGTCAGGTTTCTCTAAAATAATAGTAAGTATTTGACGTTCATCATTGTAAATATTAGCCGTCAGATTTGTGGCAGTCTTTAAAAATTGAAGACCGGAACCGATCGACTTAGAACAAAATTTCGAGATTAACGAATTTAGACTTTTATATTGGTTTTTCATCTTGCCAAGCTTCCTACTAATTCATCCCAATGTTTAAAAATTTAATGTGAATTATTAAGCAAAATAAACGGAAACACACATTGAATTCGAAAATACGTGGGCGTGGCATTTAAATACCGATTTTACGAAAACATACTATGCAATATTTTAGATAACTTGTGAAGTTTTTTAAGTATCGTCAAATGGTTGATATCAAAATGTTCAATATAAAATAACAAATAACATTTTTTTTTTCAAAGAATCGGAAAATTTTGAAGTTTAACACTTTTGAGACCCCTTAACAATAATCAATAAGAAATTGCATTAGGCAATGAGCAAAAGGCCAAAAGTTGTAATGCTACTCCGTGAATATTGCCAAATGATAGCGAGACAGATACGGCAAGTTTTGAATTTGTTGCATGCGATCTAGCAGGATCAATTTACGTAAGAAATGGTCAAAAATAGCATATTGTACTTTACAAACGTTCCGTATTTCAGGCTATACTTTTGGAATTGATTACAGTTTTAAGAACCAATTTTTTTTTAAATCCTTGAAGACATTTTATTCTACGTTGAGGAAGACCTTACTTAATCTACTCTGACAACAGGACAATTTTTTGGGGGGCGGAGGGGAGGAAGAGAGAGTCTGTGGCGACCGTGTTTTATTATTTAATTCTATTGCCACCTTTCCATGCAATTGAAAGTCAATAAATGTTAAACTCCAATTGAAGGTACGTAAGTGCAATACGTCGTTCTCTCTCTAATCTTACTTAGCTCGTCAATTCTAGATTATGATGAACTAATGAAGTTTTAGCTAACGAATTCACTCTTTCTTATTCAAACACTTCTCAATAACAGTAGCTCAGATAAAGTAGCATTCAGCGACTCTCTTCAACAACAACGCCAGAAGTTAAAATGCCTTATTAACTAGCCAGAATAGGACATCATCTTTAGCCTGGTTGGTAGAGGCGCAGTAAAAAGCGACCGGTCAACTTTTGTTCGGACCCTCTGGACCAGGAATCGAAACACAACCGGCCCACCAAGGTCAGACCAACTACTCTGTCCCCCTCCTTGGGGTCGAAAACCACCACCCCGTTGAAATTATATTAATTAAAGAATTTGGGCTTGATATGTGTATGGTATAGATACCATGCTGAAATAAAATAACTCATATTTTATCAGGTGAAAAAATAAGTTTAAGAAATTAGAATTTTTTTTTCAATGAAACAAAATATTGCTTCCAATATATTAAGCATTGCTTCTAATATGTTAAGCACGTATATTCTTAACAATTGCAAATGAGCAACATATTTACGCAGAGCCACGATTTTGATAGCTGCGCAATTTCAGAACAAAAATAATAAGTGTAGCAGATGACGAAAAGCGTCATATATCCGTACAAAAGACAAAACATGTAAATTGTTTTTTTACTCCAAATTTTCAGCAGCGAGATTTGTACAGAAAATTACGTTTCTGAAGGTAAGGGGTGCTGTAATTTTTCATTTCTCACGGAATTAATTGGGTGAGAAGTATTTGTAAGACATTATTTGAGGCTGTTGTTCGTGATTGAATTAAGGCTTTTGAGATAATGCAAAGATTCCTCAAAGAGTCATAGTCATTAACGTGTCGAAAAGTACTGTTTAACCTGATTACAAGTACAATCAAAACGAGCTTAGCTTTAATTTAAAGATAAATATATATTAATCTTTAAGTTGATATTTTTAAATGCAAAATAATACATAATTCATATAGCTTGAGGTGTTTAACTAAGTACCTTGGTAATTATTGATAAATTAACAACCATTGATACTTATATGAAATCAAAAGAAGAATTAACGTCTCAAGCTTTTATGAATTGTATATTATTTTACATTCCAGAAAAATTATTTTTACTCACTTTTTAATCCATCTTTAAATTAAAAAAATGGTTTAATAATGTTTTTACTTACATTTATTTAATTCGTTTTAGTCTGGACATTTAAACTAAAATGCAATTACTTGAGCTATAAGTGTGTACAAAATTTCAACTCAATTAGAAGCTATTAAAATTCAACTACAAATTTTAGAGTGGAAAGAAACATATTTGTATACATACCTATGAAATAGCATGTTAAATAAAGCTAGTTAATGAAGACTAATAAAGAAAGAACTGCTCTGTGGAAAGTATCGAAGAGCTACCTTTTAGAAGCCATGAAAAGAGCCCTATTCCTCAAGATCTTTGCTAACTCTATTCTTGTTATTTGCCAGAACTACTTTTCGGCGATTAAATCATTCTGATTTCATATATGGAAACCTGTTAAAGTATATATAAATTAGCGAACCAAGCCGCTCTGTTAAAGTGTATATAGTTTCGCCATACAACCCTGAAAGCTCGTGAAGTTCCAAGGTTTCTTGAGAATTGGTTGGTTGTTTATAAATGTCGTACTTGAAACAACACAAGGCTTTTTGCGATAGACCATAAAATTTTGAACTTTGGTCAAGTGACGAGAACATCACCTGGGCTCCAAAATTCCACCTCCCTCTCCAAATTTCCACACCACTCCACGGGAAGACTTAGAACCTCGACAAATTAATGCGCACCAGCCCCCTACACGGGAGTATTTTGTAGCTTCAGGATTTGAACTCAAGACTCGATGGAAACAACGTCAATCGCTAGTTCGCGACTATGACCACTAGGCTACCGTGATCAGTTTCATGAGAACGGAAGAATCAACAACGTACCATCAACAGTTTTTTCAGCCACTCGTGTCTGTGTCTGGAAGTTCGTGAGCAAAAAGAAAACTAATAAACCTCTCCCAATCTGAACTGCGAATTCCTTTTGTGTTAGTCGAAAGACCAGTTTGAGATAGTTAACCACGAGCAATTCGCGTGCACAATGTTTGGTGCTTAATGAGGCGTTAACATTTCACAACAAACATGCCATCAATGGGAAAGATTACGTTGGTATAATGAGCTTATTCACTTCAATCAGCAATTGTGGCGCAGATTAATTTTCTCTGACGAAGCTCAGTTCAACATCAAGAGCGATTCTGAACACCTGCTAGTGTAGAGATGCAAAGGAGCTTTCTACCATCACCGGGATGTCCTTCAAATTGATTGCTATAGTTGAGGAGAGCGTTGTAGAAAGACATTACATACAATGACAGGACATTTATGATTTTATTAATTATTATTAATAAAATCATAAATGTCTTATTATTATCTGATATTTCTGATGCAGATTCAATGACATGACAATCTTACCAAATTGTCCTGAGTCATTTTTTGCTTCGATACACTCCTCTGTGATGCGAGGGATCATACTTTTTTTTATTGGTGTCAATACAAATTCAAAAAGGATAACTTAAATGTCAGAAACATTAGAAGATATACTGAGTGCATAACATGACTTTCTCAGACTTAAATCTGAGGTATATGCCTAAGATGCATACTTCCCTTTTTCGAAACACGTAGTGGGTCCAATTAGCATGAGAGACAAATGGACAAAATCCTCAATCTCTCTTTGATAGTTTGGAGAGCACGCATAAAAGTACCAAGTGTGCATCAGTGTCTGAGGAGACATCACTCCATATAGAGGGACACATACATGTCCTTAAGTTTACATGAATGAATCTTTTGATAACTGTTTAAGATTTCTCCATTTTTTTAAATAATTTTCTTAT
Source organism: Nephila pilipes (assembly GCA_019974015.1). Taxonomy (NCBI): domain Eukaryota; kingdom Metazoa; phylum Arthropoda; class Arachnida; order Araneae; family Nephilidae; genus Nephila; species Nephila pilipes. The sequence continues at coordinate 147,589 of BMAW01131133.1, forward strand.
TTTGTGGCATAATCCTAATGCTCGTCTCATTTGTCACCTTTGTGACTCGAATCACAAATTTAAATTTCAACTTAAGTGCAAGCACAAATAAAGTAATTAAACAAGTCAATTGTATTTTAAAATAAAGTTAATTAATTCTCTGACAAGGGAAACGCTCTAAACCAGTTTCACCTCCCTTACCACGAGTCCAATAACTTCTGTAATATAGCAAAGAATACGCTTACCGGAACATGATGCGAGTAAATCCTCCGATTAGTTAATCGACCAAGCAGCATATAGAATGCTAGCCTCAACAAATCACGTTGAAAGTTAGAAAATTCCTGCTCACTTCACACTAGCTCTCTTCCTAATACTGTAACCTTTTTCTCAATTCAATTTTCAGTCGCTTTTATAAGACTTGATTATATCTATTCACACAATTTCCAAAGTTTGCTTAATTTGCATAACCACGCCTCATATGATTGGAAAAAAGTTGGATAGTTAAATAAAAAGTCAGAAAGAAACCCCAGATGCTAGTTAATGGAAATTTCGCAAATTGCCCATGTTACATTTTGTTTTCCCATGTGGCGAAATCTCTACCATTTTACATTGTAAAAAAAATACAAAATACCACCTCTAGACGAATGTAAATTACCATTTCTTCAATCAATGTTTATTATAAATTATTCTGCATTTTTTTTCACTTCACTTAATTGTTTAATAGAAAACATGTAACTTGTTACGAGGCCAGCTATTTATTTAAAATTACTTTACATAAACGTAACGTACTAAGATGGTATCCTGATGACATATCATGGATTAGCTCCTAAAGGTTCTCAGACTAGAGATTAAATTTCATTGGAAATCGCCGAATAGAACAAAGAAGTCCGCCTAACGTTAAATATAATTGTATCTCAAAGCACTCACGTGGCCAGGTCAAGAGGTTGCGGTGACAAATTAGATATCATTACGGTAATCGAACCATAATTTAAAGTTTAATATCCGTCTTGAAGGAGCTATTATACAGTTCTGATAAGAATAATTAAAGATGAAATGTATAGTACCATTGGATTAAATTACAGAGGGAGCGCTTTTATCTTTTATTATCGTTGAAAAGGAATGCTTAACCTTATTTTTTACTACCTCTCTTTTCTTTTCCTTCTTGCTGCTTATTAAACATTTATTTATCAATGTCATATCTACTACAGAACAAATCCTTCCATTTGTTGACGTCATTTGTCTACGACGTTTAGCTACGTGTCTTTTCTTCTTTTTTTTGCGTAATTTCGTAGTTTGAAACGTCTGTTGCGTAATCTTATCAATGAATTAGTGAACAAATACTCAAACAGAGGATGGATCCGAACAGCTGATAACATGAATTACCTGCGCATGCACGGAAGGACTTGTTATCGTTACATGGATCTCTTTAGTAACATCTAGAAAAGATTCTGTTTGCTGATTCCGTTGCTTCTAGAATAAATCCATTTGCTGCATTGCTTCTTTTCTACTTTAAAGTTGTATTCGATACACAGAATTGAAGAGGCTGCACACATGAGTTTTTTAAAGTTGTATTCGATACACAGAATTGAAGAGGCTGCACACATGAGTTTGTGTTCTATGTAGCTAAATTCTGAGCAATATTCTTAAGAGTTCTAAATATTTTTATTTAGGCCTCTTCATCGTTTTTTGGATAAACGATCTTTTGAGTTCTTCGAAAAATCTAATCCTTTGGTATGAATCAAACACTCAATAGAAAACATCGCATTTATCAGTATTTTATTATTTAAGAAAGATTCATTAAAAAATTGAAAACAATTTCATCTGAAGTTCTTTTGTTTATTTTAAAGAAACTATTTTTCAATTATTTCATATATCATATACACAGAACATTTAATGGGAAAGTTTCATGATAAAATGATTTATTTTATCGGTGGATTTGTCAGAATTTCACGCATTGATCATTATTAACAGCTTCATTTTTTTTAACTTTGATGTCGATCATATTTTTAACGATTCTTAAAATTTAAATAGTATTTACTTTAAACAAAACTTAAAGTAGTTCTACAAATGTTTTGTTTCATTTTTTACTATCCTGTTTTAAAATTTAGGTAGAATACAGTTAAAGAAAAACTTACTATGAACAGATTAATTTCACATAAATCAAGATCTTTAAAATAAAAATCATAAAATAGAAGATTGAAAAGCCACAGAACATCTTTGAATATCTCGATAGAGATTACTTGCATTTACAAGAGCACCTACTATGGCTGCAACAGTTTTTGATCACGAGGCTTAATAATATGAGAAGGCCATTTCGGAATTTCTGTGAAGTGTATAAAAACTAAAAAATAGTTACACATAATGAGTAAGATATATCACCCTGAAATGTATTATTATTAAGCAAACCATTTGACTTATTTTATATTGTTGGCTGAAAGTGTTATGTCTACGTCTCTCGTTTCAGAAGAAATCTCTTGAAACCGATAAATCAACAATCAATATTAGAAAAACAAGAGTCAGATCTTTCAACATATACCAGTCGTTTCTGAGATTTATATTATGAATAAAATATTTGACTTATTCATGTTCGATTAACATTGTTAGATCATGAGATGTTTTCTCTTCAGTTAATATTCAAAGTAAGCAGGCAGAACTAACCTAAGGTTCTATAATATAAGATACCATTTGCGTCAATGTAAATTTTTTTCAAATCTCTGATATGACTTCCCCTGATTTTTAATAGTATTTAAAATTTAAGTATCTTTACAGAATTTATTTTGATGTTACCCATATATAAGTTGCCCTAAAAATTTCCCACCGCAGCTTTAAATAAGATTAAAAAATGCGCAATTTTTTTCTTTTTAAAGAAAAATATGACACGTAGATAGAGGACCATAGTTATTTCAGCGGGTATGTTTTCAATCCCTTAAGAAAAGGACAATTGACCTTGGAGCGCCAGCGACGTTTCAAACCTTCGATTTGAAGAAAAATTGAGCGGTCGTTTTTTGCTGAGCGCTTATCAACTGGAGCAAAAAAAGACGTCACCATCGGGCTAATTATAAAGGCCTTTTAACTTCTAGTATTGTAGTTGAAGAGAGACGTCGTAGTATGAAAGTAGAATGTTGTAGCATTTCAAATATCCTTGAGAAAGCCACATTTAAAATTCTGCTGCTCTCTATATATTTAACGCTAAAGCTTTGACTTGTCTTAGTTACCTAAACAATCGGACTATCAATCTCTTGGTCCCTAGTTCTATTCTGAAATTAATTTTTTTTGAATTATTTGATATAAAAATTTAATTATTTTTTCATATTAATTGTAAAAAATTTTATTACCGATCTAAGTATTGTAAACTTTGTTGCTAATTCATTCAATACATTAAAAAAGTCGTTTTTCAATCCACCATTTATGCAACATATGTCTTCTATTTAAATAATAAAAAATTTATAAGCCATCAAAATATTTAAAATTAAAAATTTGGTAACTATTATATTTTTTACAACGTTTTTCTGAATTTCACTTGGTGTGTGTGTGTGTGTGTGTGTGTGAGTGTGTGTCATCAAATTTTCGATCGTTAATTTAACCAACTTCCCATCAAGCTAGAGCTTTGAAATTTTGGGAATCGTTCGTACTCGCCTAACCTATTTAAACGCTTGCGACAAGTTTTAACTCATATATTTTTTTTAATAATGCAGTTTAGCCCAATCACTTGGCGCAATTTGAATAATTGCCAAACTTGGCGATTTTTTTTTTTTTTTT
>BMAW01131133.1:151426-214653 GCA_019974015.1 Nephila pilipes
TTGGCGTTTTTTTTTTTTTTTTTGGCTGATTGTTAAGTCCGCTTCTCGGACCAATTTAGCAACATTTGGCAAAATACCTCCAAATAATTCCTGTCTCCAAGAGTGGTTTGACTAAACTGTATTCTAACCATTTAATTTACCGGTTTAATTAATTTTAGTTAGTTTTAACGTTGTTATGTATTTCACTTGGTGTGTGTCTATATATATGTGTATCAGTGTGTCATCAAATTGTCTATTGTTAATTTAACCAACTTCCCATCAAGCTAGAGCTCTGAAATTTTGGGAACCGTTCTCATTTGCCTAACAATGCAATGTTTAGATATTTGTGACCAGTTTTAACTAATATTTTAATAATTTTTTTAATAAACTTTGCCACCATATAAAAACGTTGGTTTTTATTTCGAATTATTAACTATGCATGCTGTTAGATGAAACAAATCATACAATCATACGGAACGTGTTGTATGATACAAATCATTAAATTACATTCATTATTACCTTTAATATCAAGTTATTTGTTAGAAATTTATTATCGTTAATGGTTATATTACATAACATTTCAATTCGTATTTTTCTCTCTCTTGATTGTATGTGAATCATCCCATAAAATGGACCATTCAAATAAATGTAAAATTAATGCTTCTTTTTATCTCGTGTATAAGTACTTATGGTAGTTAATGAATCCATAATTACCTCGTTGGTATCTTAGTTAAGCATCTCAAGCTTTTATTAATTATATATATCCTCTCCCCCATCCCTTTCCCAGATCGTCATTGCTTGAGCAGACTATAAAACTGTATTGTCATCGAAGATATAAATGTATGCAAAATTTCAGCTCAGTCGAATGATAGGAAGTAGATTAAAGTTCAAATATAAAAAGCAAGAGCCTCAAGTTCGTAACTGCTTAAGCCCACCGTAATATTATACTGTTATCAAAGTTACACGTGTATGCAAAATTTCAGCCCGATTGGATGAGTGGATTAAAATTCGAGTACAAATTTTGAAATCAGTCTGGTGCTTACAGTGGAGTATCCGGGGGGGGGGGGGAGACAAAAGCAAATATGCACCCTCCAAAATTTTTTTCTCGAAATTGCAATATTTCAGAATAATTAATTTATTATACTATTTCAGTGTTTTAAAAATTAAAGATAAGAATTTTTTTTCTCCTCGTGCTTTTTTTTCATCACAAAGAGAAAAAAGGATTTCAACTAAGCCAATTCCTGTGAAAACAATAAAAATGTTTTTGCTGTGACCGAAAGAATGCATTTGGGTCAGTGTTTGTAGACGAAGAGAGAAAGGTGTGTGCATCCCTTCAGAAAATTCATCCCCCAAAAATTCAAATTATATTCTCACGGTATTTTCATTATTTTTCTTAAATGACCTTCATGTTTGTAAATTTTATTAGCTTGATAAAATCACATCGGAACTTGAACTGTTTTAAATAGGAGAAACTAGACTGATTTTGCGTATTATTTACTTCTTACCAAATGATAATTAAATTAGAAAATTGCTTCTTTCATGGAAATGACGACATGCATCCTTCAAAATTAATTTCTGGGTAATTCCCTGGGGCTTTCAAGAGCCCCCTTCAAGGTCACACGAAGTTTGTTAATGTTTTGAAGCATACCATGTTACTGTATTGTTATCGGAGAAATGCGTGCATGCAAAATTTTAGCTGGATAGGATAACAGGAAGTGGGATCGGATAATTGGAAAAAAAAGATTTTTATTTTTTAAAATTCTTCTTTCATGTAAAATAAATAAAGGCTATAGTATAAAAACTCTTGATAAGTTTTAGTCAATTTATAAATCTTAAATTAATATAGTTAATTCCGCTATTCAAAGATTAAAAATAAACCAATTTACTTAACCTATGATTCAATTTTATTTATGTTAATTATGACTGCTTATCACAGAATTGATCCATAATGTTAAGAAAGAATTTTCTTAAACATTCATTTTTAAGACATGTTTACTTCTATCAAAACATTAAAAAGCATTATGTAATATTCTTCATCCTGCACATTTTACTTTTAATTTAAAAAAATTTGAAAATTGCATTTTCAAAGGCATCACACTATTCGATTTTTAATACAATTGTGCAAGGGAAAACTGTTTAAATTAAATAATTTTTCATTCATGTTCATTAAGTTTCACATCATTTCTAAATTCTTTTTGTGTGTGTGTGTGTTTTTAATAGAACATGTTTAAAAATTATAAATTCTCACGGATTAATCACATTCGAATGATGAAACGAATCGGAAAATACTTGTTTCTCACATACTCCACATAACAGTACGATGGAATCATATTCTTCAGCAATTGTTGAAGATGATTACTCATCCCCCCCCATAAGAAAATGTTTCGCGTAATGTTTGGAACAAAAGAATTTTATATAATAATTCTATTACACATATATATACTTCCAAGAAATTTTATTTTAAAAGTATTCCAGAAATAAATGTACTACTCTCTCTCTCGAAAACAGTTTTATTGTCTGTTTTTTTAAATCTTTATTTCCATCCTTTTGAATAAAAGAAAATGGAATAACAATATACATAATGGCATTCCTACCAGAATACTCCCTCGTTCTAAATCACCTATTCTAGCAAAATATGAGTATCGTAATCATATATCTTGTTTCACGTTCAATGCACGCACCTGCAAGTCACGTGACGCATTGAAGTATGAGTTTGGTGAACTTAATATCAAAGTTTCTTTGTGTGACTGTAGCGTGATCTCAAAGGTTAAAAGAAATGCCTTATTGTAACTTCCTATCTGCTCACTTGAAAACTTCTGCCGACTTATAGTCTGATGTATAAATAGATTGCCTCATAAAATGTCTCTAAAAATAGGTATTGACATAACGATTACACAAAAAATACTTATGATCGAAAGCATAAATTGTATATACCAGACATTCCGTTGGTTACTTTAGTGGTCATCTTTTCTTTCTCGAGAATTTTCACATAATGTTTATTTTCCCAAATCTTTGAATAATAATTTGGATAAATGATAAAAATATAATTATTCTGGTAAAATTGGTATTATTTTATGTTTAATAATTTAATTATGATAATAAAGGAATTATTCGTGAAGTTTTCATAAAATTTCTACCAATTATTTCGGAAAATAAAATAAAATCTGAAAAATTAATTAAAATATATAGATTTCGGATTAAGATTTATAAATTAATAGTTAGAGCTACAAATTAACTTACATAACTGCAAATTAAAAGGATATAAATTAATCAAGAATTAAACTGAACAACGAAATTTGCTTGGAATATCTCCGGTCCTTGTTAAAATAATAAAATGATATTTTATAACGAAAGTTGCTCATGACGAAATCTATTCATTTAATCTGTTCTTCGTCAAATTGGTATTTTTCTTTTAACCTAAATTCGGTTATCGATTCTTAAAAATACTGTATATATATATATATATATATATATATATATATATATATATATATAATTATTTGTACAATTTTTTATGTATATTTTTGCAGTTTAATTGAATTTGATTAGTATTTGTACTATACTTACTTTCTTCTCTTTTCTATGGTTGATTTTCTGAATTTTGCTGATTTTTGATTTGTTACCATATTTTATTATAATGTAATTTACTGAAGTGTGATGGTTTGATCAGTAATAACGTTATAAACACGCATTATTCCATTCCAAAGTATGGAATCGTGTTAATTACATTATTTCCATTATTCTAAATTTTTGCTTTTCCTTCACTTATGTGGGTTCTCTTTCATTTGTTTTCAATTGCTAAAAAGATATCTATTGTTTTTTTTTTTTTTTTAATTTTCAATTTTATTTTTTTTAATTAATTGTAATAATTTTGCATGCTAATCTTATGAAATGATGCATCCTGCAATCCATATAACTTTGCATAACTGGTCATTCCGGTAATTTGGTTAAAGACCTAATGATTACTGCGTCATCTGTATACGAACATGCTTCATCTGTATTCGAAATATGACATGGTTCTTTCTCTGTCGAATCAAACCGTTTGCCGTGAAACCTTATTTACAAGAATTAATCCTGGGCTGGTTGATTTGAGTTAATGTCCATTTCTAGAGCTACACAAATGTTACTGGTAGCATTCTCGTAATTTAGAGCCTCCGTAAGATGACGATGTATTTACCTACAGAGAGTTGTAAACTCGGTTTATGATGAATGATCCTCAATGTAATTAAATGACATAATTTCGCATTAAAAATCAGCCAAAAAGTTTTAATCTCTCTATTCAAGCTTGAAATAAGAAATATCAAAATAAATTAAAAATTCAGAGCTGTTAACTACTGTCGCGCTTAACTAAATATTATAACGAAGAATTCTACTTATTTCAATAACTTTAAACAGTCGAATTCAACTAACTGGATCCTATTGAAGCAGACTGCTGTTGAAGGAATTCGAGTCTGATATACACGCTCAATATATCGCCTTTTCAGTTGCTCGAGCCTCTATAGTGCTCCTACGAATCTCTCTTTCACCTCCTCAATCCTATTCATTACACATCATTTTTATAAAGCAAAGATCGGTTCTTTCGCAATGTTCGACCTATGATTCGACTTGAACATTGACATCATGAATCTTTGACCATGTCCATTGGACCAGTTAGTCCAGAAATGAAAACACTTCTTTTATTAAAAAAAAAATGAATAAAAAGAAGAAGAACCTAAGTTTATACATATTTCCATTGTTAATTCCATTCAAGGTTGTGGGGGTTTCAAGGTTTGATTGAAAGAAATTTTTAAATCAAATTTCTTTCAACAGCGCATACTAATTGAAGTTCTCATTTCAAATGAGCTGTAAATTATAGAAGAGTGAATGAACTGTCGGGAGAAATTGTGTGCCTAATTCTCTCGTAAATCGGAACAAAGCGTTACCCTGCGTCTAAATAGTGGGCAGGGAACATTAAAATCGGTACCTAAGACTCAGTGAAGTTTTAACTGAAATTGATAATTTAATGGAATGTCATGTTACTTTATATTTATTGATGAATAAAAAATGAACTAAAGCATATTCGTGTAAATAAAAATAAAAAGATCTCTTCAAATGAATTTGAATTCTATCAAAAACTCAAACGTAATGACCCAAAAAGTCTTATATGCATTATAAGCCATACGTTCTCCATTTTAGGATTAGTCTCTATTCCTTGTAACCGACTCTTAGAGGAAATAATTGGGCTATCTTTTTCACTCAGGATCAATTTCAAAATGTTTTCTTATTTATCTCGCAATTTTTATTTACTAATAAGTATGAATGTCATAACAAAATATATTACTACGTATAACACAATACAGATATAAATTATATTATTCAACTTCTTAAATAGCTGTACGTAAATAAATTCGGTAATAAAATAAAAATTGAGCATGGTTTTTAGAGGAAACTACGTAATTTTTATGATCTTCAAAGAAAACATTCTGGAGTGATATTGTTGTTAATCTTAAGCGGAAAATTTCCTTTCATAAGCAAACCATTATGTAAATCTGTATTACAAACTGATTTACAATTATTATTTTGTTGTTATAGTGTCTGATTCTAAATGTGTCTTACTTTTATAAATGAAAGTTGCACGCTGTTGTTGTTATTTAATTATAATGAAATAACAATATTACATATTTCAGGTTCCCTAAAATCAAGTCTAAAGTAAGTTAATAAATAAGTTATACGGCGAAATTCAGTGTTGGTATTATATATATATATATATATTTCCTTGACCAAAACACAGCGAAAAACGCTCTCTTCTCTTACTCTTCCTCTCTCTTGCTCAAACATCCCTCTCTGATGATCATCTGAGATTTTTATGTAGTTTCGCTTCGGCCTCTATGGCCGAAGCCAGACTAAAGTCTGCTACAGTAAAATAAAACTTTATTTAGGCCATGTATTGAATGCTTCATTAATGTTGAACTAACACTTTATATCATTCGTGATATTAGCCTTCAAGATAAACTTCCTCGCTAGTGGCAACCTGAAATTCATATTTTGTTTTGATTTGAAATGATCATTATTTAGTTTTGAAATGAATAAACAATGTTTTGAATTGAATAATTACTAAAAGTAATATAAACTTAGAATTTATTTATTTTTGATTTGAATGAACCATATTGTTGTTTTACATTATTTAATTGAGAAATAATAAATAATATATTGATTTGAATGAATATGTTGAATTGAAAAAGGAATGCCTTATACTTTTTGAAATGAATATTATTTAGTTTTAAAATGAAAATCAACAATGTGTTTTATGTAATGAAAAAAAGGATAATTTTTGAATGTTTAATTATCATTAATGTTAACTAAGTTTTAAAAAGGGTGTTTTGTATTTAAAGGAATGTATGTCTAGTTTAGATGATTTCTATAGATGAAGGTATTAATTTTACAGGAAGGTGTATAATTAATTTAAATGATCAATAATATGAATAAATAATAAACAGATAACATAAGGTTAGCTGTTCCAGTTTGACGTGAGAACAAGTGTGGCACAGTTTTGTCAACAAACCACATTTCTTCATATATATATATATATATATACCGGGTGTCCATAATTAAACGATCCTACTTCAAAATTATGTACAGACGAAACTATTGTTCAGAAAGTTGTAAAATTCTGTGTACGACATAAAGAAGTGATGGGAATTTGTTTGAGAGAATAAAAAAAAATTGGTTCAAAATTTCGCCACTTGAGGGCGTTTTTAATGGAGATCATATTTAGCATACATTTATAACAGTTTACAAATTTTGTTACAACAATAAATGCTCAACATGATGACCACCATTTTCAGTTACTATTTGAAATCGTAAGATAGCATGTTTCGCCGTTGACCGCAGTGTGTTCTGGGAAATGTTAAGAACATGTGAAATACTGTCTTTGAGATCAGGTAAAGTTCTTGGTTGATCACAACTTACCAGCTGTTTTAAATGGCCCCAAAGCCCAAAATCGCATGGATAGTGGTCAGGCGATCGGAGAGACCTCAGATGATGAAATTGGCGGCTGGTCACACGTTCTTCTGTGAAGTGATGTTTGAGAACGTCCTTAACACAACGTGTAATGTGTGGAAGAGCTCCATCTTGCATAAAAATTATGCGTGAAAGGCACTGACGTGCTTGCAGATCCGGAATAATTTTATTCCGTAATAACGATGCATATCGCTGTCCAGTGATAGAACATGTTACTGGACCTCCAGCACCTAATTCCTCGAAAAAATACGGGCCAAGAATAAAAGACGCGGAAAACCCACACCACACCGTTACTTTTGGTGAGTGTAGTGGAACTTGTAAGGTGGAATGCGGATTGTCTGCTTCCCAAATTCGGCAGTTGTGAGTATTCACCGAACTGTCCAAATGAAAGAGTGCTTCGTCTGTCCAGAGGATATTCCAAGGCCATTCTGGGTCAACTTCCAAACGAGCAATAAACTGCTGTGAGAACAGATGCAGAGTCTCGAAATAATGAGAAAGCAATTCCTGCACAAGTTGAAGCTTGTATGGATAGTAACGGAGGATGTTTCGCATGCAGGACAGTTCTGGACAGTTGGATCCAATTCTTATGCCACACGGCGAACACTTGTACTAGCCTGAACGTTGGATGCTTTGTCCTCTTCCACCTGAAGTGCAACTTTCTCTATTGCTTCCGCAGAAACAGGTTTTCTTCCTCTTACAGAACGAACATTCAACGATCCTGTTTCTTCAAATTTGGTTACCATTAATCGAAGATTTGTAGCAGTCATTGGACCTTTTCGCACCCCATTAAAGTCCGAAAATTCCGTAGAGCAACTATTGAGGAATTATCGTTTTGATAGAATAACTTAACTAACAACGCTCGATCTGGTAAACGTAATGACATTCTGAATAGAAATACCGAGCACACTGAAAATAAATTAATCTCCCATGAAAGTTTATTGCTTTTATAACAGTTGCTGTGTGACGACGAAAAAATTTGCATATTTTCGTCTTCCTTCGTGTAAATCCTTTGAAAATTAGTCATCGAAGAAGTTTAATTAAAGTTTGCAGTTCATTTTATAGATTGTGTTTTTTAATGAGTATCAGTTATTGTGTTACCGTGTCCTGTGGATAAAAAAGCGATAAAATACAAATAGAAAACCGGTAATAAATGTGGCCTTCATTCAAAAGCGCCCTCTAGTGGCAAATTTTGAACTAATTTTTTTTATTCGCTCAAACAAATTCCCATCCCTTCCTTAAGTCGTACACAGAATTTTACAACTTTTTGAACAATAGTTTCGCCTGTAGACAATTTTGAAGTAGGATCGTTTAATTATGGACACCCGGTATATATGTGTGTGCGTGCGGGCGGGCGGGCGGACGGGCGGGCGTGTGTGTGTGTGTGTGTAGGATTTTCCAGTTAATTATCGAAGAATTAATTTTATTTTCCAATGTACTGTAAAACCAGTTTCCTCAGATATTCGATAGATGGCCCCACGAATCGGCATCATGTGATAGCTCATGCAGCGCCACCTATTCCAGAACAAAACTGAGTGACCGTTCGTTTTCGTTCTCTATTTTCCCTCCACTTTCCACTTCTCTTCTCCTTCGCATTACCAGCGTTAAAAGTAAACTCCAAACGCCCGAGCGCGTTCCAGCGCCCTTCGCTAATATGGTTAAATGAGGCAGTCATCTATTTCACTCCGAAGAACTGGTCAGTTCATCATCTCCTCTTGTAAATATATTTTCATCCTTCATCTCTCCATTTAATAAACAAGTAAAACTAATGCAAGCATTGTCATTGAATTTCTACAAAAACAACACAGAATCCGGAAATGGAATTACCCCCCTTGGACAACAAAGAGCAAACCATCTTAGATTCGGAACGTATAATCTCATCAGCCAACAGTCTACATATATATATATATATATATATATATATATATATATATATATATATAATTTATAATTTTAAATGTTAGTTCTACATTAATTAAACATTCTAAATACATGGCCGAAATAAGATTTTATTGATTCTTGCAGACTTTAATCGGGCTTCAGCCACCAAGGCCGAAACGATGCACCATAAATATTTCAGTTGATCATCAGAGGAGTGTAAGAGCAAGAAAGGAGAGAATAAGAGAATGAATTTCGTTGTTTTTTGGTTATATAGCAGGGGATTTCAAAATAAATGTCATATAACACGTGGTATAGGACTAGGGATTCTAGGGAATACCAACAAAAGACAGGGATTCTTGTAGGAATTATTTTGGCAGATTTATGATCGTAGGAAAAGGGATTAATACAAATTTTATGAGTATGTGATTTAATAAATAAAAGGATAATTTGGAAGGGGATCAGGAAATAATAATGAACTCTTTACTTTTAAATTGGGCTAAAAGGGATATAATAGAAAATTAAATTGTTATCAAGAGAAATTATTAAATTAAAAATTAAATCATAATATATATATATATATATATATATATATATACATTCAATATTTAAAAGAAAATGATTTAAACTTAAAGTTGTTTGAAAGAAATAAAAATATGCTATTAGCAACACCACGTCATATTTTTGATTTTAAAAAATTTACTGGCAACAAACAAAAGAAAAGGAAGAGTTTTGTTCCAAGATGTAAAACCGAACGTTGAAAAATTGTTCTTGTACAAATTGTTTACATAATTTCAGTTTGAAAAGATGTGTCAAAATAAATGCGATGTCCAGAAAACAAGTCGTCTTTTTTAACAGTCTGTAATATAGTACAATATATAGTATGAATATATATATATGATTTTTCTGAAATTATATATATATATATATATATAATTTCAGAAATAAAAAAAAATTCAAGTTAGACTTAAACTAAGACAGATATTTTTCTTGAAGAAAGAGGATTAAAATTATTAGGATTTCGCAGTTCATTAAAATATATGATTCATTTTATTTCACAACTTAATCTAAGAAACTGTTTTAAAACATGATAATTAGTTAATTAAGTCATTCCATCAATGAATGTAACAGAAAACACTAATTTTTTTAAAAAAATCTAATTCACATACATATGTTAAAATAATACTCCTATGCATTTCGAACAAGCCTTTAATTATATGTGTTCCAATTTGCAAAAATTCTTTCTTGAAGCTCCTGTGGGAGTATTTCTATAATGAATTATTCATTCTTGAATATATTTTTACATTTTGTGTGTGTTTGCGAAATATCAATTACATTAACTATTGTATCTCATGATAATTGTAATGTGCACTTGGATTAGAATAATTCGATTTTCTTTTTAACTTTAACGATGTAATTTGTAATAATTTTTTTTTCTATTTTCTATTTCTATACCTTTTCGAAGTGCTGGTTGCTGTGATAGTCGAGTGGTAAAAGCACTGAGTTCATGGCTAGTCTTGCTTCAGTCGAATCATAAGTTCGAGCCCTGGTACCTAAGGACCCATCGAGAATAGCGGAGTTGAAACTCATTAAATCTGTTGAAGTTCAAAATGTTTGTGTTGGGATGGCGGGGAAGTTAAGAGAGAGAGAGTAGGGTACCGGATCTCATGTGCCGTCCGCGTCACTTGAACGTGGTTTGAAAATTACGAGAGCAGTCGCTAATAGCCTGTGTGTTGCTTCTATAAAGGCGACGTTAGTAAATATAATCTGCAAGAATTATTATAAATATAATTATAAATATGTGTGTATTTTTATCAGAAGAACTTGTTTTATACATAAATTTCTTGTCGACGTCTCCAAAATAAATTTTTGTAAATTCTACAAAAATAAAATTATTACAAAGGCGTCATTTCAATTTATTCACATTATAAAAATAGGTAGTATACTTACATAGAGGCAGTTAAAAAAGTATCTGTTTTGGACGGCATTTGGCAATTCTAAAAAAAAGTTTATTTTACTATTGTATGCTGCCATCCGTTAAACGGCGCAAAACAAATTTGACACTGATTCGTAGGTCAATTTTGAATTGTTTCATTTCAGTTGTTATTATACATCAAATTGTCCAGTCGATGAGACTTGTGTTCATCATTGTGCATCTGAAACTATCAAATATCAAAACAATGGCTTGTTTCCGATGGATCTGGTCCAAAGGAGACGAACACAATTTCATTAGCCGGAAAAGTTAAGATTATTTTTGGGGGGAGGGATGGAAAGGGTCGTCATACTTATGAACTTCTTCGAAAAAGGAAAAACGATCATTGGATGATAATACAGTGAGTTGCCCCATTCCCCTTTCCTATTTTTAACATGGGTACTTTTTGAACCATTTACGAATATTTGCTTCGTAAAAATAGATAATGTTGCCCTAATTCTCTAAAAAGGAAGGAAATTATGCTAAAGTTGGCTTTTCAGATAATACTTACCAAAAATAACCACAATACAAGTAGATGACTTTTACATTGAAATTATTTCTGGTCTCTCTCATTGGCTTTTCCATTTTAAAATTTATATTTAAGTGAAATTTTAACGTATTTCGGTGATAGTCTTGTAAAGTGGTAGTATTTTTGCAATTTCTTTTCAGAATTGTTCGTGCATGCCTTTCGAAGTCACTCGTACATTTTAAGGATGACCTTCTTCCGTTTAAGATGTTAAGCTCACTGCTGTAAATTAGAGGAAGATATTTAAAAAATCTCTTTTTTAGTAATAGTAGGGTATGGAATATTTATGTAAATAAGAAATCGATCTTTAGATGCTTAAAATGATTATCTCCTTTTTTTTAAGCTTAGATTCAAACAAATGTGAATTATAATACAACAATTTAAAAGAGAAAGAGATAAAAAAAAAAACTTGTTATATCAGTTGAAGATATACAGGGTGCCTACTAAAGTCCCTTACCATCTTCTTAATTTCGGAATGGTTGCTGCTATGTTCATAAAAGGGATGTCTAGGTATAGTAAAGTAGCCCTGCGCTACTGAATGAAACCACCTATGGCGTCACCTGGTGGAAAAATGCAGAATCTCGAAAACGGAACAAGACAGGGGGGGGGAAGGATTTACAAAGCTATACAATATCATCGATTTAGTACGAAGACACCTTGTGGATGTTAATGCAAAGAATAGAACGGCTAAAACTAGCATCCGCGATTCCACGAGTGATACCACTGCGCCACATTACAGTGTCGTGTTTTGCCCAAAAGATAATCGTTTCTCCTTCTGTTCAAGTTTCGTGATGTCACAATGTAGGAAATCGAGGAAAAAAAACAAATGCTGGTTTCAGCCATTCTATTATTAGCATTAATGTCCACAAGGTGTCTTTTCGTACTAAATCGATCATACTCTACAAGTTTGTAAATCCCTTTTTTCCCTTCTTGTTCCGTTTTCGAGATAGGGATGCTAACTCCACAGTTTTCCACCGGGCTGCGTCGTAGGTGACTTCATTCAGTACTGCATGGCTACTTTACTGAACCTAGACACCACTTTTATGAATATAGCAGCAGCCGTTTTGAAGTTAAGAGGATGGCAAGGGACTTTAGTGGGCACCATTTATACTTATATTTATTTATTCACCTGGTTTCATTGTGTGCAGACAATGCTTAGCAATAATCATTCGACATTGAATCTACTGACTCAATAATGAATCACAGTTCTTTGCATACTGCCTCTTCGGTACTTTTGAATCAGAGGTCTTCGGTATATTTGTCACACCATTTTGAACCAAACTTTATAATAATTCTTGTTTCAAGCAGTCGATCTTTCGGCATTTAGTGTTCTCACCCTTTGGCTGAGGTCGGGTGAGTTTGTTGAATTTGGGACGGATCTGATCTAAGTATCTCTAAGTCCGCAGAAAACTTGTCCCAGTGCACCCTAACAGCACCTTATACAACCGAGCTAAAAAAATTTATACCGGTCTGGTTATCAAGCACTTTTACCCCCCTAGTTGTTCGTGGAGACCTGTGGGAGAAGGCCACCACACAACCTTTTCCTAGGAAAAGTCTTTTTTTTTTTTCGCTGTTGAGGGCCTTCTTGAACCATATGTAGAAGAGGCTGTTTTTCCAGTCATTTTCTCAACTGATACATCTCCGGTTGCATTTTTGTCATTTGGAATATTTTTTCACTGGCATTATCAGTAGTTTCAAATTCAGATGGTCTGTCTATTTGACGCATGTGCCGTAGCCGTTTTATATCATTAGCCGTGATTCATGAGTGAAGTGTCTTAGTTAGATCTTTGAGGCATTTTTTTGTCCTTTGGTGAGTATATTTAACGAGTAGCTCTAGGCTAGGATGTGCTGTCATGTAGAGTTCCATTTTGAGTCACCATTTCAATTGCAACATATTCTCCCGGAGTAGATTGTTTGATATCGGTGACTGTAAAGACGAATTTGAATTGATTACTTCTGGTTCTGCAAAAAATTTATCGCGGTGCGTCTTAATAGAGAATAATTGTCTGTTAAGCTAGCAACTAGGCGTTTTTGTCGTTATTAGTTGTGATCTGTGGAAGAAGACTGCCGCAGTCCTTACGGACTACATGATGCTTTTAAAGCAACCAATATCTCTAGTAATTTAAAAGGTTGTTTGTTGAAATAAACGAAGCGCAGTACAAAGGTCAGCTAATCGCGGCCTATTCACGTCATAATTTTGAATAGAAAACGGGGTCAACGCCTGATATGGAACCTATTTTCCACACCAACGTGAGGATTTCGATCCTGACAGTGCATCAGATGATTTCTACTGCGGACCTTAAGAGGAATCAGAACTCGAACACGTGGCTCGACCGAAACATAGTCGGTCGTAGAATAATGATTTGGATGAAGTGTTAGATAAATAATATAACTGTTAACTCTCTCTCTAAATTTCACTTCGCCGTAACGTGTCGTGACCAAAAAATTTGAAGCTAAGACAACTTCTAGTATACTCAATCCGCTGATTAACTGATTGATTGTTAATGGCACATGAGTCAAATATGGTGATGCTTCGCCAAACATTTGTTTCAATCCGTATCATTACTCATCAATATCTTCAAGTATACGAAGAACACAACATAAAGACGAGGATTATGATGCATCCTTGTAATCTCTATGATAGTAAAGACATCAATGTAATCTATTTTTATAAAAAAAAAAATATTAACAATAATTCATCAACATATATGACTCAACAGCTCAGGATGAGTCAAAATCTTCTCTTGAAGATTCCTCCATAATAGCCTGCCTTTTGGCCTCCCCTCCCTCTTAGTTTTTGCCAGTTCCTCTATCCAGTACCCTTAAAATCGGATTCAACAGAATTAAACCACCGTAGTTAAGGTCTTTCTCTTTTCCGACTAGCAAAGGGTTTGTAACAAAGATATTCTTTTCTGAATGTTTTTCATCCATTCTAACAATACTAAAAGCCCAGTTCATTCGTTTCACTTTAATACATTTAATGACTTCAGGATCATTAAAAATTCTATAAATATCAGAATCAAAATATCTTCGCCAGAGGCCATTTTCTTTGATGCCACTGAGAACACTTCTGAGGATCTTTGTCGCAAAAACAGCAATTTTGTAGTCCCCATATTTAATTAGAGGCCAAGTTTCCGAGCCATACATTAGGACCGGACTAATGAGAATTTTATAAATTAATCTTGTTTTTCTGGGGAGAAAACGGGACCTCAATAAAGAATGGAGTCCGAAGAACGCTTTGTTGGCCAGTGAAATACGATTTTGGATCTCAGAAATGATGTAATTGTTTGCGTTAACCCGAGATCCAAGGTAATTAAAACATGGTACTGTTTCAAACTCATGAGGACCAATTTTTAAATGATAATTGCATCGCTTGATGGCATTTTCATTACAGGCATATACTTGACTTCGGACTCATTTATTGTCAATACCATACGATTTGCAGCAATCCCTAAAGAAGAGAATGTTTTTCTCAAGGCTGGGACACTCCTAGCAATAATATAAATATCATCTGCTTAAGCCAGGAGCAGAACTGATTCGTAAAAGAGGTTTCCACGAGTGTCAATGTTTGAGTAAAAAATAATCTTTTCCTGTGCAATATTGAAGAGAAAGCATGAGACAGACTCACCCTACAGCGAACATCATTGATAACACTTTTTTCTCTGAGAGAGTACCCATGAGTTTAATTTTACTGAATAAAAAGGTGCCTCCCAATGTACACGTTACAAGTCTATTATTAATAATAATAATGAATTTATATTAAAAGAGCGAGTCAATTGCTTCATTTTATCATTTTAAATTTCTAGCTTGAATTTCAATACATGCGTTCAAAATTATTTCAGCACAATTTAATTATATTTCCTGTTTTCTTTCCCATGTTTTTTTTTTTTTTTTTTTTTTGTAATTTTTTTTAAATAAGTAATAATTGTGTTCTGAGCAAACGTGTATATTTATTTTTACACATCCAATAATTTTGCACTTGGTGTTAATCATTTATATAACTTTTTCTCTGTGAAACTTTTTTTTTTTAAGAATCTAAAATCTCTTACGTGTAAGACGTTTAAAAACTTGTTTTTGTTCAAATCCTTGCAAAATAACTCCCTTCCCCTCTAAGAAACTGACAATTTGGCTTGCTACAAATTAGTTTTATAGAAATTTATGCAAATATTTGGTGAAGCTCTGCGTATATATGTATTGATGGCAGAAAATAATTCAAAATAACTAAAAAAACGTAAGTGTGTAGATTAATTTGATATGTAAGTAAACCTTATATCATACAATATCTATCTGCATATCTGAACAAAACAACTTTTTGTTGCTTTTAATTCAAACCTTTGCATAAAGAAAGCTTCCAATTTAAAAAACGAATGCTATAAAGAAGATTTTAAAAAGCATTGAAGTATTGTAGTAAAAGAAAATGAAAATCACTGCTTTTCAATAAATTTTAAACAATTTGCCGTTGATACATACTTCTAGCAGTTTGAAAGTTAATTTTCAAAAGGAAAAAAAATCAACTTAGTGTGAATAGTCCATTTGTTTCCGTGATATCTTCACGAAAATAGTTACGTAATTACTTAATAGTATGTTTTTAAGCTGAGATATGTTGTAACGTTTTAAGTACGTTCTAAGCTTAAGAAATCTTTTATGTTATCATTACATTGAAGAATGTATTTGACCATTCTATTTTTCTTTTCAGGAATTTCAATTCTGCTTTTTGTTTTTAATATGAAATCTTCATTTTTTTTTGGTACAGATATTTTTAAAGTTGTTTTTTCTGTGTTTCTCTCTGCAGTGATTTAAACGATTTTGTCTCATATCGTTCAATGGAAAAGTATTTATATCATAAATTTAAAGTTAATTTTAATTAAAATTTATCTCAAATTAAATAAAACATTTTACATATTTCTTTCACTATGGGTATTAATTTTAAATGTCTTTTTCATTTTTTGGCATACAAGGAAATATAGAAAACACATTTCTAGAATTTATTTGACTTACTAGATATAAAACTCATTTGTAGATGTAACATATTAACATAGATACTCGTAGAATACAGCTTTTCAATTTTTTTTTCGTACAAATATCTTGAGCTGTGAAATGTACGTATATGAATCGAAGTATTTTTAAAAGTAGGTTTGCTTATTATTTTAAATTTTCATTGTCACTTTTTACAAGATTAATCTTACTTTCATTTCTTTAACTCGAATATCACCCTAAGAATTGTTATAAAAGTTTACATCCAACTCGACTTTTCGTTTTTTAGGTGTTAATTAATGGGCCTATATATCTCTAGAATACTCGTATCTTTCTAAATTCGATGCTTCATGAAAGCAGTATTATTTGTTTTTAATTATCGATATACATTATTTATAAATTGATTATTGTGATTTTAAATTTAATAGCGAACTCGTAAAATATTTAAAAAAATGCTTGAAGTTTTTAATTCTTACTTTATTACTCACCTACTGTACGTGAATAATTAAGAATTCAAGTCTAATTTCACACAACAGTCATAGGAGTTGTATTACATGTATAACTTAACACATATTACATGCTGTAATTTAAGGATTTAAAAAATATACTACACACCATCGTTATTACAATTTATGTAGATGTAGTAATTATGTAGAGGTTATACTATTATAAATTAAACCAAGATACTTCCATTTTAATTAATTTCTCCACAAAATGTCTTATGCACATTTTTGATATTAAAGTTCTACTCATGGAATTAGAAACATTTCGTTCATAATTGTTCAACCATTTAACCTTTAATAATATCTTACCATTGACTGTATAGTTCAGAAAAAGTCACTTTTGGCTCTTTTGTTTTAGTAATTTTTACATTCCATTAATGTTGGAACCTTTTTAATTATCTTTTGGTACTTGTGTCCCCAAGAATCTTTTTAAGATGTTTTTCTTCATTTTTAGAAAATTTGTCTTATATTTTGTATATTCTTTGAGTCTCGTTTTATTTATTTAGGCTTTTTTTTTTTTATGTTTTGAACTGATCTATTAATATAAATTTTAACACTTACTTTTTTCAACTTTGTAGCAAACTGAGATAAATTAAGCATACTTGACAACTCTAAAACAATTTTTTTGAAAAAAAAGAAGAAAGAAAGAAATCTTTACTAATTTAATTAGAAATCTTTTTGTAAAGAAATCTCAAAGGTAAAAAGATGTGAAACTCATTTGTACAATTTACCCGCTTTTAAAATATTTTCACACAAACATCAATCAATAAATTTTGTTCCAATTTTCTTTGATTTCTGAATTTTTTTTACTAGAATATCGGACATTCTAGCACTAACTACCACGCAACTTAACCAAACAACTTCGTTGCCTATAGCAACGCATTTGGCTGCTTTTAAGTTTCGATTTGCGCCAAGACGCAGACAATCAAATTTCCTGTAGCGCCACAACGCGGTTTTTGGGTTTGAGATTTTTCGACCAATCGCGCTAAGCTCCAGGTTTTACTTCTGCTCTGCAACACACACCCCAAAATTTTGTTATGATGTAATGTATTAAGATTTTTTGACGCATTCGAGTCTACGTAATGTTATCTGTGGCGGAGTAAGTTGACTGTTTCAGTCGTCAGTGACGCGCTAGGCTTTAACAGTGTTGGTGTTGAACGTATTGCTGTCAGTTGGCTGCGTACTGCTAACGGGAATTGTCAACTGTCAATTAGTTTTGTGATTTTTTTACATTCCGTTATAGTGTTGGGACCTTTTTTAATTATCTTATGGAACCTGTATCACCTGGAATCATTGTAAGAAGCTTTTCTTTAAATAGAAGGATTTTTTTTTTATATGTGACATATTTTTTTTTAAGAAATCGTTTATTTTATTTTCATACTTTTTGAATATATTTGTAAAAACTAGTTTTGATTTGATGAAAAAGTAAATATTAATGCTTACTTTTTTCAACCATAAATTTCGTGATAAAATACAGCTAGGTATTTTCTTATCATTTGAATGCTCGTGAAAATATAGGAAGAAATAATACGATAGAATAACTTCTATCATAAAAAGTAAGAGTGATGATACGTGCGTAAATAATTAAACTTGTAAGTAAATGATTAACATGTTACTATAAGTGTATTGAATTAAATATATAGTTTTGTTCTTAATTAGGTAACAAAAATTAAAATTTTAAAATATCATTGTTATAAAACGTTGAGTAATGAATTTATTAATAATAATTGCTCGTTTTTATTTTTAGTATTATAATTGCCATTCGGAAATTTAATTATATTTAAAAAATACTTAATGTTGCACGTATTATATAATGACCAAATACTTAATTCAGGATATGATAAATTCTTCAGTTTTATTTTGTAAGTCTTTTTTTTTTTTCTTTCGTAGTCTGGTTAATCCTTTTAATACTCAAGTGACATATATTTGTTTATTACCTTACCAATTTTTAAATAACATTTTCAACTAATTTAGTTTTTCTTAAAATTTAATATATATAATTTTTGAATTATCATTAAATAAGTTGTAATTAAATATTTCCCGTGATTTAATCCTGCATTTTTTTAAATTCATAAACTTGATTTATGCGAACTGTATGTCCTGAACTTATTTTACTTAAATTTTATTCAAAAACCTCATTTTTTAAATATTTTATTCACAAATTTTATTTGTGTGCGCAATATTTATTCTGTGTTGAATTCATTCATAAAATAAAACTATTATGTATTTTAAAATCATCTGCAATATATGTATAAAAACCATTATTCTTTTAATTATTTTGTCCTAAATTTGTTATTTTCAATTCTATGATTTTTAAAAAAAATTTAATGTTTGGAATTTAAGAAATCAAATAAAGATGAAAATTATTTGTAACATTTTATGTATAATTCCTTTATACTTATCTATTGTATAAAGTATTTATTTAAAAATCCTTTGTAAAATTCACTACAACAAAATTACTTAGAAAATAAGAGATTTAAAAATTACTTTTGAATCATAAATGATTATGAAATAAAGAAAAAAAAATTCTGAATCAATTGTAAATTCGGTTAAATTCTTCTGAATAAATATTTCTCATTTTCTTTTTTGTACTAATCATTAACAAAATTTAATCTTTTTTTTTTTTTTTAGGTTGCAGATGATTATAAAGGATATCATCCAGATTTCTTTTGTATACCTAGACATTATATAGGAGCATTAGAATGTGTTCTAGTCCCGGGAGGTGTAATAAAAGACAGGTAAATAGATTTTATTCTTTTCCTTGTTTTTTAATTTTTGATGACATAGAATGTGAGAAAAAAGAGCTTATAGTTGGGAGATAAATTTTTCTGTAAAAGAACTATTCAAGATAAGCATCAAATTGTAGTATCTTATCTTTAGAAAAAAAGAAAATAGTGTTGTAAATTTCAAATTTCAGTTATGAAAACCGTTATCTTAAGATAAAAATGTTTCTGCTTTTTGGATGTAAAAAAATTATTTAGAATGAGTTTGTTCGTTTGTATATGAAAAGGGTATTTTGAAGTCATTCTGAAATTTAATTTTAATTAATAAATAATTTATGATTAAAATTAAAATCAAACCTCATTCTGTATACATACACAAATACATAATTGCAGGAATGTGGGAATTTTTTATATATATATACACACACACACATACATACACTAATATATGTGTGTTTATGTATATATGTATGTACATATTTAAGATTTTAAACTATAACTATTGAAACTGTTAAACATGTTTCCGTTCATTTGGGGCACAATAGATATTTCAGAACTTAAATGAGTTGACTAATATTATATGAGAGATAGGCACATAGTGATTAATTACATCACAAAATTCGTGTACACCAAATGCGCATTTTCACTGTCATGGCTAAAAAAAAGAAGAGAGTAACATTTTCCCTGCTTAAAATTCGTAAGCATGAATTTTTTCAGATCACTTGGTATTTGATTTAGGAATCTTTAGGTATTTTAGCTACCGACAAAAAAAATCTTTTGGGGGGGAGGAAAATCTCCATATGGGTGTGAAAACATGAGAGACTGATGATTCTTTCATATTCATAGCACGTGTTCACATAAATTAGATGCTCAAAAGAATTTGTATCAGAAAATGAGATGAACTTCCTACAGAAGCATTAAAGTACAGGAAAAATTAGGAAATTTAAATTAAATTTATGTGAAATCATTACTGCAGAAATATTTCTATGTTAAACTTTTCAATTGTTCACCTTGTTTTTCCATTGAAATTGATTCTTGGCTAAATATGTTAAAAGTAATTCTAGTAAATAGGTGATAAATAAAACTTGCATAAGAAGGTATTTTAAAGAATTAGCTTAACATTTTGGTGTATTCTTAAGTTTTTTAAATTTTTATTGTATTTCAGTATTTCAGTGGAATTTAAAATTGAACACTTAGAATAAGCTGCTCTCTTTATTTTGCTTTCCTTTTATAAAAAGTTTTAGAAAATAAAGAAAAGTATGATAACATTGTGTTATTTAAAACTAATATTTGAAGCATTTGAGTTATATAATCTAAAATTTGTTTTCCATCTATTTTAAAAATGTGTTCAGTTTTAAAGCAGTGACCTTGAAACTAGTAAATTAGAAATTTGAGACTCTGAACCAAAAAATTGTGTAGAATATATAGGCTGCTGCACATTGAAATTTAAAAAGTCCTAACATTGTATGGAAGTCAGATATTGAAGTATCAACTCATATTATCTTTATCTCTTAACCTAGGTTATAAGTTAAAATTGTCTTTTGTGTTACTCTAATGAGACTTAACTTGTGTGTTATTTAAAAGGATAGGAAGCTGATAAAAGGAATATCACATTATAAATATGATTACAAGTATCAAAAAATGAAGTGGGATGAATAAAGGATTGTAAATTTTTTAAAAATTAAGAATTCAACTTACGTTTATGTAAAATATGACCCGTGTGGTGACCGGGGATGACAGAATAGTCTCACTGTAGCTCATGCATGTGGTAAAAGGTGACTAAAATGGGTACCCAGCGTCTGAGGGTATAGCCGGGCACCCTGCCCCTGGGGATTATATCAGGGGATCTCAGGGACTTGCCTTCTTCAGATAAGTACAGGCTTCATGAACCCGAGGTACCCTAGTGATCTTTTTCTTTCCCGTGGGGTTTACTGTCTTTGGTAAACACGGGTGACGCACTCCCAGGATACCCTAGCGATCCTTCTCTATTTTCGACCCTCCTTCTTGTCAACCACTTATCTTTTTTTCAACTTCACGTCTAGACCGCAGTTTAATCTTGTTTGGCGCAGCATAGCCATATCTGGCTCTTGCGCCAATAAACCTTACATTCACTCACACTTAAGTAAAATATGGGTTGAAAGATGGAAAGCTGATATAAATTGTTTTGTGCTGTAGAATTATTGTATGTAAGACATTTATACAAGTATCTTTTACATAAGCTTTAGTTATATATATTTATTATAAATACAACTGATTTTTAATAAATGTCTAGTTTCTACTTAAATAATTTTAAAAGTGAATTACTTTTATTTAATGTTTATTTTTTTTTATTTAAAGCATTTTATGTACAAAATTAAATTGTATCTCCCCTCTTTAGCTGCATTGACATCATTGTTAAAGATGTTAATTTATGTAGATGTTTATTCATTGTATAATTAATTGGATTATCTGTGTCGATCAAAATCGGAATGGTACAAAAATTTATTATTACTTTTGAATTATTTCCATTTAAGATTTAGCTTAAATTTATGATTCATACTATCTTAATAATGTCCATTTTAATCATCAAATTGTGAAATATAATTAGATATTATAAAAAGTTTTTTTTATAGTGGTCACCGATTTTCAAAAAAAAATTATATTTAACTATGTTACGTTAATTTGTATTTATTAGGTTCTTAATTTTTTTTATTTTTATGAATTTATTTATTAATTTTGCTTAAAAAATATGCATTTATATTGCTTTCATTCCTTCCTTTATCTGGAACTAATCAGACTTAAAATCTATGCATTGATGCTGAGATGACAGGTGAAATTTTATATCAGTCTTTTTTTATTTTCACCAGAAAAGTCATAACTTCTTTTTATATGCTTTTATATTATATGATATGAAAAGTCATAGATTATTTCATAATTTAACAATATTTTGCTTTAAACATTATACATGAACAGTAACTTTTTATTACCGAGAATATGCAAAGTTAATTTGGGTTAAAAATGATTGTATTTATAATTGAAATAAATTTTGATGCATATGTAAATTCCTATCTATCAATTTTGCAAACTGGAAAAATGTTACCAAATGGTGATTGGTTGGTGTAAGTTTGACCTGAATTATGCAAAATTTCTTAGTCAACAAGCTTTTAAACAGTATCTAATTTTTTTTTTATTCAAAGCAATAATAAACTTTAATTTATTAATTTCATATTCATCAAGTTTGTTACATGTCCATTTGCCAATTATGTAAGTTTATGTGTCCAAGACTTGCCTAAAAATTTAACCATAAAATATTAATACTCTTTTACTAATTAAAATTGTAATCACTAAAAATGTTTAAATGTTTCTATATGAATAAGATCACATTAAAATGTTTTGAAAAAAATGATTTTGATATTTACTTATGTACTTTTTTGTTTTTAGAATTGAGAGACTTGCACAAGATATTGCTGAAGATATTGGAAATGAACCTATATTTGCTCTTTGTGTCTTAAAAGGAGGTTATAAATTTTTTACTGATCTGATAGACCAAGTAAAAAAGTACAATCATTATGCTACACGTAATACAATTCGTATATCTGTGGATTTCATTCGTTTAAAAAGCTACAAGGTAATTACATTTTTTAGGATAGCATGGCTACTTCAGACTTCTAATAAGAATTCCTTTAAAAGTTGCTGTGAAAATCTCCTTTTAGTTATGTATTTTTTTTTTTTTTTTGAAATTTATATTTATGTCTGCATAACTTATTGGAAATTTAACCAGTAGTCATATGTATCACAACTGACCTTATATCTAAGTTATTCAAATAATATTCAGTATCACTTTTTATCCACAGATTTTTTAAATACTTGTACAAATTTATAATTGGATGTTGAACTAATTATCATTTAAAAAAAATGTGTGATTTATGGTCTTAGAATATTGATAAAAATTATAATTTTTAAGTGAATATCTATTTAATAATTTTAAAGATTTTGTGTCATTAATTTATAAATCTTGATTTAATTTAAATAAATATTGCATTTTTAGTTTGTTATTGACAGAATTGAACAAAATCTATTCATAAATTGAAACTTAATACATTTTATAAAAGGAAAATATTTTAAGTGTGTAATAAATATTTTGATGAACAATAAAAACAACTATATATCTGGGAGGTTTTTGTATGTGTGTGCTTATTACACGGGAGTTTATGACTATGATTTGCATTTTTATATTATTTAGTAAAATTGTCAAATCCATTTATTTGCATGCTCTTATTCCTCATAAATAAGAGTTCATTTTTGTAGTTCAGATAATGTTAATAAGTTATTATTACTAAGGCTCAATCTGTATGATTGTTAAATGAATATCTTGAGTAACTAAATATTCAGATCGATCATATAATTTTAGAATACATGCGATTTTCTCGCATATCTGAAATTATTGAATTAAATAGAATTTTTCCAAGTAATTTTTGCTATTATAAAAATTGTTTCATATTCAGATGATATTTTAAGTTTTTATTTTTATCAATTTTCCTTCTGTCCATATGTGAATTGATTACTTTGAAATATTGTTAATTATATATAATTAGTTTTTAAAGGGAACAAAATGTTAATTTTTAATTTTATTAATATCATTTTTAGTTTCTTATTATATTCATTCACTCGAATGTTTTTGCTTTTAAAAAGGAATAAATTTTTATTTTAAAATAGTTTTTAATGCTTTTTTTAGCATTAGTGTAGTCTTTGTTGTAATCTTTTTGTTTCTTCTTCAAATAGGATGATGAAAGTATGGGAGATGTTCAAGTTATTGGTGTAGATGATATGAGTGTTTTTACAGGAAAGGTAATTTATTTTTGTATAATATTCTAATATGCATTTTATCACCATTCAATCGTAACATTTTTAAAAATATACTCATGTTCTTTGATTTTAAATTTTGGTGAATATGTTATAATTACTATTTATCAAAAACTGCAGTTACTATCATACACATGAATAAGCGATAAAACAACTTAATTTAAAAAAATATGTGATTTCTTGTTTTGGTAAAATAAAGATATGTAAATGTATTTACATATTTAAAATTGCTGCAGTATTCATTTGTATTGAGTAATATCCTATAAACATATAACACATGAAACGCACACATATCAAAATAAAAAAAACCACATTAATAAACAAGTTGTATAATAGATTAATGTAAACAATACAGAATTCTTAATAGCAAAATTTATTTAAAAAACAAAGGTAGAATAAGTACGGTTTTGGTTGTGTATATATCCGACACTTACATATATGTGTATATATTTGATTTGTATGTATTTGCATACTACACACTTATTAGTATGCATTGTTCATTATGGAAATGGATATTAATGATTGCATACCATATTTAATTAACATATTGGTATTTCTTTAAAAAATGTTTTCAGTATTTTTAGAAAATATTTTGTGAAAAAATTTTTTTCAGCAGAAAATATTTTCATAAATCAATCATTAATACATATTTCTTTTAAATATGAAGGTGCACAAGACATTTGAAATTTTCAAGCTTATTTTATAAATATTTATAACAGTTTAATTAGTCAAAAAAATAATTGAGTGAGTGATTATGTGTCTCCTTTGGGCCGCGGTAGTCTAGTGATCATAGCTTCGGATTCGTGACCGGCAGTTTTCGTTCTGTCGTGGGTTCGATCCTTGGCCGCTAAAGACCCGCTGTGCAGCTGGGGCTGATGCACATTAAATCTGTTGGGGCCCAAAGTCCTCCCTTTGGCATGGTGTGGATGTTAGGAAGGGGGGGTGCCAGCTCAGGTGTCATCCTCGTCACTTGACCGTGGTTCAAAATTACGAAGTCCGTCGCCAATAGCCCTCGTGTTGCTTCTAGTGCGACGTTAATAAAAACTAAAACAAACAAAACTATGTGTCTCCCTTGTCATATTTTCACACACAAATAAAATATATGAGCTAGAAATTCCATCCAAATTTAAAAGTATTTTGTTGTTTTACTTCAAAGTTGCTTATTGTATACAAGCACAGAACCAAGTTATCGATTATACTGAAAGTTTTTAGTTCTCTCAATTTGAATTTGATTCCTAAATTAATATTTGGTTTATTTTTAGAATAAGGACTAAATAAACATGAATAACGAAATGAAATAAACACAGTTAACTGTAATGAACTTTTAAAAGAAAAAAACAAATGCTGTGGATTTTTTCTGGACCCTCTAATTACACATGAGTATTGAACAAGTTTATTTATGTTTGTTATACTTTTATTCTTTTTATTTCTAATATTTACTGATTTTAATTATAAATAAATGTATTAAAATGTGGGAAGAATATCACATCTAAATTATTTCTCTTTAGAATGTTCTTATTGTTGAAGATGTGATAGATACAGGCCGTACCATTAAAGAATTGTTACGGCTTTTAAAGGCCTACCACGTGAAATCGGCTAAAGTGGCAAGGTAATTGTATAAATATTAATTTATAATTATGTAACATGTTTTATATATTAGATAGCTTTTAATTAAAGTAGTCTGAATTGGATTTGATTAACCCTAAAAGTAGTACAAGTCCATAATTCCGTACATAATAGTTACTAAAGAAACTGGTTCCATTTAAATCAACTTGGTATCTTCTCATCATACTGATCTTGGGAAAAATGTATTATTATCGATATGTACTTTTTCACTTTTAATGAGGATCAATGTTTAAATTTATATATTTTGATTATTCAAATCCTTATGTATCCATTTTTGGTGTAAAATTTTCTGACAATGTAATTCTATCACTTGTACCTTAGTGATTATAGGGCTAAAGTAATGTGAAAATTAAAGATAGAAATTATATTCTGATTATAAAATTACAGTATTGATTCTTGAATACATACTTTTCATTCAACTATTTTTGAGATAATATTAAGATTATTATAATGAAGTAGAAAATAGAGCACTTTTAAGAAATTTTAATATTGTTTTTTACTGCATTATACTCTTTATGAGGTGAGGATATAAAATAATGAGACTGATGCTGCTACAGAAGTACAGATGCACCAAACACTAGCTATTTCGTGTGAAACCTTCTCTTATGAATCCAGTGCCTCTCGCTTCTGTAAACAAAATTGTATAGCCATAGCCTTCATTTGCATTATTATTTCTTGTTTTGCCAAAAAAAATAGGTGAGCCATGAAATTTCACATGAAACTTGGAAAAACTGCTAATGAAACTTATTGCCTTATACTTCTTTCAATAAATTCTAAATGTTTATCATGTGTATACGTGTTTTTGAGTGGTTTAATTATTTTCAAGATGGCTGTGAAGATGATCACACCTGGTTTGCTCTTCCACATCAAAAACAGAAGACAATATCGAATATATTGGTAATCTGATTCGATTTGATCATCCTACCTTGGCTCTTGCGCCATAAAACCTCGCAGTCACTCACTCGATTTGATCATCAGTTAAGTATTTGTGCAATTGCTGAGACTGAAGGAATTGACAAAAAATCAGTGCAAGAAATTTTGCATAACAATCTAACATGCAATAAGTGTGTACCAAAATGGAGTCTAAAATTTTCACGTTTTAACAACAAGAAGCTCTCTAAAATGTTTGTACTGATAGAATGCCATTGAAAATGACCCTAACGTATTGGAAAGGATAATAACATGGGACAAATTGTGGTATTTTACATATGATCCTGAAATGAAGCACAAATCAATGCACTAAAAGAGCCCACCTTCACCAAGAGCCAAAAAAGCTCGATTGAGCAAATCAAAATTCATAGCAATGATGTTTGATTTCTTTTAGGAATTCCCAATTCCTCATTGCCAGATGTTTGGGATGACGTCCTATCTGTGACACGTAAACCAAATGTAATATAAATTGATATCTCTTCATTCTGCTCGTGATATAACATTTGATATGATAAAATCATATCAAATGTTTGATATGATAATATCATATCAAATGTGATATTGGAAATCAAATTAAACATATATTTATATTTGTTATAACTTTTGACTTGATATAAAATTTAAGTCCATGGAAAATGTGAAAGAGAATACAGCATGCTTCCTGAAGGAGTTGACAGTAGAGGAATTCAAGCACTGTTTTGAACAATGGAAGATTCACATGGAACATTGTAGGGATAGAGGAGGGGTTATATTGAAGGTGATAATATATATGAAATCAAATTAAAATATTTTACAGCATCATTTTCATTATTTAATAGTCACGCCTTGTACACTCAAGTATGTTATTTATAATCTATCAATAGTGATCATTTAGTACTAGATCATTTGAATAATTCATGCTCCTTACCTTCCATATTGTCAAAGTCTTCTTGTTGCTTCTAGTGTGATGTTAATGAAACCAATCCATATGGTATATGGTCAAAACATTATTAGGGAAAAAAATTTCATACTAGTCATATTTTAGGCAAGGAAATAACCAAGTGAGACAATAGTGGTATTTATACTGAGAAAGAAAAATGTGTTAAGAATTTCTGCTCAATACCCTACTAACAAAAAAGAATTGATTCTTTAATCTAGGGCAGGGGTATTTAACCTTTTAAAATTTGAGGAGCCATTTGAGCCTACTATTATTTTCTTGAAGGAACCAAACTTCTTGATGAAAGAGAAGAAATAATATGATATCAAAGCTTTATCTTACTTAAATTTGCCAAATTATTATTGCATCTCTATTTTATCACAATAGAATTGTCTTAAATAAGATAATGAATGATAAAGTAGCTATTGTTTTTTCCTAAAATATATTCTATGAATAATTAACAAAATTTTAAGTTATTAAAATATTTTTTATTAATATTTGTTATGACTTGTCTGTGATTGTTTTTTATTGCATTGTATTTTTACGTCTGGAATAATTGTTGAAATCCACAATCTGCTGTCATATCTTCAGCATCAAATTTGTTTCTATATTTTTATTTTTTTGCAGCATACAAAGGTAACTTTTCCCCATACATAGATTGAAACACATGTTTCACATCTCTTTTCGCAATTGCAGTGATTGGTAGGTTTTATTAACGTCACACTAGTAGCAACAGGAGGGCTATTGGTAATGGACCTCATAATTTTGAACCTGGGTCAAGTGACAAGGACAACACCTGAGTTGTCACCCCTTCTCCCAACTTCCCCACCACATCAACTGGAAATTTCAGGATATTCTTTTTTAACATCAATTCAAAAATGCATAGTATATTAATTTGACTAAAACTGACTAAAACTTTACTTCAATTGTGTTTGTCGATATATCAATTTGTTGTTTGTTATTGGGAGTTCGGAGGTGTCACAGTCTTGAAGGATTTTGGATTCAAGATTTTCTTTTTGAACAGGGAAAAATTCAATAAATGTTTTTTGCAGATCTAATAAATGCTGGACCAAACTAATTTTTACATTTTTATCGGAATTACCGTTAGTTTACTAAAATATTATGCTAATTGGAAAAGTTTTCAAAATGCCAATCTGTCTAAAATTTCAATTTTAAAAGAATGGCGTCAATTTTACTTTATACTTGAGAAATAAGAGGGCAATTTTCCTCCTGAGCCAAAGAATGGAGACTGATTTGTAACCTAAAGTGTCTCAATTAATGTATTTGAAGTACGACTTTTATGAAATTTAAGATTTTATTTTATTCATAAAAGTATTATTTTTACAAGCAAAAGTATTTATTTTTACTAGCGAACTGCCTTTAAGAATTCTATCTTTTGTAAAAATTAAAATTTTACTAAAATTTTCTTGCTTGAATTTATTAAAGTTCCAGAGAACCCTAGGGTTCCACAGAACTCAGGGTTTAAAATCTCTGATCTAGGAAATAAAAAAAGAATGTGACATTTGTTTAATTATATGCTGAAAATTCTAATTCTAAATTTCAAAAAAAAAAAATGTATGAAATATGAAGTGTGTGAATAGTTTATCAATTACCTCTTGAATAATATTTAATTGGATAAGAAATGTACTTGATGATCCAACCCACACAACACAATCACTAACATTAAATTAATTAACACAATCACTAACAGTATGGATCTGTCTAATTTTTAAGTACGTAATTTGTAATTTTTTTTTTTTCCCAGTTTACTTGTGAAACGCACCAAAGGAAATTTCTATCGTCCTGATTGTAAGTATACTTAAATATAATTTTTTTTATTATTTACATTATGCATATTTTTTTAGAAAAGTTATAATAAAACCATGTGTAGTTTCATAAAATCATGATTTTTGCAGATTGTGGATTTGAAGTACCTGATAAATTTGTGGTTGGATATGCTATAGATTATAATGAATATTTTAGAGATTTAGATGTAAGTATAAATTTTTAAAATTATTGATTTAACTGTACTGATATGATTGTGTGCTTGAAAAATTTAGATTGCTAATTTTTTCGAAAATTTCTTAATCTATTCCTAAATGTTCATATATAATTAAAATCTTTATTTCTTTATTGAAATCATGCAATGAAAAATACTTGCTACTTCTATAAATTCTAATTTTTCTTACATTTTTACTGAAAGATATTGATGAACTGTAAAATATAATTTGCCATGGTTAAAATTAAGCAAATCCTATTTCTCCCCCCCCCTTGTTTGTCAATGTAAATTTTAATTAAATGCATATCTAAATGATCAAATTTCTTATAAGAAATTAAAAGCAGATTTCTATTTATATGTGGATTTATATTTCATCTGATTGTGTATTAAATTCTTTCGAACTCAACTATCATTTATTTTAATGATAATTTAGTTTTTGTAATAGGGAGGTTTTCTACATAGCCATATGTGTTCTATTAGCATACAATCTAGCATAAAATTGTCAGAATTTACAGGATGAAAAATAGACAAGAGCAATTACACTTCAAGTCATGTTTCTTTAGATTTTTTACAGTATTATATTTTATAATAAAAATAAAATGAACTCTTTATATTAGTCTTGTGATTTTTTTTTTTAAATTTCTAATTTAAAATTTAGTTTTCCTTCAATTTCTAACATAAAAAAGTAAAGTTAACTGCTTGGAATCTTTTCTTCCTCAGAAATAAAGCTTGTAAGCTATTTTTTATTTAATTAAAAAATCATTCCAACCTGTTTTTGTGAAAAAACATTGTGAAGGCATAAGATTTTTTTTTTTTTTATTTATAAGCAGAAAATTTTCACAATGCTCATTTATTAATACTTAATTTTGTAAAAAGAGATGGTTACTGAGAGTTTAGATCAGAATGTTATGAAATCAACCATACATACGTACAATAAAAAGTCTTATTTAATGCCAAAACATTAAAAAATATTGTTTTTTTCTTCTGGAAAAGGAAAATTTAATTTCAAAATCTACTTTTGTGTTTAATTCATTATAAAAATATTATAATTCTGCATTTCCCCCTCTTTTCAGCATGTGTGTATTGTGAATGAATATGGAAAGAAGAAATTTGGTGCCTCTTATCCAACCAGAACTCCAATAAGGCAGTAAACTGTGATTTTCTTTTAATGCAACATGCTTGTGATTTTTTTATTAGGTTTCAGTAGCAGTATTATGTCGTAGAATATTTATCTTAGTTTTTAAGCATTCATCTTGGTTTAAATTTTTTTGTATGTATTTATATGATTAAATGTCATATTTTCTTATTTTGTGTCTAGTACTTGTAGCATGTGATATGGCTGTAAAAAATTAAACTACATGAATGAAACAAGTTTTCATTATGCAGTTTATTAAAATACATTTTGTATAAATATATATTTTCATTTACAGATCACACTAGTCTGCTTAGATAGTGGGAAAATAAATACCATAAGTTTTTCATTGCATAAAAATAAAAAGTACAAATTCTTTCTAGGATATATCATACAATACCGTACCAAAATAATACTGACAATATTACAGAAATATTAGTTGAAGAACATCTATTTAAATGCATTCAATTCCTTGAATAATGAAAATCTTATTTACTTATGGCAAAATATGAAGAGCATTCATTTACATTTTTAAAAAATACCACATCATTAATGGAATGTCTTAAAATATATATATATTCATCTGAGCCTACTTAAAATAAGTTGCACACATTTTTTAAATGCACAACAATGTACAAAATATCACATTTTAAATGCTAAATAAAATAGCTATAGTTCTGTTGTCAGAAGAATGTATGTATCTTGTGAAGGCGATGTAACATGCCAAGGTGAAATGTGGTTTTCTTCTACTAAAAGAGATTTAGTAAGAGGTTGGGAAAGGGATAAATCCTTCTGCAAAAAATATTAAAGAATCATGTGAGTAAAAATTTCCTCAATATAAGAACTTAAACAAATACTCAAATATATTATCAATGGCTTGCACATTTTTTCTTTTTAGATGGGGGCTGATATTTGCACATATCCATATTTAAAAACGAAGAGTTGTTGGGGGAGGATTTGAACCCACCTTCTCACACATGCCAACAATGTAAAAGTATATAATGCTACATAACAATATCTCAAAATATATTGTAGTATAATATTAAATTTAATATTCAGTTTCAAAATCATATCTTGTAAAATCTTAAACACTGTTTTCTAGTCCTAAATCTTCTGTCTTCATAAAAAAAAAAAAACCACAAAGAACTTTTTCCACATTTAGCAAATTTCATATTAATGACTGTATAAATTTAGATTTATAAATTTAGACTGTATAAATTTAGATTATTATTATTAATAAACTTAGATTTATCTTTCACATATATTTGAGGAGTTAAATACTGAAAGAAATTATAATTACCATTGATTCTGAAAGTTCCTGAAGTATTTGAGGTGGGCTGAGTTTAGATTTATTACATGTATCACAGGTACTACTAAAAGGGGGGGAAATCAAATTATTTTTATTTGATATGAGAATAATAAACAACATTTTCTATATGAATTAATGAAAAAAAAATATACCAATCCATCAAGTCACATGTGCTAATCTTGGATGGGGGGACAATTTTCTCCACACTAGCTTTGTACTGCAATTCTTCATCTGGATCAGGAGTGAAAGATTTTTCACCTACAAAACATTTTGCATTATTCTTTTAATGCATATAATTCAATGATAAATGTTTTAATATTTTGTAATTTAATGAAAAGGGTTATTGTGCAAAATATGTTTTGAAAAATTATTAAAGTATGTTTCGCTATTTTAAAATTATGTATATTTGTATTATTTAGTAAGTTATGTAATCATTTAGCAATTTAAATTATGTGAACAGAAATTAATCATTTTAGTTTCAAACACTAGAGGTTTTTAAAAAATGCACCAAAAAGTATACCTCTGAATGGGATGAAAAAAGATAAATGTGATACAGATGTATCTTTAAGAATTTTATATATACATATATATCTCCTCAATAAAACATTCAAATCAATAAGCCCACTTCTGATTCAAAAAATTGGTAGGTAGTACAGAATACTTGCCTCTCCTTAATTGTTCGATTTAGAGAGTTTGAGATCTTGGGATGAATGATCAGGCAATCCAGCTGGACAAGGCATGAAGACAAATAATTGGCAATCATTTCTAAGTATTGTTGACATTTTTCTGTTGAAATATATGCCCTGGGTGCTTGAAAGGAAACTTATTGAACAGAAAATTATCAATATATTGCCATTATCATGGATTACAATCAATTGGGCTAAGTGCAGGTAACAGTCAAGTTATCATTTCACTGCCTGCTGTCTTTGACATCTTCAGGTAGGTCTTCATTTATTATGGAGACTTATTTCTATATGAGTCTCATAACTGTTTATAATTCTATCCCATTTAGAGGAATTCCAGATCAACAACTCAGGCATACTGGAAACATATATGCCAGTATACTTGGATGAGAAACAGTGTATCGGAATGTCATGAGCTTGTTCCTTTATTTCCAAATTTGGGATTACTGGTGTCCTTGTTTTACGTCATATTTTTTATATTAATAAGTTCCAAATGGAGTATAAGTTACAATGTGTCTAATATAAAATGAAGTACAATTTATTGAATAGGCTACAGGCAGCAGCTTCATTCATAACTTTCCCAATCTTGGCCTTTACTTTTGTGATGGTTCAGTCAATCTCTGCCAACGGTGTTGAATGGCCATCATCACAGTGTAAATGTTTGGCCATCCTTCCTTTAGCTATGTAGCATGTCCTATCTCA
Organism: Nephila pilipes; assembly: GCA_019974015.1. Taxonomy (NCBI): domain Eukaryota; kingdom Metazoa; phylum Arthropoda; class Arachnida; order Araneae; family Nephilidae; genus Nephila; species Nephila pilipes. Next base: position 185,117 of record BMAW01131133.1, read on the forward strand.
AATGGTGACATTTAATCATACAGTATAGTCAAAGTGAAACTATTTCTAAGAATTGGAAAATCTTTTTTAATACATTATTTGGATGATCTGGACCTCAAGTTATTTATTCACTGCCCACCAAAATTTAATTATTTGCTTATGAAATCATATATATATATATAAAACACCAAAAAGTAAAGAATTTCAAAATTTTGTTTAATTATTTGCTTATAATAAATCAACAATGGAGAATGTAAAAATTCTTAAAATCTGTGCAATATTGAACACTTACATTTTCTTTAAAAATATACTTTTACATATAACATCTTTAATATATAGAATAGAGTATAATTGACTGGTTGACAGTTGAGAGGAGAAATTAAACTACTGAAAGGTTATTCTCATGCAGTTGTAAAGAGAAAACATTCAGTTCCAATGAAAAATAAATTTACAAATTAAGTTATTTTTTAAAAAAATATCTCCGAATTTTTTTTTTTTCTTTCAGATATGTTACATTGTTTATGAAAATTTTTATGTATTTACATTCCTCATTAAATAATAATATTTATTACAATAGTTATGAGTATTTGAGTACTCATCAATTTAAAATTTATAATTCAAACAATTGCAATTTAACTTTCTTTAGTGCATTCCTGATGTGGAATAGAGGTTTATCTTAATAACAAACAGATAATAAAATAATCTAAAAAATAAATGCAATTTATATTTAAATTATTATAACTAATAAAAAAAACAGTAAGTATAAAAGATGGTTTAATAAACATAAGATTAAAGATTTTATTGAAAAATGAAAATTGCATTAATTCTTAATTAATGTAATATTCATACAATAAATATTAGCTGGAATGATTCTACATTATAAAATATGTAAAATTTCAGGCTTCTAGATTTTTTAAATAAAATTATAACTAGGAGTTAAGTTTTGACTAACAGAAAATACATTTTAATTAAATATGTGTTTTAATGTTTAAATAATATATTTTTCATACAGCAAAAAAAAAAAAAAACAATTTTGCAAGTAATATTCTCAACAGAAATTCAAATATATTATGATAAAATTAATAAATATAATTATTGCATATTACACTTAATTATTTGGTATTTAATCTACACTATAATTAAAAAATAGATATTAAATTTAAAAACTGTTTTGAAGCAAAAAAAAAAAGACCTGGTAGATATATTGAACCTTCCCCCTCTCCCATTTCTTTTATCTTATTCTTCACTGCTGTGACAACCCCAGATAGGCCCTAGCCTTCTTCAGAATTCCATTCCAGGCTATCCAGTTCTTGGCCAAAGTCTTCCAATTTGTAACTTAAATAGTTTTCAAATCTTTTTCCTGACAGTCAGTCCATCTAAATTTTGATCTACCTCTTTTTTTGGATACCAAATGGTTTAGCCAAGATCTTTTTAGTGTCTCGATTGTCATCCAATCTTGTCAAATGTCCAGCCCATTTCATCCTCTGTATTGCTATAAATTTAATTATACCTGGATTTTTAAATAGTTTGTAAATTTCCAAGTTGTGTGGTTCTTCTCCGATAATTATCACATTTAATTCCACCAAACATGCTTTTTAAAATTCCTCTTTCATATGTCGCAAGAGTGTGTTTTTTCAGTCATTGATGATTATTCTGCAGCGTATGTGAGAACAAGTCTATTTGAAGTTTTGTAGATCAGTAGCTTGGTTTTTCTGCTGATGACATAAGATTTAAAATATATTTTTAGTCCAAAAAAACATCTGTCAGTAGATGTGGCTCTGTTGCAAATCTCTGGGATTACATTGGTCAGTGTGTTCATTTCAGTACATAAATATTTGAAGCTATTGACATTTTCAAACCCATATTCTATTTCAAAATAAGGATTATTAAAACTAGTATATATCATACATTTGGTTTTATTCTGGTTAATGACAAGATGCATCTTGCTTGCTTCAGCTTCTAAAGACTGGAAGGCTTTTTTAGTGCTTCAGGGGTTTCTTTTATCATAATACATGAAACGATAATTTAATATCTTGGACGAAGAAAGAAATCATATTATCTTAAAGGAATTACTTTGGTGTGCTGGCAATAATTATAAAAAATTGCATTATTTAGAAATTATATAAAATTTTAAGGAACCCATTGTAATAAGTACTTTTAATTGTGCAAAAGAAACAGTTCCTTACTAAATATGTTTTAAAAAATAGTAAAATACATTTTGCTCTACAGTAGGGGGATACTGGTATAAAACCTCATAATTTTAATATAGATCAAGAAACGGAAATGCAAACAGATTTTCATTCTCCTAACACCTTAAACATGCCACATCCAGTTATACGACATGAAACCTAGTTATGATTTCCAGTGATAGCCAGCCTAAGTGCCAAAAACCTCTGACCATTTGATTGTTGCTCCACCAACCAAACTATAATGTCTTTGAAATAAGTTTTTATTGATCAGAAGGAAAAAAAAAACATTCTTACTGTTTTTAGACTTCTCTTCATTCACTTTGGATTTCAGAATATTACATTTCATCTGATCCAAAGGTATTGGTTTGGCACCCCCACTACTTGGCAACATTTTGTTGTTTGGGAGAATGTTGATATCTTTCGTGGATGAACTGCAACCTGGTACTTTGGGCAGGCCTTTCCTTAGTATGGAAGGAGAGGAGTCCAGTGCTTTCAACTTGCAAGCTAGAATTTCAGCTTCTAGATTCACCAACAGAAGAACAAAAATTCTATTATTGACTGTCAAATATACATGCACACTTTGAACAGCAGCATATTTCAGATGATTATTATTAAGTTATTCAATTAATATAATAAAGTAATAATTAAATATTCTTTTGAGAGAAGAAATTTCATTTTGAAAAATGAAGTATAGTATAATTTATAGCATGAGTATTAAGAAAATATACAGATTTAAAAAAAGAATGACATTTTGATTTAAGGATGCTTTTTATGAATAATCTAGTTTAGATGTAATTATAAACCAGCAAATATAGATGCATAAAAGAGTACAATGGAAACTAAAAACATCTTTCAGCAAAGAAATAAGAATTTTAACTTGTCATCCATATGCAAAATATATAACTGTATTGGATTATTAAAACTTTTATCAGTTAAACTTCACATTCAGTACTGAATTTCACAATGAATTATACTCTTGTATAAATATATGGTTTTATTTTATGAATATAATGACACAATGTAATGTGAAAACAATTAAGTTGTCTGTACATCTATGTATAAATTAAATAAATTGCTTTCTTTTTCCTGAAAAAATATGTTTATATTTCTTTCTGAATTCAAGAAAATTGTGTGTGCTTAAAAATTTACTTGGTTTCTTATAAGACTGAAATAAAACTATTAATCCAAAGCAGTAATTACATAATGCAATAAGATAAAATATATTTCTTAATCTTGATCACCAGAGCTCATATAATTTGAAAAATTATCGTCATTGTCAACATTTATTATTGATACTGTCTACAAAATATGTCTTTAAACAATAAAAAAAAATTGAATATTCTTTTTTCTTATCAAATAAGAATGTAAAATAAATTTATAGGACATTATAAAAATATCATTTAAATATCTTATGGATTTCAAATCATTATTCATTCCCTTTTCTGATAAAATGGAAATGAATAAATGTTAACAGAAATAACAATGAATAGTAAATAAATGGAAAAAAAAAAAAGTAAAACTAAAAATTGAATGAATAAAATCAAAAATGTAGAAATATAAACAAAAGTTAAAATTATACCAGATAAAGGGTTCTGTTCAACGCTTGTGGACGGATTTGAGCTTCCTGCTTTACAATCTTGTGATTCACTCAAACTGGGTGCATCTTTAGTGATAGACTTGATTAGTTCACTAATTTTGTCTTCAGATTGATTAATTAAAGAAGTGCTTGAATGATCATTTAATCTTCCATTTGACATTACTGATGCAGATGTTATGACACTGTTTGAAGCTGTATCTGTACTCTCCGAAATTCTAATAATAAATGATATACACAATTTTAGTTTCTATGAATAAATAAAGTTACAAAAAAATTATCACACTCTTTTTCAGAAAAGATTTTGAAGAAAATGCTTCATGCTATTCCAAAAATATCTTCACTTTGATTTGTATTTATTTAAATGATATTTAAAGCAATAAAAATTACTTTTCATAAACTTTTGTTATATATATATAATCCAAATTATATTAGTTTATATTATAGTTATTATAACTATATAATATGCTTTTTAAACTTAAAAGTTTGAAAGGCACAATTTATTTAAGTCTAAATGAATCATTTTCGATTTCATTTGTGGATGACATTGCAAAACCATGTTATATTTAACTAATAAGTTGTATACAATACTATTTTGGATAGATTATAGTATAAATATAATAAATCAAAAGTAATTCAAGAAATAGTATTACAAATCATCTTAATTTTGTTTTGCAAAAACAAAACATTCTAGCATATATGCTATAAAATAATATTTTAATACACTTGATCACAAATAATAGATGAGGACTATAAAATTAATTGATGATTAATTAAATATAAATTCTAAATATATAGGAAACTCTTATTTCATCAAATTGCAAAATGATTTAAAACTGAAAATATACTAAAGATTGCTATTAATTAATAAAAGTAACAAAATAAATTTTAGTTTTTATTTAATAACTAAAATTTATTTTAATTCATAGAGGAGAAAAACAACCTTAAATTTAACATTTAAAGTGACATAGTAATTTTATAACAAAATAATTATAGCCATACTTTCATAAATTTATAAAAGATTTAACTACCTTGCTATTTTTAATTATATGTTTGGAGGTTAAGATAAATTTATTATCAGTAGGTTTTGTGAAAATGTGGGTCCATAAGCATAAATCCACAACAATTAGAGGTCCTTAGTAGTTTAGTGGTCATGGTCAACTGGCGCATTCTTTGAATAGTGGGTTTGAGTCCAAATGCCACTAAAGAACCGCCACATAGCCGGGGCTGATGCATGTTAAATTTGTAGAGGCTACTCCTGTGGGTGTGGTGTTGAAGTTAAAAGAGGGAGGTGTCATCCTCATCACTTAATTGAGGTTCAAAATTGCGATGTCTATCGCCAATAGCCCAAAATGAAATAAAAATTAATATATTTTAAGATAAAAATGTCAGGACTTTGCAAGAAAAGATATTAATAGCCTCCTTTTTTTTTTCTTTCTATTTGATATATCATGGGATACATACACCATGGGGTTTCAATTTGCAAAAGCAAACTTTTATTCCAAATGAGGGAAATTAGAAACATGAAAAAGAAATGTCAAATAGTGCTTGTGCACCTAAAAACAAGCAAAAAAAAGAGCAGGGGAAGAGAAGAAATAATTTATGAAACCAGAACTATAAAATAAACAAACCAACAAAAGAAATGTACAAGGGGAAACCTTAAGAATCATCTAAAAATAGATGAGTGGAGACCTGAGTTAAAAAGACAGGGACAAGAGAATGAAATCTGTCACTAACCTGGGAAAAAACACAGCAATGAGGCAAAAGTTAAGAAAACAAAAATCCAAGCAAGTAGGAAAAAGTTTAAAGAGAGTCTGAAATATTTAAGATGAAGAATTTTATAAAGAGGCAACAGTTTAAAATTGGATTACTATCTAAGTAAACAAACAGCAAAGTAAAGAGAATACAAGTTAGTTACAAAGAAAACAAAAAGAGCAAATATAGCCTGACTCTGAATGCCTAAAGATAGAAGGGGAGGCCAACGAGGGGCTGCAAGTCCCCTGATTATAAAGTGCAGACAGTGACTTTCATCACAAAAGAGAGTAGATAAAAAACTGACTTTCAAAGAATGCATTAAAGAACAGAAGGTTGTCTTCAAGATGTATCCTTTGAAAAATTGGGGTTAAGAGAGAGTCGATCATTGTACTTTTTATTTATCTTTTTTTGGATTTGAATGTTTGTATTGGATATGAATCACCATTCTCAGAAAGTGAAATGTTTCAGTTTGGAATTTTTGTAGGAGATTATTTTCAAGATCTTGTGGTCTGAGATGTTAGTAGTATTGCAAACCATTTTTTATTGGTCAAATCTTAAGAGTTAGAAAGATATTTTTCTCATATAAGTAATTTCTGTACTAATTAAAAATAATGTCGAAAAAGTGAAAATTTTAATGCAGAAAATTCATATTGATGTTGGAATTCATAATATCACTGAATTTACCTTAATACTGTAACTTGGGGTTCACTTAACTCAAGATTTAGTAATCATGGATCCCAACTATTGAGAGTTAACAAGGTCTGACAGAACTGATAATTTTACAATAAATATTAGAAAAAAAATATGGCATGATTAATTAATCTTTCAAAGAAAACTAATGGAAATTTAATGAAATGATTTACTTCAAAGAAAATTAATAAAAACCCCTTAAAATAGAATAAATTAATTTCTCAGACACTTAATAAATCACTCATTCATTTAACAAATACATGGAACATTTAAAAAACAGACTCATTTATCAAAAATACAGAAAAAATTAAACTTCTACTTACATTGTGACAGGTTTGCGTGGCTCATTAGTTGGTGTTTGATTTGGACGACGTGAATATCTCTGGCTTGGCCTCCTTTCAAAATGAACTGTTCTCCGTGCTCGATTATGCTGAATAGTTTGGAATTCTGTACGGCCACTGCACATTACAAATAAAAAGTGAATCCTCTTAAACTATCTAAGGGTTTTTCAGTTAACTAGGATACTGAAAATCAGAATTTCAATAGAAATAAAAATTAATGGGTTTAAAAAATCCCAGATTAGCAAGCTGGCATTAGTTGTCCATTTAGTAATGTATAAATGAATATTTCAGCAGACTTATGTTTTGAAATAAGAAGCAAAATATAAACTTTGATCAATTTCTTTGCAAACATACATTAGCGTTAAATTTATAAACATGATAATTTGGTATTAACCTTAGACAAACAATTTTTCTATGAAATAGCATTTTTCCTAGTGATAAATCTTAGAAAAAGTATCTAATAAGATAATGATATTTCCCTAGGTAGATCAGTTACTTTAGTTATGTACATTGATTATGAAAGATACCAAACAAATACAAGAATAAAAATTAAGCTTGCATATTATATATTTTGAAATTAATCTTTGCACATTAAAAAATTATCACTAATTTCAACACATTAAAAAAGTTTTTTAAAAAGTATTGAAAACTACCTATAACGAAAACGTGAGCCCATTCGAATGAATCCCTGTTTAGTCGAAGGCTCCATAACAGGTCCTCTTAGGCGGAAGAAGGCATGATGTTCTATGGCACATTTCCATAAATGTTTACAAGCTCTTTGATTGTGAAGACGGAATACAAAAGTATGCTCTTGTTCTTTACCCTAAGTAATAATAGCAAAAGAAAAAATATAGAATTAAAACTACATTTATATCTATTTCATACATTTTTTAAAATACAATGCATACAGGTAAACAATAGAAAATTTCAGATTTAAATCTTACTTCATCATCATCTTCAATGACAACAAGACTTAGTTTTTTATTTTTGAAATTTAATTTTGTTATTTTTGGCCAAAAGAAAAGGCCAATTTTTGTGCTACCTTCGAAGACTAGAATACCAGTTGGAGTGAGACCCAATGAGTACTCATTGCCATCTTTTCCCTAAAATAGAAATACAACAATAAGCACTTTAATCTTCTAATGGAATTAATTAAAATAAATCTAAAATCTGGCTAAATATTTTTACAGATACTTTTAATCAATCAACATAGTCATTTTCTTAGTATAGATTTCACACATTTTGAAAAACTTATTTTAAAGTAAGTCATCAAACATTAAATGTTAATAATTGTGATAGAGAAACAGTATATGTATCTTTAAATTGTAAGTCTTGAAATAAAAACTATTTCTAAGTAAAAAAAAAAAAAAAGCAAAGATTATTTCAATACTACAAAAATTTGACATTTATATTTATATAAAATAAAATGATACTTACTAAAACTGTGTGCATGTCAACACCATACATCTCTAACCATTTAACTTTGTGTAAAAAATTTAATTCAGCTTGAGCTGGAGTCTGACCCCTAAAGTTTAAAGAAACATATTAAAATTAGCAATATCATAAGTAATACAAAAAGATTGCATGCAATATAAAAAATACAATGTACTGAACATAAATTTTAACTTGCTTCATAGTTAATTGATTATGTAATTATCCTAACAAATAATTTAAATCAATAATAGATTTAAAATTATAGAAATTGATGAATAGCACTGTTAATAATTTTCCCTTTTTTTTCCCTAACAAAATGTAAATATCCACCATTTACAAATTTTGGGTAGCAGAACACAAAAATCACACTTAAAATTATCTCAGAGATAGGGGTCAGAGTTTTAAATCATTTCACTAATTACATAATGTATATAAAGCTATAGGCACAATGATTATGGAGAAAAGTAGACATTGTTGTTCTTGATGAAACTACTAACGAACTCTGTGCTGTTGCTTCAGGCCTAATTATAGCAATGAAAGAAATATACAGTAATATGTTAGTAATGCAATATCATTACAATCTCCATTTCTTATGCAGCCCTAAGTAAAGAATGTTTTCCCATTAGTCAATGATCGCTGCAACTTATAAATTATAATCAACATAAGTGGTTTATATACAATGATTTCAAAATGATAGAAATTGCCCTTGATCTACAAGGTGAGTATACAATATACTCTTACCACATATGTCAGAGGAATATCTACATTAGTCATGCCCAATACAAAAAAAAAATGGAATGGCTTTAACAAACAGCTATGTTGTCTAACTTAAAAGCATTTCATACGAACCTCTTGTGAACCCTAACAGTTTTGTCCTACTCCTATTGCACATAAAAAGGGGACTTACAAGGGCATTTGTGAAAGCTGCTAACAAAAATAAACATGCATTTGTGCACTTATGCTCAAAATTTCCACATCTAATACAGAAAGGTAAAACCAGATATTTATAGATCACCATATATGCAAACTTTTGCAAGACAAGCAGTTTGAATACAAACTCAATCATGATGAATTACATGCTTGGGTTTCTACAATGAGAGAATACAATTTTTAGACAACCTACATGCTGAAAATTACAAAGCCTTAATGAAAGAACTTATATCTGCCTACAAGAACATTTAACACAACATGTCCTTAAAAATACACTTTCTCCATTCATATAACGATGTTTTCCCAACGAGCTGCGGTGCTTTCAGTGTTGAAAATAGAAAGCGATTCCATCACTGCATTTCTGAAATGGAACAGCAATACAAATGAAAATTGTCACTTTAAATGTTAGCAGATTTCTGCTAGAAAATCCACAGTGATGCTCCGGACATTCCCCATAAGCAATAGGCAAAAAGACAGCATGTATAAAAAAGAAAGTTTGTTACTTGTTATTCATACTGTTGTATTCCAATAGTATTATATGTAAAATATAAGCAGTGAAATTACACAGAACTTGAGTCAGGAATAAATTTTAAGCTTAATTTTTGTATATAACCATCCAAAATCTAAAAAGGATGAATATTTTCACTGTTGAACAGTGTAATTAATTGTTTCATAATATTACTTACAAAATAATCTAAATATAGTAATTCATTCTCCTAATAAACTTTTATAAAATTTGAGTGACAACTAAGCTTACCTTTTAAAAAGATTTAAAAAGACAATTGTAACTCAACAAGTGCAGCAACTATTACTTAATACAACATGAGAACACTTTGATTCTCAAAATTTTTTATTAATATTTTATTAAAAAATTGTTTTTTACCAAACTTTTATATACAAATTCTGGTAATTAAAGTATAAACTACAAAACATGTATTTATCATTTAAAAAAAACATATACATGAACTTCTTTCAATTTTATCCTGAACTATTTCTCCCTTACACAACATTAATTGAACTATTCTTCATAATTTTCTACCATATATATATTTTAGGGGCATTTAACATTTTTTTTAATTACTGGTTACACAAATACATTTCAAAATAAAGAAAATAAATGTAAATTTTAATGACATGTAATACTTCTGTAATGTAGCATTTCATTTGCTTCACTTGATTATAATGTCATCTAATAATTTTATATTAAGTACGATCAGGAATGCTTTTCTCCCTTCTTTTTTAATTATGTAACAAAATAAAAATTAGATAGACTAAGTTCCTAAATAAAATTTCAAGTACAGAAAAAACTTTTTATATTAATTGTATATTCACTCGTACAAAATTCAATCTTTAAATAAAAGAAATCAGCACATTCCAGAAAATCTTTATGCTACATTAAATTACAACAACAAAAAAATCAAAAATACTATAAGAGGTGAATTTGGAAGAAATTAAAATACAGCTCAATCTATTTTATTTTGTTTTCAGTTAAAATTTATCTCTAAATTAATCTTTAATTGGTTTAACTATTAAATCTATTCTGCTAACTTTACATTGTTATCTAATAAATAAAAGAAAAGTTAAGTGAAAACATGACTTAGAAGAAGAAATTGTGAATGCTATTGTAAAATAAATTATTCAACTATTAAATTTATTTTTAAAAAGTAAGACTTCAAAGCAATTTATTATCTGGAATCCATGAAAGATCAACAATAGTAAAAAATCATAACAGCTCTTAAAAATTTCTCAAATATATATACACATGAGAAGGTCCCAAAAGTTTCAGGAAAACTGCTGTCCTGGACTGAATTTGTATATGCATTCTATCTTTGGAGTTGAGTTCTAAGCTCCTTGCAAGTTCTATGCTGCCAGGTGTCCCTCAGGAAGGCTTCTGCTTCATTAGTGAATTTTTGTACTACAGCTGTTTTGCTCTCTCCTTGTTTTTTTTAAAGGTGACAAATATAAGAGTCTAATAAATTTTGCTTTCTACTTGGGAAAAAAGCCACAGAAACTGCTATGATGTTGCAAACAGCTTACAAAAATGACACTTTAAGAAAATCAAGAGAATGTGTAAGAATGGTTTTCTTGTTTCAAAAATAGGAGAAGTCGATTGATGATAAGCCTCATTCTAGATGTTATCAGCTGCCAGAATAGGAGAAAATATTGAGAAAACTCATGAACTTATGTGTCAAGACCAACGATACTGAACAATGGATATAAGGGGTGTTAATTTAACTGTCTTAAAGCTCAATTTTGTGAATTTTAAAATATTTGGAAATTAGAAGGGTTGAAGCCAAATTTGTGTCTCATGTTTTTACTGACCAGAAAAAGAGCTATCTCCATACACTAGTTTTTTCCAAAAGTAGCATGACTTATTCCATGTACTTTATACACCTGATCTGCTTTTTGTGTTTTTTTCTTGTTTCGCATGTGAGGAGGCATGAAAAGACACAGATTTGACAATATAGAAGGAGGTCAAGGAGAAAAAAAGAGCAGCTGTCAGCCCTCACTGCAGATGAATATGAAAAATGTTTTTATCAATGGAGTTTCTAATTGGACAAATGTATTAAGTATAACAGAGAGTACTTTGATGGTAATAAGGTTGCTTTGTTTTAAAAAAAATGAGATACATTGGCATAAAAAAAAATCTAGTTTTTGGAATTGTCCCTCATTTACATATAGTTTAAAATGAAAATATTTTAAATTAAAATAGTTCAAAATAAGAAATTTAGAGTTTTATATAAAATTTAATTTAACTTGGGTATTAAAACAAGAATTTAACAATATTGAATTCAAATGGATAAATTTTCAAAACAAAAGAAAAATTATATTTAAAATAAAATTCATTACTTACCTGCAAGTTTTATATTGTTCATGAATATCAGCTTCCATTTCTTCAGTTTGGTTAGGGGCAAACCGAAATTCAGAAATAAAACCGAGAGTGTGAACAGATTCATCATAATCTCCACATTCGGCTGCATACAAAAAAAAAAAAATATTTTGTTAGTAGTAGCAGGAATAAACAGAAAAAGTAATAGAAAACAACAAAAAGTAATGTCAATTATATCATAAAAAAGAAAGAATGAATCCTGTAACACCACATTTTCATTATTTAAAATCATTACAATTCAGTAATTAGAACTTTAAATGCACAGTTCCTTCATTTCTAATTAATTCTCTAATATAATTTTAGAGTTTCTACATTTATATCTTTTCTACAGTCTCTAGAGTTTTAAATTAAAACAGTCAAACGAGGTTTTTAAAAAAACTGAATCTACAAATTTCTTATTTTATAATTTTTCTTTGCCTAATATTAATTGAACCAAAACTTGGAATACATTTTCAGGCATATAAAATTTTTCAATCTCAATATTAAAATATTTCAAAGTAATTATAACATATATATCTACACCTATTATATGCTTAAAATTTTTAAATATTTTACAAATATGCTATCTTTCATTATAACGAGTAAATTAACTATCATCTTTGCATTACAATATAAGAGATGAAATATGGAACAAATTTGCAACAGGATAGATCAGAAAATTATGTTAACATAGCATCCTTCATTCAGAAAAGCCCACAGCAGCCTAGTGATCAAGGTAGCAAATTGGCGGCCTGCTTATAATTCGAATAGTGAGATTGAATCTAAATGCCACAAAGACAAGTCATATAGCAGGGCTGATGAAAGTTAAATCTATAGAGGGTACAAGTCCTCCCTTTGCCATGGTTTGGAAGTTTGATGAGGGAGATGCCAGCTCAAGAGTAATCCTCGTCACTTGACGACATTCAAAATTATGAGGTCTGTCGCCTAAAGCAATAATGTTGCTTCCAAGGGCAATGTTAATAAATCAATTCATCCTAAAAAAGGTGACAAGTTTACATCCTATTCCTTAACTTTAGACAAGACAATTTTAACACATTATGGGCAGATCATGGGTTTACTCGCATTTTGTGTGATATTTGATATAGCTGGGTCATTCAATAACTTGTACTTACTTCAAGCCATCCTTTAATGTTATCAACTGTGATATTTCAAATTATTTCAACTATTTACTAGTTAACATCAGTAATTGAAGTATTGCGATTCTCTAATATTTTTTTTTTTAATATATTAAATGTTTGAATGCATTTTAGTATTCTGAAGAATCACTACTTTTTTCTTCAAGTTATTCTTTTCCTTATTTTTACAAATAACTTCTTTCAAAATGAAAGGAAATTAACTAAACAAATATAAAAGTTTTTTTCTTCTTCAAATAATTAATAAAAATGAAGATAAGGACGACTAGGTGAGTGAAGGTTTTATTGCTGTGAGAACGAATCTAATAATACATTATGATAAGACCTGTAAAAAAGTGTAAAGTGTAAGTGCTTTCAAGTGATTCAAGCACTGACCATGATGATTCTGTTCTTGTGTATTATGTTTTTTGTTATGATGAAAATTATTAATTTGAAATTGATATTTCACTTCTTTTGCAAATGTTCAAAAGACACCATAAGGGTAATTGTATTTCCACCTCAGAAAAACTCTGCAGTATCTATGACTAGCCTGATATTTGGAGATTACATTGTTTGAGATGTTTAAGATGAACTATATGCATTTATCATGCTCAAACATCAGCAAAACATAAAGCATTACCAAAATCATTTAAGTGGTCTCCTGTTACAAAAAAAGACATGAAGAAATTATTTAGCCTAAATCTTCTAACAGAATAGACAAGAAAAAAATAGCTGGAAATTTTATTGGTTAACAGATCCTCAAGTAATTATCCCAACATTTTTGCACAGTACAAGCTTGCAATTGATTTGAACAAATATGAAAATGATGACAGCTTCAGAGATTTTTCAAATTTTAACATACAAGATGATGAATTATTTCATCTATAAATTCAAGATAATGCACAGACTAAAATAAGTTGTCTTTGTATCAGGAAATTAATCCTTAGAAAGGATGCCTATAGTTATAAAGTATAGTTTACTAGTCAGGATGGTGTGCAAGATTGACACAGGCTGTATTTTAAAAGGGGGAAATTGGAAGAAACTTTTTTTTTAAAGTTTTTGGTCCTGATCTTGGTATAAGGCACCATATCAACATGGATAATTGCTACTACTAATACTGGAGGAAAAAAATTAGAATCTGTGAAATTATTAGGGTGAACAAGAGGTTTACACAAAGTCTGAAAGGCAATGCATCAAAAATAAAGAAAGATGACAGAGTTTTTTTAAGGGAAGTTAGACTCATATAGAAAGACAGGCAGAATGTCATAATGATATAAATAAATCACAATACTTTAGTCACAATTACAAGAAGGAAAAACTGGTGAAAATCTAGTAAAACCCGAGAGTATAAATACACAATACCTACATGGAAGGAGTTGATCATGCAGATCAGTACCTCTCATATAATCTTATTTTCAGGAAAATAATGGAGTGCAGATATAAAGTTGTCTCTTAAACTGTGAATTTTTCAATTGTAATAGAAACTACACTGCCCTCACTCTAAGAAGGAAAAAAAATTAAGTATACAAAATTTCTCCAATGGGAGGCAAAATACAGAAATACGGACAATAATGAAAGTTCTCCAGAACCAGAGAGAAATATATTCAATCCATACCCAGATGGTACAAGGAGAGTATCAGAATGACACGAAGCAGCCTAAACCTGTATTAATTTCAGGTACAGGACAAAAATTTTGCCACCAAAATCTGTATAGTTTCTGCTGGCCAAGGAAAAAAAAATTAAACAAGTTATAATAACTGATTTTGTACTATCCAATTTCATTTAAAAAATGTTTTATGTAATATCACAATTTTAAAAAAATACCAAGTAATTTTGTGTACATATCGGCTCCATGCTCAATACAATAACATGGTGCAAGATTTATATATATATATATATATAAAAGGTTCTAATAAACCAAATTCAGTGACTCAGCAATCACTTTTGAGCTCTGTCTATTTGCCTTCATGTAGTACCATATGCATATTAGCAAAGGTAAATTGTGCAATAAAAAATCAAACAAATGGACAGTAGAGGAATAAGAGTGCATTTTTTCATGCAGTTTATAATTTTATCAAGATTATAAATGAAATAATTTTACTCGTATGCATGCATTGCAAGCTAGTTTTATCATGAGTTATATAACATCATCTTTTATATTCAAGCATTTAAAGTTTTAAGAAATAATGTATGAAGTTCTTGAGATGCAAACTACTTTGTAATTAATTGACTGCAAAAAATGTAGCTTTTTTTGGAAAAATATCCAGTCTTTAATGTGTTAAACAAATATAAGGTGATGATTTTTGTATTTAGTTATGCACATAACTTTTATTTGGAAAAAAAAGAAATGAAGCAACAGAAGAAAAAAAAAAGCTCACTTATTCCCAAGAGATACACATTTTTGAAGAATTTGATATAAAAAATTAACAAGGAAGAAGAGTACTTTCCCCCCCCCCTTTACCTATTATATAACTAAAATGGTATCAAATACTCAAAAATGACCACAGATATTTTAATCCTAAACAAAACCTTTCTCTTTTAGTAAATATTTTCAAAAACTATTTTTTGTGTGCAGTAAATCTGATCATTTTTAATTAATTTTTATCAACACACGAAATATACATTGAAATTTAAACTTACAGTGTAAACTAACATTACAATGTCCCTAAAGAAACTTACATTGTAAGGCTAAGGCGGAGACTTCAACAATAGTATTGTATGGACATGGAAGTTTTCCAGTCAAAATGTCTTGCTTCAGTTGAAGGAAAAACAAATACCTATGGAATATATATAATTATTTAGTTACAATTATTGATTTAAGTAATATTAATTATATCCCATCATAAAAATTACAAAGATAAGACATTCAGCATCACAAATATCATTTGCACATTAGTATGACTTAGTAGCATAAACTTTCTTAAACAGCTCTATTGCTTCAATAGCAATTTTACAAACTTCAATATATAAAATTTAACTGTCATCCTAGATGGTCATGAGAGCTTTCATTACATTCCAAAAATGCTTTCCAAGGGAACGTACAAAATTTTGAATTGCTCAGTAAACAAAAATAAAGATCAAGGAAGAAAGGTTTTTAAGAAAAAAAAAAACAATATCCATTGAAGCAAATATTGTAATTTTGTAACAGTTCTTTACAACTTTTAGTTTGCATATGATATGAATATAGTAATTTTTGCTTTGTTTTCGAAAAATCAGAATTATAATACAAACAATTATAATTTCTTTTTACATAGAAATAAGAGAAAGAAATTGATTCTAAATGAGAATATTAATTTACATAAAATATTTGATTAAACAAACAGTAAAGTAAAATTAACAAATAAAAAGAAAATCAAATCCTTTCTAACCTAGTCAGTTCTTCTCTTAAATTAGTAGGCTCATATGAATAGAATTTCGCTCCGAGGTGACATATAAAAGGCAAAGTTCCTAGAAAACAAATGATAAATATCTTACACACTGTGATTGTTATTGATTCTTTAAATAACAAATTGTTAAAAATAAAGATTCCTACATTAACATTAAAACATTTTCCGCAGCACAAATATGAAGGTGGATAAAATATAAATGAAACTTCTTTAAAGGGTCTATTCTAAAATAATACTAACCAAAATTACACAAATTATGGAGCCAATAATTTATGAATTTATGAATAGAAACCAATATATTTATATATTAAAAACAACAAAATATCGTTGACTAAGTTACATACAAGGTAAGCTACCATAATCTTCAAATAAAAATTAGTAAAATTACATTGAAGAAATTATTTTATTACAAATATTTCTAGTTTAGATTATCAGCATTATTTTTCACTATGATTGTAAATGAAATTAAAGTATTCATACTGTTTTAATGTCTTGCATTAGTTTAAATTTACAAGCATTTTAATCATTGAAAATTTTAAAAAAATATTCTGTGAAAAATATTAAATAGAAATAAATTATGACACATCTAAAAAATATCTTAAACGCATACGAAGTTGAAAATTTGTAAAATAATTAGTTTCAAGCTAATATGATGCATCCATTAGGATACTTTTCATGCATATCTAGAAGCTGTGCCAACACAAGTTACAAGTATTTCATTGATCAAGATTCTTAATAATATGAATTATTAATGTTTACTATCACAGCATTTAAGATGTTACTTAAATGACTTTTGTAGAGAAAAATGAATAAAATTATCCATGATTTTTGTGAGTAGCGAAGGCTGATTAAAAATAGAATTTTGTTTTATACTCTGAATTTAAAAAAAAAATGTCGTATACAAAAAAAAAACTTTCAATGGTATTGTTATATTTAAAAATCGAGAAACAATTTGCATCAATGAAACCATCATTTTTTTAATTACCATTCCCAGATATGTATAGCTACAAAATATATTTACCTTTAACTTGCTTCTTAATTTCTTTCGTCGGATCCAACCAATGCTGCAATAAAAAAATTGTCTTTTTAAATAAAGAATTAACGAAATGTACACAATTTAAACACAATTTCAAACAAACGGTACAGTTACCTGAACATTGAATTCGTCAGTATAATACAATCCGAAGTAATCTTTTTCTACGAGGTCAATGTGATAAAAGACTTGTTCGCATAGATCAGCCCCAACTGCCTTTTTCTAAAAGAAAAAAATAATATAAAAGTGTTATAAATATTGTTGAACAATATATTTCATACAGTAACAGGTAGATACTAAATTAAAAATTATGCTTTAAAACCAAGATATTGAATATCATATTCTTTTTCAGTTTCCATTTGATAAAACAAAAAGTTTTGATAGGAACGGAAATTATTTTATTTCATTACAGAGGGTGAACATACTCCCTATACTTCTCAAAAACAAAGTCAGCTACATGACGGGTCTTCAGCAGCCAAAGCTCGAACCTGCGACTGAACGAAAACCGCCGGCCACGAAACCGAAACCATGACCACTAGGTTACCACGGCCATTGGGAATGTCAGCAATAGAAACGAAGAAAGATACTGCTCTCTTGATACGTTATAAGACAATTATAATCCATAGCATGAATATTTTACAGATTAAAAATTTATAAAATTTTCAGAATAAATTTCTATTGCGTTCTTGAATAAAAACTTATTTCATACACAACTTTCCTGCTTTAAATAAATATAAAGCTGAATAAGAAGAAAAAAAAAGTATCACATCAGAAGACAGTGCAATTTAACAGTTATATTAAAGCGTGTTAGTCAAAAAAGTCTGTTTTAAGAAAGTCAGTTTTTGAGACAAGTTTTTTAAATATTGATTAGAATTCGTATAATAAAATAACAAAATTAATATACAAAAAGACAACTTATTAATAAAGTTCTCTGTGAATTTTTAGGAGGAAAATATCACAAAAAATCTCAAAGGAAAATGATCTTTAAGGAAACTAATTTAGAAAACACTCTGGAATCATATAATCAGAAAACAGTTTACAGTATAAAAACCATTTTTTTTTTTTTTTAAATTTTATTTCAACAGGAAACTTCATTGTGAAATTAAATTAGTCAATTTCCTTAAATTATAATTCATTTTGTTATCTGAGAAATTAAGTCTTATAGAAAGTCCGAAAATGATAGAAATAGTAAAAAAAACGAATTTCAGTATATTGTTCTAAATAAACAGCACATTTAATGAATATATTTTCACAACCGTATAGCATATTGAACTATATTCTAAACAACAAATGCAGTAAATATAACTGATTTGCACATGCTCACATGAGTGCATTGCAATTCTATTGTATTTTGAGAGAAGGTCAGAGTCATGTAACGCTTGTTTCCATTGGGTTCTTATTGTCAATCCCAACAATATTTTAAAACTTTCCCTCATATGGTGACGAGACATAAGTGCCTTAAAAAATCCCCAGACGAAAATTTACAAACAATACATTGAATATTAAATCACGAGAAAAGGAAAGCTCAATATTCAGACGATTCTAACCGCAAGGCAGGGAAAAAATATAAAGTATCGAATTCCGTTAAACGAATCAACAGGACATGACACATTTTATTCGGTGCTTGCAAAATGCCAGAAGTTAAACGTACAAGGAACTGATATTAGCATTTCCAGGTTTACGTTATAATCAATCACCAAAGCTGTCTTAGCGGAATATGAAATATAAGACTGACATTCCGAATTTTCAATCTCATAGAAAAAGGCTGCAATATATATTAAATTATCACATCCTAACTTCAAAGCCATACTAAGAGCAGCATGTTTTAACACATGATTATTTTTTTGTTTGTTTGAATCAATGCATTTTTTCCTTAGGTAATAGAAGTTCAACATTTTGTCCCCTACTCAATAAAGTCCAAGTGACACAAAATCTGACTAAGCTGCGCCAAATATTTGTTCGAAAAATGACAAAATGTTTATACCACATTATGAGAAAATGATGTTGACACAAAACAAAGTAAAACTATACGATAAAATCGTAAATATTTTGTACAAAGTCAACTTTATACAAAAATACAAATAAGTTGCGATGAGGATTTTCACTCGCCCTCATTGCAACTTATTACCTATTCAATAAAGGTAAATGGTTTCAATCGAGAATTGCGTATTAATGGAAAAATTCCAAATTTTAGAAATGCAATATGATAAATACGAAAAGGTATTGTAATCTATTAATACTGGGGCAATGTTATATTTTAAACCGTGTTCTTATTTGTAATTTGTTTCCGTGACATTAAGCAAAGATAAGTATATTTTCAAAAGAATAGCAAACGCTTACTTAAAATTTGTATAGTTAAATTTGCCATTCCGTATTCTTTTACGGCATAAAAAGTTCTAAGATAGTTTAATTTCTGGAACACACAACACAGAAATAACTCATTCAAAATGGAGTACGCGAAGGTTTTTTTTTTTTTTTTTTTTTTTTATTCCACCTTTTGAACTAAACAAGCATTTTGGACTAACTAACAACATGGATGTTATTTTGTCCATACACACGTGGTTTTTCCTTCTCGTTCACAACTCGCGCAAGTCACATATACAATTCGAAGAAGCGTTCAGCAGCGCCACCTCTAGCAACGGCTGAACATTTGTTTTTTGTTGTATAAAATCAGAAAAATAATTATTATTATATATGCATGCACTTCTCTGCATTTACATTTATTTGAATATTTCTGTTGGTTTCCTTAAGAACTTATCTATCTTGCATTTTCAACAAGAAACATGCTTTTCAGAATTATAAGTTACCTTCTGTATTTCCGTAAAAATTGCGCCATGTATATAAAAAGTTTTCCTATTAAAATAACTCAAATATTTCGACTGCAACACTGTTCCAAAGTCAAATTTCTGATTTTTTTTTTTTTTTTTTATCTTCATCAACGCAGTATTCACACATAGTTTTCCTACTACTCTAGCATCCCTTTTTGGCTTCATTATCGAGTTCGTTTTCATGGTGATGGTGAAAAGAGTAGAATAAAAAGCTTAATGAAGGCAAATTTTCTTCCTCGTTATATCAACAAGTATTTTCAAATCATATTGTTTCCCTAGGCAGCTCAAACTATTTTTAATTTTCGTTATAGAAAAGTTTTAACGATTTGAAGGTTAGTGTCAGTATCAATGTGTCCCCTTTTAACATTTTTTTTTAAATAAAAAAAAAAAATTGTTTCTAAATAATTCCATGAAATTTCTCACGGTTCTATATTTCTTTTCTGGTCGAATAGAGGTGACATCACAAATCAAAGGCATTCTCCTTCGAAAAAATACATAAAGAGAGAGAGAAAGAGCGGCCATATGCTTTATTATGAAGGAAATGTTTCAATAAATAATGGTTTTTAAATTCGAAATTTTTTTGTTTGATGTTGTTCGGATTAATGTACATCACGATTCTCTAAAAATAGTTTCATTTATTAAGCATGCTTCCAAATTAGCGGATATATCAGGTGTAATTATTTTTAGGCTGACGCCGCACAACTGCGTGTTTAGTTCCTCATAGATCGGTACTACAGTATACTGTAGTACAAAAACTAACTGCCGAACAACGCCATTCATGTGTACAACAAGTAATGTAGGACTCTGAATGCACCAAAAAGGTCCCACTTCTTGCTTTGAAAAATTTAATTCAAAATGATTTTTGAAATATTATTTCTAAAATATTAATCAAGAAAAAAATTGTGCGCATACGTCTCTATTAAAGTAAAAAAAAATATTATATCTTTTTATTATTCTTAGAATATTATAAAGAAATCATATTCATAAATATGTACATAGATATGTTCATATTAATGCAAATATGATGAATGTTAATACATAAATAAAAATAAGAATTATGTGCAAGATCTGATAATATATATATTATAAAATCTGTTTTTTGAAAAGGAAATTCAATATTTGTGTAGAATTCAATATTTGTGTGTTAACTAAGCACATCTATGATTCCTAGATGTGCTTAGTTTAGTTTAGTTTTTATTAACGTCGCACTAGAAGCAACACGAAGGCTATTGGCGACGGATCTCGTAATGTTAAACCTCAGTTAAGTGTCGAGGACACCTGAGCTGGCACTACCCCCCTCTCCTAACTTTCACACCACGCCAACGGAAGGAATTTGGGCCCCGACAGATTTAACGTGCATCAGCCCCGGCTACACAGCGGGTCTTTAGCGGCCAAGGATCGAATCCGCGACAGAACGAAAACCACCGGTCCGAATCCGAAGCCATAACCATTAGGCTACCGTGGCCACATTCCTAGATGTGCGGTGTCAAATCTTGGTACGACACCTACAATCAACCTCCCAAAAAACTAAATTTTTTATCTGCAAATTATATGTTTGAAGGATTGTAAAGAGAATCACATTTAGATAAATCTTTTTTTTTTTTTTAAATTCATTATTGACGAAATGCCTCGTAAAGGGTTAAAACGAATTTGTACCCTTTCGAATTACCACACATTTTAAATTCCTAAAATGTGCGAGTGTTTATACCATATGCCGCTTCAAAGACGTTTAATTTTTGAGGTTGTTATCTGCATAATGTCGATTATTCGGGAACAATTGATTTCGGAACTTTCCTTCTATTTATGCTGATGAATATATTTGCATGGCGATATACACGGAAGCAAGATATCAGAAAAACGAAAGCAGCGGATATAATACACGCACACCTCTAGTATAAAAGATATACGGAACGAACCTCTCTTCGATTTCAAATCCTTAACATTTTTTTTTTTTTTTTTTTTACACGTATCGAGCTTTTTGGAATGTTCCTAAGCATAACGTAACTTGAACTCGCATGCCGAATATTCACTCGATAAGGTCCGGTGACTTGATCAATTTACCGAGATCGCAGCTTGGGTGAAAACACAGTTGTAGTTAGTTATTTACTCCCTTTAGGCGGGTATTTGACAAGAGAAATAGAAGGTAGCACGATGCCTGAGATAGTCCAGGTCCAAAAAGAATTAAAGGCAGGTTCTCAGAACAATTAAAATAGTATATATATATATATATATATATATATATATATATATATATATATATATCCACACACAAAGGGGTATCGAAAAGGTTTATTGATTGCTAAGAAATTCCCCAGGTATCTGGTGAGTGAGTGAGTGACTGTAGGGTTTAATGGCGCAAGAGCCAAAGTAGGCTATGCTGCGCCAAACATTCGTTAAAATCAATTCAAAAATATTTTAAAAACATAAAAATTTTATGCATTTATGAAACAGGATAAAAAGGTAAAAATTCAAATTTGGTGTAAAAGGCCAATATGACGTAAAAAGGCCCCAGGTATCTAGATAAAATTTATTCTGCACATAATTAATTGATCCTTATTCCCATACTGTTGTAAATTACAACTATTATTATTATTATTGGTATGCTCAATTTTAGAGCTGTAAATTGAAGTAACCCGTAGTATCGTTAAGTTTTAAGTCTTATCCCGATAAATCGTAAAGTTTTAATAGCTAATGAAGAAAAAAAAACGAAAAATAGAAACTTGACTTTTCATAGAATAGAAAAGCGAATAGAAACTTTATTTATTATTCTTAAGACTTCTCTGCATGGTTAATATCCAGATTTATACATTTCTCCCAGAGTTCCTCGACCTTTCGAAGGTCTCATTGTAGAACTAAGCAAATTGAACTCCATATTCGGGTTACTTCAATCTACGGCTTCCAGAAACCAAACAAATCAACGCTGAAAGCCGAAATTTACATTATGTACATAAGGATAACTTAATAGGCAGAATACATTTCATCCGCATATTTCAGTTATTTATTAGTAATAATTAAAACATAAAGATACCATCTTGTGTTTATGTAGGGGGGGGCGATTTCACTCATTTTACAACGTTTTTCTGAATTTCACTTGGTGTGTGTGTGTGTGTCATCAAATTTTCGATCGTTAATTTAACCAACTTCCCATCAAGCTAGAGCTTTGAAATTTTGGGAATCGTTCGTACTCGCCTAACAATGCAATATTTAGACGTTTGCGACAAGTTTTAACTAATATTTCAATAAGTCAAAATATTCTTTCCTCTCGGCGCTTTTAGGATTGAGGAAAAAATTTCTTTCCCCCTCTGGGAACACCGGGCACTCCCCACACCACATGAGGCCTTGTAAAACTATTGTACTCACAAAGGGGAGATACTATTTCCCCTTTACTATCTCCGAGATAGTAAGGGTTGCTGACTTTTAGACAGTAATCATTCGCAAGAAAGAAAGTTTCCAATATTTGGCACCATGTCTTATCACAATAATTTTTTCTGAATTCTGGTTCCCATTTTTTTTAATAGAATGACTTACAAATTTTCAAATGCATGTTTTGATTTTATGAGTATTATGAATTTTTTAATACGCTCACAAATATCTCTTTTTTAGTAAATTTTAAAGTTAAAAATAACCAATAGTTTTAACTAATATTTCAATAATTTTCTTTAATAAACTTTGCCACCATATAAAAACGATGTTTTTAAAAACGTTGGTTTTTATATCGAATTATTTCTAATCAAAATAGGATGAAAAGGATTCGTTTTATCTCTTTCTTTTACTCATACGTAGCGAGTTCGTTGAACTTTGAAGTAGTGCAATACATATTGAAATACCGAACCAATAATAACACCGAATCATGGTATTAATAGGGATGACAAAGGGGGAAAAAATGAAATAACAATATTTTTAATAATATATCAACTATTACATTCGAAAGCAAAATATTAACCCCGAATCATTGCAGAAAGTTAAAGAAATTATCTTTTGTGGTCTGTGGGTATCTAGAGGAAAGGCTCATCTTATTTCCAATCTGCAACACACACAATATTAAGTCTATGATTTTACACAAACATTAATTAAAGCTTAATATTATTAAATAGTGTTAATTTGTCAAGAAATCATTCACAAAAAGAAATTCTTTTAAACATTGATAAATAAGTGAAAAGCAGTTTTAATCGTACGACGAACTAAGTTATGTAAAATTTAAAATAAATAATAATTCGTTTCGTGTGACACATTTTTAGAACTGAAAGTATATAAAGAAAAAATTTTCAATGGTGAACTGAACACACTTTTGAAAATATATAAATTACCTATTAAAATAACAAGTACTTTTATATTTTCAGATGTTTAATTTCGGAGCAGAAACTTAAATAATTGGATAAAATTCTAACATAATTAATTTCAAGCAAAATAAATTATTCCTACTTATCCAGAATTCATTCAAAGAATTTTGAAGCACTCATACAATTTCTCTTTCATCTTTTAAATTACAAATGCAAGTTACAATCCTAACTTTTAATGAAATGAATACATTTTTCATTAAATTAACTTCAGTGTTTATCAAAGCTTCTTATGAAAAATTTCATGCCTTTTAATTCAGTTCGTTATAATAATTTAAGTACTTCAGCAAAGAAAAATTATATACTCAATCTCACTTGTCACTATCATCATTAAAATAGTTAACCAAAGTGAAAGTTTTACTGAAGAGAGAAATTAGTTGATCTGCTACGAAAAAAAAACAACAAAAATATTGTAAAAGTTCCATCGCAATAAATCTTGTCTGTATGTTTCGTTTTAAGGATGAAAAAATGCTCGACTTGATTCAATAATCCTGGAGGTACATTAAGCATCCTCATAAAAGACTTTTAAAATTACTCTTTAATAAATAAACATTTAATGATATATGGCAACTTATCAAATTTGAAAATACTTTTCATGAAAATTTTCAGACAGTTATATTAATGAAACAAATGTGTTTTTCTTTACAAAGAAATGTATGTTAATAAACACAACAGCGTCGCAATATGAAGTACGAATTCAATTCACAGACAAATGCCGCCACATCAGAATCACGCGCTGCATCTTTTTATCTACATCAATGCATGCAACTCATTCGCATACAAAAATCCAAAACTCAGAATGTTCATATCACGTGCAATAATGCTATTTTAATTTTATTGTATTTTTAGACTTTATTCTAATACATGGTGGAGATAAACCTGTATTTTTGTTCGATTTGTGTATAATTATTATCTTATTAAATTGCATTAATATATGCTTGCTCGCGTAAATAGTTAGTATTTCATTCAACTGGAAAATTGGAAATTTATTTTCCGTTTTAATCAAAATATACACTGTTACATTTTTAAGATTATACATTAAGTTACTTTTAGCGTCTTGATTTTAAAAAGTTTTGCATTCCAGAATGGCTCTTTTTTCTTTTTTTTTTTTTTTTTTTTTTGTTTATTCTATAAGCTACGTTATTTATCTTAAATGGACGATAATTTTTAAAAGTAAATAATATTTATGAGATAATTTAATAAAAATTTTAGGCCATCTCAGAAAAAGAAAAATGGGAATAGAAAAATCCCACATTCAATATATTTCAAATTTAATAATTAAGTAACTATGGAGGAAGAAATATTACAATCACAGGAAATTAGGATTTAAGAATCTCAAAATTTTATTTATTTTGCTTTTTTCATTATAATGTAGCTATTTTTTTTTAAAAAAAAATCAAGAACAATTTCTTCACTAGCATAAATCAACATGAATTTAACGACACAAATCTAAATTCTTACTAGGTAAATTACTTGTGATGTTAAATATTCGGATTGCAGATACCATAATATTGTTGCTGTGCAGGTATTAAAAAAACTTTGAAGCGAGTTTTAGTGTGATTAGTTAAGTCAGCCCATAAGTAACTATGTGTGATTTATTAACATATTATTATGAACCTGTGATCACGCTTCCCTGCAACGTATCTTTCATGAAGGATAAGAGACATTCACAGAAATTCCGTTGGATATCAAATGCAGCAATAACCTCCAAGTTTGGAGACAAAATGGAGTTTCTCGAAAATCCTAGAATTTTGTCGAAATCTCGATCAGGAAAAAAGTTATGGTTTTTCCTGAAATTTTCCCTGTGACGTCGCACCTGGCAGGAACAGCTATAAATACGAATAGATGGGAAGTCTGGGGTAATTTCCCAAAGAATCTGTCAGTAGCGAGGTGACTGTTGGTAGCCAAATGAATACCAGTAATTTAGAGGCCCGTTTGGAAAGCGTGCGTTTACCAGTGAGGGAATGAAACTGACCAGCGAACATATAAAGATTCGTTACGACTCCAGAATCGCAGACCACCGTTTAAAGAATATCAAATCAGGATATATCACTCCAAACGACAGAGGAGACTGAGTCCGAAGCTACAATTGAACTAGGAAGGATATTATACTATGATCAAGAAACTAAACAGAATAGTCAACAGAGTTCAGAGATCGCTCAACACCAAGCCAAAAGTCGTATTGGATATCGCGAGTAAGCGTTATTTGCCATTATCCACGGTGTTGGACAGTTTCCACTCTACACCAACTGGACGATAATTTTTGTAACAATATATTTGTAATCGCTGCTTATTAATGATATCTTACTGTTTTTAAATTAGATTTTGGTTCAATGAAAATGGTTGCTTTTATGACGAAACTGTTTTCCTCAAAAAAAAATTCAGTATTTTTCAGTTTTATCAAGTTTCCTATGACGCGGAACGAAAGGTGCGACAGCTCTCCTAAAACGTGATCTCCTTTTAACGCGTTTTTCGAACAAGAGCAATCCAACAACTCAAATGACTTGGAAAAACTTATCTGTGCAGATTTATTCGAAGTGTTAAACTTTTTAGTTGACATTTTTATAGGGTATTCCTCTGTTTATCAATCTCAGTTATCAAGGGATTTTCCTGAAATTGAGCAAACAATAAAGCATTATTCTCTTTTTAATTTATTCTGAGATAGTATTCAAATGTGTTCAGGCGTATGAGTAGATAAGTTCTTTTGACTTGCTTAATTTACGTTATTGGAATTGTACAAGATTAAAGAACATCTAGGTAAAAAAAATTTATTTGACATAAAATTTACTAAAAAAATCATTATCCATTGTTGTGCAAAACGGATCAGAAATAAAATCAGAAAACAATAAAAAAGAATATATATCTCTTGCGGATAAAATCCAAATTTTTAATCGTTGAAAAAGATGGAGATAAAAATATTGTCAGTTGCAAAATCATTAAATTTGAATGAATTTACTATTGAGACATGAAAGAAAAATGAGTAAATTATTTATCAGAGATTCTACATAGTGGGTACGATTTATTTTAATTAGTGTTAATTCTGAGATTCTATAACGTAGTATAGTTAATTAATCTGATTTATTTCATAACGCGTTTTCCATAGAATGCATTTCCTAATTTGAGTTTCTTACAACACGGTTTCCTTATAGCGCGGAACGAATTACTGTACAGATTTCACAGTACAATCATGTTACGCAACACATTTTAGGTATATGACGGTGAGAAAGAAGTCAACAAACACGAAACTGATGACAGCTTCAACTTCGGCGGTAAAAACGTGATTGCATCTGTCATATGATCGTGACGTCACAAACTTTGAATCCGTTTAACGGAATGGAATTCTTCAGCGTAGCATAGCAACCATTTTTAAACAGAAAAATAAAGAAAATTTTTGAAATTCCAGAATGATGAAGAAATTCCACTTCAAAAACTCCATAATTCCTAAAGATTTCCTCCCCCAAGATTTCGAGGTAGTTAAGAATAAAATTCCATAGGTCTTATTCATAGCGATTTCATTCTCAGGTTATTTTAACGCAGTATACGTTTTTTTCTTTTTTTTTTTTTGGCTCGACTTGTTAAATAAAAAAAAAAATCTTTAGCGCTTTTTGTTAGCATCCAATATACATAATAGTATACATAAAAATGTGACATCTAATATACATTAGTTCTTGTCAAACAGTTCCAATTTTTTGAGTAATTTTAAAAAGTTGTGTTGCTTCGGACGAATAATGGCTTCTATAAAAATGAAACATTTTATTTAATACAACTGCATACTTATATGATTTTTGCAAACACGTTTTGTCATATGATTATAGAATATGTACAAAAAAATCTCATTTATCAATAAGCATTGAAAATATTTTTAATAATGTATCATAATATTTGACAATCACTATCAATTAAATCCTATTTATGTAACTCATTTTGAAAAAATAATGTTAAACATTTTATCCATTAAGATGTACATTAATATCTGTTAAATTAGTATTTTTAGATTTCGTGTGTTATTAAATATTAAAAATTTCATTCTAAGTCATGTGGTTTTCATCGTTTCATATATATGGACCTCCGTCTTTAAAAAATTTGCAATATATAACTAATTTAAAATAGGTAAATAGCAATTTCCTTTCATAAGAAAACACAAAAAAATATTTAATTTTTTATAGTTCATGATTTATTTAAATATAACTATTTATTTAAAGCCTTCAATAGTTTTAGATACAATAATTAGCAAATGGAAGTATACTCGCGCTCTTTCACATTAATATAGATCCTCCCCCCTCATAATATGTTAAATAAATGTTTAAATATGATAAGGTGTTTTTATGTGAAATCATCAAGTTTTTAAAGACCCAAACTTCAACTGAATTCAATTATTTTTTTTTTTTACCTAAATTATAATTTAAAAAATTCAATCTCTCTCTCTCTCATTTCGTTTTTCACGTCTGTTATAGTTGAACTCAAAATTTTCGTAGTAAAAACAACAAAGAGTGTTTTTCAGAACACTTCTAAAAGGAAAAAAAAATTAATATTGTTTTATATCTAACATGTGTAAATTGCTCGAAATATTTCGGTTTCTTTCCACATTTAATGCTTACGTACAAGTACAAATATATCAATATTTGTAAAAAAAAAATGAATAAATATAGGGAATATAAATATACTTTTGGACATACACAAATGGAAGTAACCTAAGTTTCCAAAAAATTCACGTAATTATAACCATAACTTTTAATAATTAAAAAATAAAATCTGATCCGATGCTCTGCTTCGTTCTTCCTTTTTAAACTGCGTGTTCTAGTCAAAATTTAAACGTTAAATAATCCATAACATTTTATCTAAGAACCGTAAATAAATACCGTTCGCATTGATATATTTTCCGAAATTTAATTACATTTCCTGTTACAACTTTATACAACTACGAAAAAATAATTATAAAAAATATTTTCCTTTTTACAACGTTTTTCTGAATTTCACTTGGTGTGTGTGTGAGAGTGTGTGTGTCATCAAATTTTCGATCGTTAATTTAACCAACTTCC
>BMAW01131133.1:218747-329031 GCA_019974015.1 Nephila pilipes
GTCCAAAATTACCAAGGAGAGCTATTGTTGTTTTCGTTCATATATGCAAAAGTCAAGTCTTAATTCTTACAGTTTAGTGATGTTATGACACCCTTCTGAGTATAAATAGTGACATTAATGTAACTCATATAAAAATATAACTTAAATATTTTAATGCATATATAAAATATATGTACAGTTCTATTTTCACTACCAATTTTTTTAGTTATCTATCTATAGAAAAACTATTTCGTGGCCAACGCATCGAGCAAAGAAAATGAGCGTGTTGTGATTGTTCGTTTCATTGTGTCTCGAACACTGACATTTTCGAACAGAAGGCAAAATCACTAGCACCTCAAACAGTCAAGAGAAGAATTAAGAGAGGGGAAAAGATATCTTGAAATAACTACCAATATTTTATAAATGAGAATCATATCAGATGTCTGATCTCCTCATTTTCAATAACTGTGAATCATTATCATCACTGATGCATCGAAGTTTCCTTTTTTTGAGGCAAGATTAATCTTTATAAAAATAACTCTCTCAAAAAAGGGCTGAACTTATTCTTATTTAGTTTTACTCGATTATTCCATAATCTATCGATTTAAAACAACCCTATTTTACGCTAACATTTTAAAACAAAGTTAAAATAAAAACTGCATATCAATTTAGCCAACATTGATAAAAATTAGCAACACTGACACAAAAAACTGAAAACGAAAACTCAAAAGATCTGACGGACACCGATAAACATGACACTCAGCAAAATAAGATACAGCCAATATGATTTATAAAGATCTTATACATACATATTTTGCGCATATGTGTGTGTGTGTGTGTGCGTGCGTGCGTGTGCGTGTGTGTGTGTGTGTGTGTGTGCGTGTGTGTGTGTGTGTGCGTGTGTGCGTGTGTGTGTGTGTGTGTTGAGTTGGAGGGAAAGTTCTGTCGTATTTTAAAGTAAATATTTGAATTCATTTATAAAAATATGTGTTTAATATTAATCAATTATATATGCTCCGTTATTTGGTACAACCTGTTGCCATCTTTCAGGTAACCTGTGAATTCCTGTTTTGTACAAGTTCTCGTCCTTGGAGTTAAAATAGTCAGCAACTGCCTTAGAAATATTTTCAAAACACTTGAATTTTTTCACCATTAGATAATTTTGCAGAGATCTGAACAGGTAATAACCAGATGGTGCAATGTCGGGTGAATACGGTGGGTGACTTAGGACTTCCCATCCTAACGCATTCAGTTTTTATTGTGTCACCATTGCAGTATGCGGTCGAGCATTATCGTGGTGGAACACTATTCCTTTTCTGGAAACTAATGCTGGCCTTTTTTCTTTGATAGCTGCGTTCAATTTATCCAGCTGATTGCAATACAGATCCGCGTTAATAGTTTCCCCTGTTTCAGCAACTAGTAGTACACTGGACCTTTCCTATCCCACCACAAACAAAGCAGTACTTTCGTTGATGTATACTTGGTTTTGGAACTGTTGCTCATGATGTTCCTGGTTTGCAGTAAGATTTTTTTCTCTTAATATTCTCGTAAAGAATCCACTTTTCATTTCCAGTCACCAGATTGTCCAAAAACGGCTCCACATTGTGTCTAATCAGATGTGATGAACACATTCTTACACGATCAGACAAATTCTTTTCCGTTAATTCATGTGGAACCCAAACACTTTGCTTTAACACAAGCCCATGAGATTTAATGTAATCTCCAACAGTTGTATGATGAATGCCAAACTCTTCTGCAATTTCTCGACTTGTTAAATGTGGATTATTTTCCAACATGGATCGCAAAACATCATTATCGATCTTGGATGGTCGTCCAGATCGATCATTTTCTTGGAGGCTCAGATCCCGGAACGAAATTTGCTAAATCATCTTTGACAAGTACGAACATTTACAATATCTTTTCCAAATACCGCACATAAATTTTTACATGCAACCTTTGCGTTGTTTCCTTTTTGGAATTCATACAAAATGCAGTGTCGTAAATGCACTTTATCTACTGACATGTTTTTCACTTTAAATATCCCAAGTAAATGATGAACGGTAAAAAAGGACTCCTTTTATATTATACAGCAGCTAAAAGAACAAAAAAATAATCCGAATGACTCATTAGCCAGATGTTTTTTTTATTTACAAGAAAAATCTCCTGCCTATTTAAAATACGACAGAACTTTCCCTCCAACCCAATATATATATATATATATATATATATATATATATATATATATATATATATATATATATATATATATTGTATATATATATATAAATTATTTATCTACCACTGTATTTGTGTTCGGAAAAATAAACGAAATTTCCATGATGCTTCTATAACACAATTAATGACTAGTTATATTTGTAAAAAAATATAGAGTTTAACAGCATGAAATCATATTCACAATTTACCAGGGAACAAAATTATAATCAAGTATACTTGTAAAATAAAGCCAAATATCGGTTATGCTCTTTCCAAATTTTCAAGAAGTTCATTCATCTGTGTTCTACCGTTTTTTCGTTAAGTTGTTTGACTTTTTTGTCGTTTCCCATCCAAAATTTCCCTTTCTTCCCCATATATCAATGTAGAGAAACACGCAAAGTTATCATTTGTAAAAGTCTAATAAAACATCTAAACAAATCTGTTTAACCCACTAAAAGTGCAAAAGCTTTTTATCTCTTAAGTGAAAACATAAATTTGTAACTTTATTACTGGACTGTTTTTTATTACTAATTTAAACGCTCCAGTTTCATCACGTGAATATACAAACCAGAAGTTATCAATTATAATGTTCCCCACAAACAAAAATAGAAACAAAACCAGCTCAACTGAAGTTATACACATTTATATTTTTTAATAGGTCAAGTACCTCTTGAAAGTGTATCTCACAAACGTGAAAATTATTTGAATGCGAAAAGTCCGCCTAAAAATTCAACTCATGAGCAGCCCGCACCTGTTGAATTGCATATCCGTTTTTGGTCAAAAAGCATATGCTCAAAAAAGATTGGATGAGATAAGATTGTCATGATAACAAAGTAGAACTAAGGTTCAAAACGTGGTGTACTAAAAAATAAGTCACACAATTTCGCTTTTAGGTGTATAACTTCTTTATTCAAAATATTTCAGTAGAGAGGAAAGTTAAAATAAAAAATTTCATTCTAGAAAACTTTTACATCAGATAATTTCTCTAATAATTTAAGCCAGGGGGCCATAATATTTTCCGCACCATAAAAACTTTTTTTTTATGGATCAAGAAAGGATACTTTTTAGTCATCAGGTTTATTGCGAACTTATGTAATTATAGTAATGAGTGACGAAAGAGCAAAATTTTAATACATTACGGAAAGAAAACTGTTACACATAAAATAAATCCTCGTGAAATAATTTCGTTATTTGCAGTTTAGTTGTTAGAGAATATGGCCTTAGTTCGTAATCCTGTACTTGGCGTTCACATCGAATCAAAGAATAAAAATAGAGAATCCAAAATAACTCTAGAATAAACCAATCGTAAAAATTCCTTAAAAATCGTTTGAAATAATCATTTGAAAATTAGCAACGTGAAATACATAGAAACAAAAAAAATATTTTCTAACTTTCGATTTAACTGTATTTCGTGTGTATTAAGATTTATTTTTATATTTATCTAAATACATACTCGATTTCAATAATTAACAAAAATCAACCATTAAAATGATCACAAATTATATCAAAAATCAAATGCATTATCGTTTTATTTTAAGCTATTTATTCTGTTAACATCGTACGATTTTTGATATTCTATCTGATTCTTGAAAAAAAATTGAATTTATTGTTGAATAACGAAGGGAAAAAAAAACATTTGGTATCATTTAGATTTGGACAATCACATTAAGATAGAATTTTAAAAAAGTGAAACCCACAAATAAAATCATATACTTTCCCACAAAATACGTAACGTTAGATAAATAATACAGGAATTTAGTAATATAGATAAATTTATTACAAAATTAGCCTTTGCGTTCCGATTTCAAGTACTTCAACAGTTATCAAAAGAACAGAAAATTCTATAATGCGCTCACGAATTGGCAAATGACATGAAAACTGCACAATACACAAAAACTTAAAAACGTGACACAAACCACGACAACAAAAGATTCAGTTTCGAAACTCATATCAGCAAGATTTCCTGTTTATGGCAAAAAAAAAAAAAAAAGAACCACCTGATAGGTTGCTAATTAGAAGTCAGGATCTGTACCAGGCGCCTCCATCGCGGATAAACATATTTGGCTATTCAAACTGGAGGTAGATTTTAGTGTCAAGCTGAACTTAAGAATTCAGAAGGCTCCTTCATTTTCTTCGGGTGACAGACTCAGAGACAGGTCAGTGAGTGGGAACTGTTTTGTCTCGGTAAATCTTACAAGGTCGGAGCCTTTATATCTTTATAGGGAGAATGAATAAAGAACAATCATTTAGCTAAAAAAAAAAAAGTAATATTGAGTACTAATTCAAGGTTCAGGAACCTTTAGTTGAAGACTATTTGTAATCTAATTGTAACTTAATAAGGCGGTACTAAATTATAATTTCATTAGACTATAACCATAAAATTCCAATTAAATACATTCGTGATGCATACTATAATTATTTCGCTAAAATTTAAATACAATTCACAACCTCTTAAGGCTCCCGTCTACCGGCCATTTTGATTCCATGAACGCAATGTAAATCCTATGGACTTTCTACTATCATTCTCAAAGCTTTATTTATTTCATCTATTTGAATGCAAAGAAGTGCATCCGAAACAGCAATAAATAATGAACTTTTCAGCGGAAATACATCCTCTCTCAGATTTTTAAAAATATATTTCCCTCTATTTTAATGATTCGTTTGAGAGTTTTCTAGTCTTTAAAAAAATATTCTAAAACGTTTTCAAAAATTTTGGAAGAAAATGTAATTCGGCAGAAACATTCGTCATTTTTTTCTCTTTTAGGTGCACTTTTTTTGCATTCAAATAGAAAAAATAGTAAAGATTTGAGGACGATAGTAGAAATTCCATAGGGTTAACATTACTTTAAAGAAATCAAAATGGCCGGTAGACGAGAGCTTTTATCAGCCTTGGATCAAAGGATCTTCAGCTTAATCGGTCGTTTAGTTATGGAAATAATTCAAATGAGATTTATCTCGTTTATTCTCCGGAGGGAAATTTTGATTAAATGCTTAATTCAGAACAATACAACTGTACAACAGACTGTTCTGTAGGACAGATATTATTGCGTGCAGGGAGAGTTTATTTGATCACTTTTACTCAGTTTCTGTTACCTGTGAAAACATCATAAAATTCAGTTCAATAAGCCATTTCGTTACCCAATCATTAGTCTTATTCCGAAAGGATAGTTCAGCCGGGTAAAAGGACGTCTGTACACAGTGTATATAAATTTAGAAATTCTTTTATTCGGGGAAAATAATAATCAATCAAATCAGATAAAAAAGTGCAAGACATATACACACAATCAAAAAGCATGCTAGCTTTATAAAATATATTTATGTAAGGTTAATCAAGGTAATTAAGTAAAATCACTGAGAATCATTTTTAATTCAAGCATTTATGTGCACTTCGTGCAATTAAATGGATAATTAATAAGTCTTACAAAAAATTTTAAAAATTAAATAATTTAAAACATAGCAATTATTATTTAAGGCTGGTTTATGTAAAATATTATCCGCGAGCATTTTTTTCCTCGTTTGCTTAGTTTTTGTGCTCAAGTTTTCAGAAAAGTGTTCGAATTCTCACGCAAGTGAGAGAGATGAGCATTGTGTATTGTAATTAAAATATGAACATAATGAAATTTATAATACATAATGACAAACTGCAGTCTTTTGATACTGCTTATTCAATATAGTAAATTTTCTAATTCACATATAAACATGAATATCAAATCCATATTTTATTTTTAAAGTTACCCATTTGAGAATTAAAATAGTAACAGTAATTATTTGGAAATACAAAAGAAAAGAAAAGAATTCTTTAATCTTTCCCAAACATTAATTTCTTATCTTTTATACAAATACTTCTAGATATAAGCAAATCGTTTCTCACTCTTGCAACTAAAAATGCTTTTTATGGAGTAAAATGTTATTTTTAATCTACTATTAATCATTTATAGATTAATATACACATTTTTCACTTCCCTTTCTGACAGAAGAAACAAAAAAAAAAACTGATTAATTATTTTTTTTTATCAAAGATTAAACACAAAAAGAATGAGAAGAATCAACTCTCCATTAAAGCGTGAAAGTCGCAAGGTATTAGGAAAACAAAATGTATTATACCTACGAAACCGTAAAAAACACATTCCCCGGTACTTAACGTTTGTTATGTCCAAGAAAGTAAGCGTTGCAGGTGATTGAATTACACAGTACAAAGCATCTACATTCACGGTCTGATTATAGTACAGTGCGAAGAATGATTCATTTGGAAGACGAACCCATGCTGGATTTGCAATACCGGAAGTTGCATAGGTAGTAAAACATTTCTTTGGCTTCGATAAAGTTACAGTTAATTCTGCTCGTTAAATGCGAACAATCGAATCAAGTCGGCCGATTCTTATTAGAAGCGCATCGCTAGAGTCCGTTTTTCTTCAGTTGTACAAAAATAGATTTCTCTGGCGTTATCTTAAGAGCAAAATGGTGTGGTGCAAACGGAGCATAAAACGTGATTGACGCAAAGGCGTTTGACCCCATATTTAGCTTCCACAAGATGCGGAAATTTTGCTAAAGAAAAGACGCGATTTTTTTAACAGCTAAATCATAGGATTTATTAAACTCTTCCAATGTAGCAGAACATCGGGAACAAAAAGAAGTGCATTTATTTTCGGAATGACGATGAAAGTGGTCACGTAATCTTGAGACTGAATGTGTGAGTGAAAGTTTAAACGCAAAAGTGGAAGATTGGTAGAGAACGTTAACAATAAAATAAGTAGTGAAAATTATATTGTAACTTAAAACTAAATGGAACAGTAAAGAAAAAGAACAGACGACTGAATCAACTTTCAGGTGGAATTAGGAGTTAAGAAAGATTATCGGCAAGCATTGCATTGTCATCACTTTCCTGCATATTAATGTACATCAAAGTGACCATTTTCCCCGTGAAGATAAATACTTGAGTAATGTGTGTAAGGAAAAAGCGCTGTGCGTTGTAAATCTGCTCGATGGGTCATTGGAGCAGAACAAAAGATATACCTAAATAAAACTCGGGAGCATAATTTTTTTTAAAAAGTGTTCAGTATTCATTCAAACAAATTCTGCGAGGGTCTTCTCTGTGAGACCTTTGGATCGGTAGTATCCCCCGCGCGCTCCCTCCCATTATTTTTTATTTATGAGTTCATTATTAAAAACAAAATAAATAGAATAACATTTTCATACTTTAAAATCCAAAAAATTGTGAACAGAAACTTTTTTTACAGATAATTTCGTGACTTATTTAATCAAAACAAATATCTTGTTTTTGACAAATGAATTTGAAAAAAATGTCGCTATATCAGTAATGGAGTTTGGGACAGTGGGTCAATGCAATGTTCAGTGACGAATCTCGCTTTAGTCTATCTCCACACTGATTCTACGTCAGCTAGCAATATGACGAGAACGTGGAATTCATTTTCACCCAGGAAACATCACGGTAAGACATTGTTTTCCGGTTAAAAGAAGTAATGGTGTGGACAGTCGAACAGACCTTCATATCTTTGAGACGGGGTCCGTGGCAGCTAAAAGATACGGAGATGAAGTTTTTGAGTTTTGTTTTTTGTGAGTTTTAAGGTACTGTCAGTCCTGTCTTCATATTCATGGATGATAATGAGCTTTGTCATCGTGCGAGCTCGATCAATGATTTCCTTATATTCAAAGCATGTCGTGGCATGCTCACTTATCTTATCTGGATATTGCTGAGCATGTACGGGATGAAGTCGGGAGACAACTTCCAGCCTTTCTACAAGCGCCAAGATCCGTTCCAGAACAGAAAAGGGCTTTTCGTGATGTATGGAGCTCCTTGAGCCAACAATTCATCCACAATATCATAGCATGTTTGGTAATTCGTTGTGCAGCGTGCCTGTGTGTCAGAAAAGACTACACACGTTATTAAAGTGCAGCATCAACTTTTTATCTCATTCGTTTTTCACTAAAAAGTGAACTGTAATGCCAAATCTTCTTTCAAACTGTTTCTTCGGATTGTGAAGATTTTTATCGTTCTTTCAAATTGTTTTCCAAATTTATAACCGTTTTACACTAATATATCACGTTAGCTGCCATTCCGACATAAGGCTCCCGTCTACCGACCATTTTGATTTCGTGAACGCAAAGCTAACCCTATGGAATCACTACCACCATCCTCAAATCTTTACTATTTTATATTTCAATACAAAAAAAAGTGCATCCGTAAGAACGAAAAATAGTGAAGGCTTCTGAGGTATTACATTTTGCTACACCGTTTTTTGAGAAACATTTAGAATATATTTTTAAGACCCAAAAATTCGCAAACGGATATTTAAAATTTGGTTAAAAATATTCTTAAAAAACGGATGGAAGATGTAATTCCGTAGAAACCTTCGTTATTCTTTGTTCTTTCGAGTGCACTTTTTTATGTATTCAAATAGATGAAATTACAATAATTTGAGGACGATAGTAGAAATTCCATAGGATTAACATTACGTTCAGGAAATAAAAATGGCCGAAAGACGGGAGTTTAAATTTCCTTCATTATTCCCACGATAATCAATTATGTTAAACTTTCATAAACACCAGTGTATTTTGAACATTTCATGAGTCCATATCCGACATAATAAATAGGCTCCAAAGAAAATTTTGACAATAATGTCCTGTTTCCCTGAAAATTATATTTAGCACGATTTTAGAACAGTCATTATGTAAGTCCAGCCCAATACACAAACACACATTAAGGTAGTCCAATTGTACGGACATATTGAATATAATCAACACAACACAAAACGATATCGAATAATAAAATAATAATAATGCAAATACTTCACAATACAAATATTTCACTGACACAATATTAAAAATCTAAGCACACAAATAAATGTGCAGCATTTACATCAATAAATGAAGATTTTTGAAAAATGGAGAGGGTGTAAATTTTCTGAAAATAAACTTCTGTGTCTTTCAAGGGAAACATATTTTCGACAAAAAAAAAAAATTCATATTTATGAACCAGAGCTGAATAAACTTAAACATTGAAGTAACTGAAATATCAGTATAATCTGATATATTTGTATTCGTAGTAATCTGCTATGACAATTATTGAAACATCGCACATGGAAGCAATATGAGGATATATCTGTGACAGATATAATTCTGAGCCACGGTCAAAAGACGAGGATGACACCTGAGCTAGAACCTCACTCTCCTAACATTCCCAGCATTGCAACGGGAGGAAATTAAGCCTCAACAGATTAAAAGTACATCTAACATGCTACACGAGTCTTAGGTGGATCATGACTCGAACCCACGATTCAAATGAAACTACCTCTGCCATGAACTCACCACCATGACCACTCGACTATCACGGCCACACGTTAGAGTATGGGAAAATATTCCAATTAGAAGACCACATTCAAACTGAATATAATACGACAAAGACATCAAAATAAAGTAACATCAAAAGGATTCAAATAACATCATAACAAACCTATATATATATATATATATATATATATATATATATTACGAGGTTCAACTATTAAATAACGAGATAAAGCTGGTACAAAATAAGTATGCATGCACCAAAACGCAAACGACTAACAGCTGTTCAGCGTGAAGCCTTCTCTTTCGAATGCAGTGCCTTTCGCTTC
Source organism: Nephila pilipes (assembly GCA_019974015.1). Lineage (NCBI taxonomy): Eukaryota > Metazoa > Arthropoda > Arachnida > Araneae > Nephilidae > Nephila > Nephila pilipes. Next base: position 228,575 of record BMAW01131133.1, read on the forward strand.
GGAAAACAAATCTGTATAACCGTAGCCTTCATTCGCATCAGAGTTATTTTTTGTTTCGCCGGGAAAATGATAAGTGTACGAATAGAGCAACGAATTGTTGCGAAATTTCTATGAAACTTGTAAAAACCGCTACTGAAACTTATAAATTGTTGAAAGGGGTGTATGGCAATGTATACCTTTTCTTTAAGTGGTTTAAGCGTTTTCAAGTTGACCGAGAAGACATTGAAGATGATTCACGCCCGGGTTGCCTTTCCACGTCAAAAAAGGACGGCAATATCGAAAAAAATCGGTAATCTGTTTCGATCTGACCGTCGTTAAGTATTCGTGCGATTGCTGAGACTGTAGGAATACACGAAGAATCTGTACGGCAAATTTTACATAACAATTTTAACATGCAAAAAAGTGAGAGCCAAAAATTCTCACTTTTGAACAAGAATCTTGCAAAAATGTTTGTACTGACACTTTGAATGCGATTAAAAATGACCCAAACTTATTGGAAAGGATAATAAAGTGTGATGAATCGTGGTTTTTTACTTATCATCCTGAAACGAAGTGCCAATTCAAGCACTGGAAGAATCAATCTTCGCCGAGCCAAAAAAACTCGATTGAGCAAATCGAAATTCAAAGCGATGATGATTGTTGTTGGATTTTTTTCACCGATATTCGTGGGATTGTGTAGCTTTACTGGGTTCTTGGAAGTCAAACTATTAATCAACATTTCTACTTTTACGTTTTTGCTGAACTCCCTCAAAGAATAAGGGAGAAACGACCCGAATTGTGTGAGGACAAGTCATTCCGCATTGTCTGTCAAAAGGTTTCTGGCTAAGTACAGCATCCCAGTGTTAACAGATCAATTGAAAAGTCCCTGGCCTGACACATAGATGGCGCTACTAGAATTAAATCCATATGTTTTTTAGTTAGCCTTAACCCTCAAAAGATGCGTGTATAAATTTGACAGCTGTCGGATCATTAGTTTGTGAATTATAGCATTTTGAGTGAAGCAACTTTTGTTATTGTGAAAAAAATGGATAAAAAGGAATTTCGCGTGTTGATAAAATATTGCTTTTTGAAGGGAAAAAATACAGTTGAAGCAAAAACTTGGCTTGATGCCGAGTTTCCGACACTACCCCAGGAAAATCAACCATCAAGGATTGGTATGCTAAGTTTAGACGTGGTGAAATGAGCACCGAAGACGGTGGACGCCCAAAAGAGGTTGTTACCGACGAAAACATTAAAAAAATCCACAAAATGTTTTTGAATGACCGTAAATAGAAATTGAAAGAAATAGCAGACACTCTAAAGATATCAACTGAACGTGTACATCATATCATTCACGAATATTTGGGTATGAGAAAGCTCTGTGCAAAGTGGGTGCCGCGCGAGCTCACTTTTGACCAAAAACAACGACGAGTTGATGATTCGGAGCAGAGTTTGAAGATGATCAAGCGTAATAAACCCGAGTTTTTGCTCGACATGTGACAATGGATGAAACATGGCTCCATCATTTCACTCCGAAGTCCAATCGACAGTCATCCGAGTGAACTGCACACGATGAACCCGCTCCAAAGCGTGGGAAAATGCAACAGTCGGCTGGCAAGGTTATGGCGTCTGTATTTTGGGAAATTAATTTCATTGACTACCTTGAAAAAGGAAGGACCATCAACAGCGACTGTTACATAGCGTTATTGGACCGTTTGAAGGACGAAATCGCCGAAAAACGGCCGCATTTGAAGAAAAAGAAGGTGATGCTTCACCAAGACAATGCACCGTGTCACAAGTCAGTAAAAACGATAGCAAAAATCCATGGATTGGGCTTCGAATTGCTTCCTCATCCACCGTATTCTCCAGATCTGGCCCCCAACGACTATTTCCTGTTCTCAAATCTCAAAAGAATGCTCGATGGGAAGAAATTTTCGTCGAATGAAGAGGTGATCGCCGAAACTGAGGCCTATTTTGAAGCAAAGGACAAATCGTACAACAAAAATGGTATCGAAAAGTTGGAGGGTCGCTATAATCAGTGTATCACCCTTGAAGGGAATTATGTTGAATAAAAAAAACTAATTTTGCCACAAAAATGTGTTTTACTATGGTAGGCCGGGGACTTTTCAATTGACCTGTTACACCATCTGCCTTATTCGCTAGATCTTGCACCATGCGACTTCTATCTTTCCTAAGGTGAAATCTGCATTAAAAGGAACAAGATTTGAGGTTCCGTTGAAGTGTGAAAGAGAAAGCGGCACGCGTACTGAAGGAGCTGATAGAAGACTTCCAGCACTGTTTCGAACAATGGAAGATTCGCATGGAGCGTTGAAGCGATAGAGGAGGGGGTGTAAATTGAAGGTGATAATACATAAATATATGACATTAAAATAAAATATTTTACATCGCTAGTCTCGTTATTTAATATACATACACGGTGAATGATTGTCAGGGTTCATTAGATGAAGTAATAATATTAAATACTAGTACTAATTTTTTTTCAAAAGAATTGTGTTTTTTTTAAAAAGAAAATTAAAACTTGTAAGAAATGAATAGAAATATATTCGAATAAAAAGATATGAATATTAGTTCGTACAAAAGACAGCGGCTCGGTAAATTGTAAGCTAAAATAAAATCCAGCTTTGAATAATAAATATACATATTTAATGAAATAAACAGTAGAAACTTGGTAAATTCCATATAATTGGAATACTCGTAAGTAGCATTTTCCACTAATGTGCAAACAATTAATAGAAAATCGAAGCGTTTTATTATTCGTAATAATATCTTTTTTTACTAGAAAAAAGCGACGAAAGCTATTTTTAGTTTTAAAAAATAATTTCTCTCTCTCTTTCTTTCTTTACTATGCATGAATTTTTTTTAAATCTACTTCTCTCAAAGCTCTTGACATACTTATTTAAAATAAGAAATTAAATTCACGAAAATTCTCCGACTTTTCCAGAGAAAAAAAAATATTCAAAAATTCTAGTCCACGTATTTTTCTTTTTAGTTTCTGAAAAATTTTCTATTTATCAAGAATCGAGTTAGCAAAACACTATTATACTAAAACTGATATAAAAAAAATAGTATTTTATTTTCGAATTCTTGATTCTCACCCAAGCATATAGAAAGAGAATTGTTATAAATTCTTAGCCACACAATTTCATAAACTTGTTTTCTTCATAATGTATTGCAGAATTCAAAATATTTTGTAGAAAGAACAAAAAAATAATTTGTTCAACTATTAAAAATAATTTGTTCTACTATTATACAACCACAAATGCAGCTTCAAAACACATTTTATATATTTAATTGTATAAAAACCAATTTTCTCGAAGATAGTTTTCTTTTTTCCTGATGTATCTAAACTATAAAAATAATTTTACGCTTCAGTGCCATTAACATTACAAACCAGATATAGTTAGATATTTATATCCATTCTTCCTTCGATAACATCAAATTTTATCTTGAAACACAGCAATGTAATAGGAAACTGCAATGGGGGGGGGAATGAATACTCGAGTTCAAATTCATGGCTGTCTTCTCATTCCCTAGCATCATATTTATCCCATAATTCTCAATAAAAGTTCATTTTTTCCCTCTAGAATAACAATACCCAAGTGTTAATTTAATTCTATTTAAAACGTATTAAAACTACAAATTTACTTATAACAGAGCTGAAGTATATATAACTCATGTCATTATAAATCAGGTTTATCAATCTCCAATAATGGGAGAAAAATTTTAAAAGTTCTATGCAAAGTTTTGCAAAGAACAGATATAGTCACCCAAAGTGCGTTTTTTTTTTTTTTGTTAATCATTAAATTACTCAATTAAATATAAGAATTAAAGTAAACAATGAAATAACGAGAAATGGGCAACAGTAAATTTTTTAGGTATTGAAATGAAAGCAAACGATAAATTATTAAATAGAATATGTTTCAGCTAAATGTAATTGAAATTGAAGCAAACGATAAAAAAAATTGAAGAAAACTTTATCTGGTACGCCAAAAGTGATCCACCTAAAACAATTGCCTCTTGAGTAGCTAAAAAAATGGCTGCCTCACGGCTGTCTTAAAATTCTATATAATGTTATATATTTTCAGTCATATCTTGATTCTAGTTTACATGTGATTTAAGGTAATACATAAATCGATATGTAAATAAAATACTCAATTTTTATATTTGTTTCATTTCAATCCAATAAAAAAATTGGGGGAAATTTATAACGACATATTTTTGAAAACTGAGTTCATTAGCGGTGAAAGCATATATATCAGACATGTATTTTATCTCAATCCAACAAAAAATTCAGGAGAAATTTACTATGACGTTTTTTTGAAAATTAAGTTCGTTATTGGAGAAAGTAGACATCGAAAATATACACAAAAACAAAATAATTTTTTGAAAATCGGTCAGGTTAATTTTTGGGTTAACTAAAACAATAGCCCCTTGGGTGGCGAAAAAATAACTTGGAATTCTCAAGTTTTTTCTTTTCCTAGGATACCATAATAAGACAAATCCAGGAATAAATTTAATTATACTTAAATTGTACACAAATAAATTAAGTTAGAACAGTACCAGGATTTCTTGTGTTTTTATTAATGAGGATTGTCAATCATCATAATCTGAGGAGAAAAAACTACATTTCTAAAAAACATGTTACAAAGAGAGAATGCTTATGAATGTTAGAACATTTTTAATAAAAGTGCTTCTACTCATTTAAAAACTATAGCGACAAAAACAACAGAAAAGGCTCAATTGTTTATAAAAGTTTAAGGGATAAATAAAAATTAAACTACAGAAAAGAACACAAATAAAAACATATTACTGTGAATTTTTAATTCAATCGCAAAACAAACAAAAAATTGCTTATATTCTGATCAATTTAGTACCCATTCCCGTCAAGATTCACAATCAAGAAACACAGATTATGTACGAATTTAAACACCATATTTTCCATATTTTGATCGAGAAAATAAAAATTGCAAGTGTATTCTCAGTTTATATAGCATTATAAATTGACGCATAACACTTAAAAAAAAACTGTATTCTTGTTTTGCATTAGAAAAAACTTTGTAATTAAACAAAAAAGGCACAAAATAAAATTTACTGTTTTCCAAGAAAGGTTCAATTTCGATAGGAATCTCGCTTTAGAAACCTTTTTACTACATATTTAATAGAATGAGATACAATATCAAAAAAATCAATATATGATTTAAACAACATATTCACATTTTAAAAATGAATGTAGTATATTTTATAATCAAATTTAATCCGACATCTCGGAGAAAGTACAAACAATTCTCTAAAACTTCCAACTTACAAGGTTCACTTTCATCCAATAGAAGCATTGAAAATATCGAAATTTTTCTCATTTATTAAATAATTATGACCTTGTATGTTAACCATACAATGCATACGGGCATTGACAGATTAAAACAAGGAAATATTCGTCTTGCTTGTTAAAGGACGGCATTTAATTAGAGCCTAACGTAAAAAATCAAGTGGATACAATGACCTGCTCTTCTGGTGTTTTTTAACCGAAAATCTGAAAGTGAAAAACTATTTAAAATCACATCTAACCCAGATAAAATATGAAAAAAAGTGCTCGACATGATATATTATCATATCTAACACATTAAATTGAGATTCTAGGTCAATGAGATATTCGTAATCAGGAAGTGAAGTCAGAGAAATTCTATTTTTGATATTATGGAAGAAAACACCTTAATATGGAATAAAATATCTTGAGGAAACTTCACAGAATGACGTTCATTAAGTATTATCCGTGTGTGCTTGTTTAATTTAATTATTTCCGCGAAGTGTACTTTCGATTACTCACTTTGAATAAATGAACATATTAACTTTTTAAAAAAATATTTGATATTTTTAAAATACAACTAACGTAATTTTGCGTCACGATTAAGCGACAAGGATGATACTTAAGCCGAGAGGTCAACACCAGATCTTAAATGTAATGGACTACAGATCTAATCTTAATTAATTAAAGGAATAAGTGTGGGGGAAAAATAACAGAAAATGCTTCAAATACAAAAATGTACAGGCTAAAATGTTGTTTCGGTGTTTTAACGATCGTTTGAATATGTATGGTCCAGGAGATAATTATCAGATAGGAAATGTATTTGCTGGAGCCAACATTTAGTAATCTTGTGACATTTGGCTCTATCGCGATTTTGCCTTCAACTAACCTCGGGGACTGTTCAGTCTCTGAATTATTTCAAACAAAACCTCTCCCAATAGGTGAAACGTGATTTATGTAGATTAGATCGAAGCTATGAAATGTAATGAATGGATAAATTACATTTATAAGCACCAAAGTATTCAATATGAGGGTTGGAAGTTTGTTAATTTGTGAGAAAGATAGTGCATTGGACTGATCCAAGTGAGACATCGGAACCAACCTTACGTCGCCGAAGGGGTGTTCAGAACGATCAAAGCCATTCTAGAACAGATAGGAAAAGAGTACACAACTCGATCCATCACATATATATTAGGGAAAAGACTCAAACCCGATCGGTTTGATCAGATAAGCAAAATTAAGTTTTGTAGACATCTGTTCAGAGCGTTTAGGCTGCAGCCTCAGAGAAGGACATATTGATAGTGATCTTTAAATATCCAACAAAATGAATAATAATTTGATTAGCATCATTACCGAACTCTTTCTCTTCATCAAACTATTTGTGACTCTTTTAAATTAAGAATAGTAATGGCAAGTGAAGATAATAACCAGCGGGCGTTACAGTCTTTTGAGTACGGATTGGTTAATCATAGGATTTAAACTTAGAAGCACCACAAGGCGATGGGCCTCGTAATTTTGTACCACTGTCAAGTGACGAGAACCGATACCCCACTCTCCAAACATTATACTACAAACTTCACATCATAACTCCGACAAATTTAATATCAAACGTAATATAAAATATATAAAAATATATATAACGTTAACGTGAATCAACGCCTCTAAATGATGCGTCTGTAGAGAAATCGGGGCTCGAACACCCGACTGGCTCGAAACAACGTCGGTCACAAGCTCGCGACTATGACGATTCGGCTTCCACGGCCTCCGGTCGGATTGAGTTCAAAAAATTAGGCTTGTGCAGGACTGTAGTGGATGCGTCTTTTTCCAAACAAAGTTCTCCCGTGACGAGAGAACTTTAAAGTACTGAACTGCATCCGCTAAACTTTGAGGCCGAAGTGAATTAAACTAGCAGCAACTTTCATAATAGCGCATGAAGATCTTGATCAGAATCAAGACACGAACTCACGACTCGACTCATTAGCCATGAAGTCTGGATCTTAACTACTGGGTTCTGAGGATCTTGTACTTAAAATCTAGAGAAGAATTTTAAAAAAATTAAAAGAAAAAAAATCTCTTAAGAAGTTCTGAAATACAAAAAATTATTCTACTTACTATAAAATCATTGATGTGTTCAAACTTTCGTAGAATTCTTACATTTACAGGAAATGAATTGTTAATAAGAATAATTTTTAAGCTTTCTGTGAAAAATGTAGTTTCCTTTGATGTAATATCGATAAAAAAAAATACAAATAAATGAAATTTTCAAGTGAATCACCGACTTTTCTACAAATAATTTTGATATAGCGTCGAATAAATTTTGAGTAAATTTTTAAACTTTCTTCAATAATTTTAATAATGTGAAAAAAACTTGTTTAAAAACTTAAATTTGAAATATACTGAATTTGATTATAAAAGAGGTAGTTTGCTAAAGTAATGAATTGTAGAAACAAAACTTAAAAAAAACTGAAGAGAAAAAATTTTCATTTTAAAAAAGTGAAAATTTGGAAAGCAAAAACTATACACTAAAAGATAATACAATAAAATAGCTATGAGAAATAATAAGCACAATGAGTAAAAATATCTGACCATATTAAACGTATTATGCATAATTTCTGATAGATTTTCATTTTACAACGACCTCCATTTAACCCAGACATTTTACCGTTGCCCGAATAGGACAAGTTTTTATATCTCATTGCCTCATATAAATCATTAAAACGCTACATTAGTTCATCTTTTTTTTTTTTTCTTTCCCTTGTCCTCTTTCTTTTTAATAGAAATTTCAAGGTTATTCCCACCCTTCGTTGTCCTTCGTAACTGTAACATCATCATGACAAAAACTAGTTTTCCGCTGCTTTACTTCAAGGTGTCCATTAAAAACTGTAACCGTTTACCACCTGTTACATCAAAAATAATTTTATATAACGATTTTTTAAAGCTTCTCTAATGTGGCGGAAATCAAGGAATGATTTTTCAATAAATCTAATAAACTACTTTTAAATGCAAAAATTTCTAATTTTAAATAAAATCCATGCTATACAATTGAATGAATATATTAAGGAGTTCAATAAACCTCAAATTCCAGGACACAAAAAAACGTAAATTAACCAAAGAATTTGAAATCCGAGTTTTTCTGAGTTGGTATTACGCGAAGTATTTTTTTTTTTATCACTGATCACGATTAGATATAAATATTAATAGTGATTGCATCTGCATCGTAATTCATGACTTATAAACTGTCTTCGCATAATGTACCCGAAATTAGAACATTTTTTCCGACAATTTTATATTCTGACTTCCCGAAATTAGAACATTTTCCGACAATTTTATATTCTGTACCCGAAATTAGAACATTTTCAATTAATTTTATATTCTGACTACGTTATCTTTTAGAAAGCAGTATATTTTATAACATTGCAATCTAAATCAGTTCCTTTTTTTTCTGGTATAAAATGCGATCCATGTCTCGTCTCCTGTATTGCAGTACTAAATGGGTTTTGAACTTTACGTGTTCAGTGAAAAAGGCACGTTTCTAGAATATTCCCAAATTTTAAGAGTACTGCATCACAAATATATGTACATATTACAACATCACAAATTTTCATGAAAACATTTTCTGCTTGGAAATATATTCCAAGTTTTGATCGGGTTCTTCGACATTAAGCACATTCGGCAGCCTTAATTGGGTTTTCGTTATAAAAAATTAACTCTTGATAATAGCAAGGGGTCCGTACAACAAAATCCAAAGATATGCATTCCAACTTCTTATCTAAAACTAAATAAGCTTTAAAGTTAAGAAAGATGTTTATGATTCAGATAATAGGCAAACTTATCTTTGAAAACTCCAAATATTGAACAAAAAGTTTTTTTTTTAAGTTTCGTTTAACTCTCTTTATCAGGTATTGAAAATATTTTTAATGAATACTTCTCACTCACCATACTTCTAATCGAAATAAAAAAAAAAGTAAAATTGATTTTATTAAAATTTAATTCTATTTTATGCAGGATTAATAAGCATTTAAAGAAACGAAATCAACAGATGAAAATCATTATATGTAGGAAGGAAAAAAAATCCAGTAAAAGGGCAGGTAAAGTATATGAAAGGACAATTGAACATGAGTTTAAAATAGAAATAGGGTGAGCTCTTTCTCGAAGCGAGACTCATTGATGAAAGTGTGTGTGTGTGTGTGTGACTGTGTGTGTGTGTGTGTGTGTGTGCGCGCGCGCTACATTAATTCTTATAAAAAAATTGGTCACCAAATCCTTACTCTTATTTTCTACAAAAATATCACTGAAATAACAGACAACTATTACGTTATAGACATAAAAATAAGTTAAGTTTAGAAGGGGGAGAGGAGCTTTACAGGAATAATCATATTAACACAAATCCAGAACAGGCGTAAAATGGCACAAGTCAATCTAATTCCACGAATGAAAGATAGTATGTTCAGAATCTTTCATAAAATTAGAGTAAATTCCATAACACAATAATAAATTCTAATGCACAAAATTCTATAATGAAAACAAAGTTTAGAGCAGATAATAATAAATAAAAAGAGAATAAAGCTTAATATTAGAGTAATAAATATAATAGATTATTGATGTGAAAGATTTAATTGTTAATTTTTTTAAACACAAAAATACAAAGATTTTTCTGAATAACTTCAAATTTATGAATTAAATGACAGTATCTAAACGAAGAAAAAAAATTGCTTAAAATTCATCTTCAATAAATAAAATGTTAATTTGTTTAAGATTAAATAAAATAAGCTTATTTATTTATCCAACTTGCTCGGGAAAGTCAAAGAATTTCCTTCCGCTTGATTGCAGATCGAAAGTAAATAAAAGCGAAACAAAGTAAGTTAAATAAGTAAGATAGTGAGTAATACTTGAGAACTTAACAAGGTTGACTTATCAAACAGAAAATAAAAACTGCTTGCTTTAAAAAAAGACAGTTAATGCAACACGTTTAAAAAAAAAAAAAAAAAAAAAAAGTTCTGTTATCAAAGTTGTCATTGAAAAATACACAGATGATATTTATTTAACATGTCCCCCCCTTTTGTTTTGTTTTGTTTTGTTATTGCTGTAGATATTCTAAAATGTAATAGTCTAATCACCTTAATGAAATTCGTAATTGCATTCCTAATTATTTTCCAGTAACTTTATCTTACAAATTAATATGAAAATAAAACAAAGCAACTTCAAGATTTCAAAAAAAAAAGTTATTCCATATGAGTTTAGTTATCCTGATAACACTTGTGAATTAATTTGCAACTTTAACTCTCTGTGTTAAAGCAGGAACTCAACCTCAGAATATATTTAATAAATTCAAAACAAAACAAAAATCATTCCATTTTAGTACTTCCAAGAGCATATTACAAATTCCTTAATTAATAAAGGCATCCCTTTCATACGCAGAAAAAAAGTTACGCTTTCCACAGAGATTGAAAAATTTATAAAATATTTGTATAAATGACAGGAAGTCAAAAAAAAAAAAGTTAATCTGCAAGTTTCAAACGATTTTAAACAATAGTGCGAGCTGAAATATGAAGAACATCTGGCACACTGCAAACGACAGGATATGCGCGATTCGCTCCAAAGAACGGGGTCCTTGAATTTTCCCTATAAAAATATTGAACTTATACCTATCTGCTTTTTTTTTCTTTGTTCTGACGCCATTAAAACTGTAACAAACCAATAGATATTCTGGGAGCAAATCATGACATTGGATTGTGCTTAAGAATATATCAGCTGCTTAAGACGAATAAGTGACAAGAAATAGTTTCGAAATTCGCAGAAATAGATTGGCGGCATTGATTTACAATCGATAAAGCAAAATTACCACAAAAATACGTTTGTGAAAGGACGTCCAAAATCTTTATTTAGTCAGGTTAGTTAAACATTAAGGCCCCGTATTAGCATTTTTTTTACATAAGATTTATCAGAATTTAACTAATAATTCAAATGGTGAAGCTACTGTTTTAAGTGTTATTTATATGCCACTACGTTTCTTTAAAATATGGTAATTGCTACATCTATTACAATATTGACATTAAGTTTGCCCTTGGTTTTAGAGGGAAAACGCCGTTCTGGAATTTAAAGAATTCAGAATTCTTTTGAAAAAAGGGGAGAAAAACACTTCAAAATAATATCGTTTGCCGTTGTACTTTATATTGTAATGACTTTACTTGGTTTTATTAGCACAAAAATTAATAGCAGAAATTACACGATCGCATAATAAAACAGTGATTGAAAAGGATTTTAAAAAGAAAAAATAATTTTATAAAAGAGTAGAAGACCATAAACATTTCACTTGAAAACAAGAATAAAAAATAAGAGTTAATATTTTTATACTAGTGAATCAATACAGTTTTCTTAACATTACAAACTATCTGCTCAAATAAAAATCGAATGATATTGATCGCAATCAAACACATAAAGAACACCCATAGTGAAATAAATAAAGCGTTCTCTTATGTTTTTCGAACTCTGAAACAACGGAACTCTTGTCTAATGAATCCAACAGCCTTAATTAGAGCACCATCGTAAAAGTTATATGCATAGTAAGAAAATGAGATTAACAAGTTTAATTGGTTATAGACATTTATCACTATAGAGGTATGAGAAAAAACAAATTAAGCTTTATGGGATACAGCATAAAAGTTGATTATACTACCTCCTGTTTTAGGTTATATAAACAGAAGGTTTGGGGGTAACTAGCTTACACTTGGTAAACAGCAATACACAATAAGGATTCGTGTTTGTTTTAGGAGCACTTTTAAAAATTAAGTGAAACCAGTAAATAAAATAATGAAAATTGTTTTTATTATAATGTGAGCCCATTTCCCATTTACCAATAATTACTTGAGATTACTTTGATATTATAAGACTTTATGCCTTTAAATATTTATGAATAAATAAATAAACATATATACGAGTAATACAATACTAAAAATATACAAAACTAAGAACTGGTTTTCCAAAATCAAAACAATAATAGGTAATAAGCTAAATAATTGTGATTCCCGATTTAAAACTTTCAAATGTTATAATTAGTTCAAATCATATTTAAAGTACGCAGCTGAAAAGTAAAATTTATCTGTACGTTTAATTTTAAAATTTAAACGCATACATAAATATTATTTGCGATTTAAAAAAGTAAAAAATATTTTACGACTAAAACATAACAATCCTCCACTTTGAAAAAAAAAATCACCGATATGAATATTTAAGACTCTCGATTAGAAATGTGACAAATCGTGTATTCAACTGGTATTACTTTTCTAGTCAAATGCAGTTATACAAAATAACTAGAATGTATAGCAATATTGTTATTTTATTATAATTTTTCCCTGTATTTTGCTATCGCTACACGTCCAGATAAAGCATAGCATCTTTTTTTTTTTTTTTTTTCCAAATCACATGAACTAATTTGAAATCCAACACGTTCTTTATTTCCTGAAACCATACACAGTTCATAAAATAATAGACGTTAAAAACTCAAAATTGATCATAATGTCAAGATATTTTTGTAGTATAGACCGTGATTAAATGTTTGTTCCCTATTGTTTTTGTGATGATAATATGAAAAAGATAAAAACTGGCATTTTTCAGAGGTAATGATTAAATTATGACAAAATAGTAAATATATTGATTTTGTATACTATATTTGATTTTACACACTTGTTTTCGCATAGTTCCGTATAATCCTTTAAGTGAATGTGTGAATTTTTAAGCAGACTTTATTCCATACATTGAATGGTTGATTCAATGACTTGGATGGTCAACAACCAGGCGGCCGAGTATAGAGGACGGCCGCAGCCGCCCTCATCAAAATTCAAGCTCGGCACGCGGTTCGTCTTTTCCCGGCAAATGACAACGCGTGAATTATGGCAGTTCAAGTAGGTAGTACATCAACACCGTTTTACTTTATTCTATCTTTATACAGTTAATAAAACCTTGAAAATATACGCATAAAAAAGCATTAAAATCTATTTGAAATAAAAAAAAATATGAAATTTTTCCTTTAAAATATTATTTTAAAAACATTTTTAAATTTTTTCCTTCCCTTCACCATTGTATTTTGGTATAGAGGAGGAGGTACGAAATCTTCAGTTGTCCCCGGTTGCTGAAAGCCCTTGTAACGCCTCTGGTTCCTATCTCCCAATATTCAATATTTTTAAAAAGTAGCAGTAAAAATTTCTAAATTATGATAAACGATTCATAGAAAAAGAATAAAAAGAACGTAATGTAAGATTTATTTTTACGGAACGACAACAAAACGTCGAAAAATGCGAATATTTAACATGGAAAGGAAAACGAAACGTCAATCTGGTGCCAAATAGGAAACGCAAGGTGGGAAAAGATAAACAGATTGCGCGATTCCTGACTGAAATTTGTTAAACTGGATCCTCAAAGTTCCAAATCTTTCTCAGCGACGGCTTCGATATCACATGAAGCTCAATCCCTTATGTTTGTTCTTTCTGAAAATTCGCCAACTGTACGTCCGGTCGGGCAGTTCCTACGAATTTACATTCACTTATTGGAAATCCTAGTTGGAAAGGGGCCTGCATTAGCTCAAGATAACATCAAATTTTGTACAGACGAAAAGATCATTTCACAGTGAAAGATCAAAGTTTTTTAAAAGCCATAGAGCTGTTGGCGAAATTCGATCTAATTATTTCAAACCATTCTAATAATACACAAAAAAGTTTTAAAAAACATAGTTCCATTATTACTTAGAACATTTTTTTCAACGGTGTTAGTATGATTACCATCAATAGGATTGATAAAAAGCCTTTAGAATGGTTAACATTAAAATGATTGTTAAAATTTCGTTTAGCTCATTATAGCAATCAGAATGAATAGATGATTCTTTATGAACACGTTTATTTCTGTTCCAGTGTCTCATACTTCCTTTGGTCAACTGGAACCAAGTAAGTCGTCTTTTTGACAAAATTCTCTCCACAAGATCAAAAACAAAGAAGCTGTTTTACTTATGGCATTAATGATATTTTCTAAGCTCAAGTTTTGACTCGTCAATTTTAACTATAAGGTTTTCACTATCAATTTTAGTGAAGTTACTTTAAGAGGAATGCAGTCAAAACTAATTGTTAGCTATTAATAACGATTGTAACCCTCATTGGATCTTGCGATTCTTAATGGTGAAACATAATCAAATCATAACCATAATATCTTAAGTATTAATTCATAAGAGGATTCAGGCATAATCAACAGGAAAAATTTTTAATTGCTTTGACGAAACTTAAAATATTGCAATTGGATCGAGAGCTTCATTAAATATCTCATCAAGCATTACCTTCCCGAGTTAGTTAACATTACTCCCATGTAATATAATAATAAATTATTGCTTTTGAAACTGTTTCACATTATATGTCTATTTATATCTTGTTTTACCTTTCACAGATGTAATATGAAGTAACTTTTGTATATTTCGAATTTGCGAGAATTATGAAGTGACGTCTTTTTCAAGAAAATTAACAAGGATAATTAGCACTCATCTATTTTCGGTATTTTACTGATAGATTAAACTTCCCGTTGATTCTTTAATACATAAGCATATAATTTAAACGACATTAAATCAGCAGCTATAGATGATATGAAATCAGTACAAAAAATGAATTGAATAAAACTGTCACTATTTTATTTTATTTACATTTATTGATTTTTGTGGCACAACTTATAACTTTTCTGAATTGCTAAGTTAACTAATGAATACAATCGTTTTAAAAGAGGTGCGGCCTGCCGCTAGCCTCCGCTTCCACAAATTGGCCCCGAGGCAAAACAATTGCCCCGCTCCTGGCATAAATGAACCTAACTTCTATCCTGGCGATAACATGCAAGATTTAGTGTCTATTTTTACTATATTTACAATCTGTTGCACAAGAAAAGACAATTTCAGTGAAGCAATTTAAGCCTTGTTGGTAAATGAGAGCGTCCCTAGGATAATGATAAATATCCCTAAAAACAGTCTCCATGAGAGTAAAATAGTCATTAGTTCTTCGTTTTAACGACATCATTAAATTAATTACCGTCAATTCATTAATTACCGTTTTAACGGCGTCATCAAAACTGGAAAGAATTTTGAAACTATAAAATAACGTGCGTTTTTAAATACATTAGATTCCAAAAATATGCAGCATTATTACAGTAATAAGTAATCGTTCGCAAAAATGTGGCATTATCGATGGGATTTCTATCATAGTTTCCTTATCGGTTTCTAGCCGGTGTTGCTAGCATTTGAGAATGTCAATGTAATTCGTTTCCTTTTCAAACGGCTCATTGCTTCAAAAGATGGAATCAAAAACAACTCGGTCATTTTAACATTTTTCATTAAATTCCATTCCAAAAAACTCTTTACTCTTTGGTAAAGTTCCAAACACAAGATAAAGTGAAGAACTTCATAGTAAGGCATATATAAAACCTTCAGAATCAGGGAATGAAACAAATCAATAAAAAAAAACTTAGTTCATTGCTTTGTGAAGCTTGGCTTAGCTTTTGTCCCCGCAAAGTAGAATTTATAAACCATAAACATATATAAAATATTCTGTTAACTATGATGATTCTTTAAGTTGACTGTTTTTCCGTATGACTATTTTAATGTTGGTAATATATCTTAATTTAACTTTAAAAATAACTACTTATTTCAATTTCAGAATCAGTACTCTTTATTTCTAAATATTTTTTTTTTAAAAAAAATTAAATGCCACAATAATAAATCAGAAATCCTTATAAGAAAAAAATACGTCTCATCAAGTAGTAAATAATATACTAAACAAAATCGTTTACAGAGAAATATTCAATAAAAGCTCAATTAATGTGATTTGGATTTCAAAAATATACCGAATCTTTCTTGGATTTTAAAACAATCTCAATCCCATTCTAATATTTTACTAAAGTGAAGACTCCATACACACTTGCATCTAACAGTTGTATTCAACGAAAGTAATGGAGCGGAAAATAAGACACAACGTCATTTTTTTAGGCGTTTGATCACACGAATTGATGCGTAAATGTGATAGCCATAGATGAATGGTAATTGGATATTTTAAGAAAAGTAAGTAAATCCTTAAAATTCCTTTAATGAATCTATACTTTAATCTCTCTTTGATTTGAACAAAAGGGCTTGGTCACTTCAATTTCTGATGAATTAAAATGAAATTATTTTACAAAGAACTCTTCGGAAATTCGGAAAAACAGTGGAAATCTTTAAGCAGATTTCAGTTAATAAACTATATTCGCATTTCAATAGCTATATTCTTTTTACAGGAAAAAAGGGAGGGGGATATTTTTTTCAGGTCATTTTCTTTTGAGTGAGTTAAACAAACTAGATTTTCGAATTTTCTTGTACTTACTTTCAAGTAGTATAAAAGAACATTGATGTAATAAAGCAAAAAGCGATTCAAGAGAAACCAGAAGGAAATCAAATTTAAAACGTCAAAAGTAAATTGAAATTTCTTTAATTTCAAAAACCTTTTCAGATATTTTTTTTTTATTTTTTCATATTTTTCATCTCGGAAAAATTTATTACGAAATCTAAATTATTTGGTCCAAAAACAATAAAATAACGGATACAAAAGTGATATAAAGTTTTTTTCAGGTTAAATATTCTTGTAATGTGTTTCTAAACTTCAGAATTTCAGAGATAACTATTTTTCAAGTGAGGTTTTAGTCCTAGAAACCGTAATTTATATCTAATAACAAATAATATACATTACAAAAAAAAATTGAAAACAATTTCTTCAATTTTTTTTAAAATCCTTCTTTAAAAGAAACACAGTTCACAAATCCTACATGATATATACGGCATAAAAGATTTTTATTTAACTCTACAGATCTGCAAGTGGAAGAAAAAAATTATTTGGACACATTGTAATCTTTTCAGAATTTTTAAACTTACAACTTCGATTATACACATCTCCGTTTCGCAACAAAAAATTTTCCAGGAAAATTTAGTATGCATTTTAGTAAAATAATCAAAATCTAAGAATATAACCTGCAAAAGTTTTAAGCATTATAAGTAATACATTTAAGCAAACGTAAAATGTAAAGGAATTTATCCAAAGTAATTTTAATAAAAGGTTTAACTCGACATCAGATTTTTCGATATATTTGAAACAATCAAAAGATTCGAATTTGTACATTTCATATAATTCATAATGACAAGAAAAAAAAATTAGAGGTTTTTTAAATGAAAATTTAAATCAATATCATGAATCAAAACATGATCATTATATAAGAGGGTAGCCACATTTGGCAAAATACCGCCAAATAATTCCTGGCGCCAAGGGTGGTTGGGCTAAACTGCATTCCAATCATTTAATTTACCGGATGAATTAAGAAACAAGCCAATGCTTCTACTATGTCATTTGTCTTGCTATGGCAAAGCTGATAGAGCGTCGGCGTAGAATCTTCATGCCTTCGGGCTGAAGCATAAAATTTTTTTATTTGATTTTCAAATAATTAATTTTAGTTTCATATGGGAGAAAAAAAATTCTCTTATATAAGATATTTAGCAGGACATAAATTTAGGAATAAATACCGTCAGTGACGAAGCGTGTAGGTTGCTGGAAAAAAATTTCTTTTGCCACTTAATATTGTGATTCTGTCATATGTAGTATATACATATATTATATTAATGGTAATTATTTAATAAAAAGTAACAAATAAAATTTTTCTTTGTTGACCTGAGTAGGAATTGACTTTAAATTTTTTTTTTTTTTTATATTACTTGAATAGTTTATTTAACTACTTTATTCAGCTTGTTTTCCCTCGCTACTTCCAAGAATCATTTTTATTCCATGCCAAAAAACTAAAATTCGCTTTTCTTCAAAAAGTAAACAGGTGCATGCGATGAATACTACTGAAGAAACATTTGTTTAAATAAGAACTTTTATTTCATATCACAGGTCTCTTTTTAAAACAAGAGACGAGTTTGGAAGGCCTTTTTCTCCCATTTTGAGAACATTGACACTAAAAGAGAAATGATGTATAACGAAAAAACCAATTACTGCTAAATTTCAAAATAAGATCAAGCCATGTTTTAATACTATGCTTGATAATTACGCATAGAAACAAATATTTTATTTCGTTAATTAATTCCTGTAAAAAAATTAAAAAAACTTTTAAACTCACTAATTAGAAGTCTAGAATCTCAAAATTCATATTCAGAAGCTTCAAGATAAACATGGAAAAAATGTTATTAGATCTTACACAATCCAGTCTAAAACTAATTTTTAATGGCATAACAGGACGTTTTTTAAATTTTTCTTTACAGGCTAACTTTTTTCCTAAATATTATTAAATGCAGCCTTAACCTGTTATCACCAATGCAACCTAGTTTAATGACCTATATTTAATCTACGAGTTCCTACAACCTAACTCGCCGGCCACAATTTATACTATGTTTAGCGAACTCGAGAATTGTTTTATTCAAACAGCTAACCAATTATTCCTACAGCAAAATTTCACGCCTTTTTTTTTTTTTTTTTTTTTTTTTTTTTTGTTTAGGATGGATATCAAAAAAAATTAAAAAAATTTTTTTTGATTAAAAAATACTACAATAGTAATGGAAATTAGTATGGTTGAAGTGTTTATAATCATTTACAAAAAAAAAATCTTTAGAATTAGTGACATTCATAAAGCAATTTTTTTTTCTCTTAAACATAAAATAGGTTTTTAATTATATTTGTTAAAATTTAAATGAGACGTATTATGTAAAATATATTTTATGCGGAAACGGAAATAAGTAATTAATATATAATATTATTCATATCTCAGTGAAGACATAATTTGAAATCAATAGATTATTTTAAATTTCAGAAAGTAAAAATTGGAAATATGTAAGTTAAAGTCTAATTAACTGACATAAAGCAAAGACAGCCACGACAAACAGAAATCTGCTTGGATAGACAAATAAAAATTAAATAAAAAAAATTTCACTTTCAAACTATGTTCAATAAAATTCGCTACAATGTAATTTGTTGTCATACACAATTTCGGCGTCATTAGGTTCGCCAAAATCAACCAATTGAAAATTCTCATATCTCGGACGCCATTTATTAAATGATGAAAAAGTAAACTTGCTATAGGATTTATCAAATCTGTTTGTGAGAATCTTTATTATATCTCTAATGAAACGTGCCTATTTCATTCAGTTTGGTTACGAATCAATACATAAGATTTGTAATTGTATATTGACGTCGCAATGAAAAGCAACACGAGGACTATTGGCTACGGACTTCAAAATTTTGAGCCTCGGTCAAGTGACGAGGACGACGAAAAGATCGTTGATCGCGAGCTCGCGACATGACCACTATTCCACCGCGGTTACCAATATATTAAAAAAAGTCCATGCAATAGAATCAATAAAAAAAATTACGTCATTGTTAAAAGATTAAGGTAACATGAAAAACAAATGCAACACAGAACCATTTCTTGCATTACTAATTAAAAACTGTTACTTGAAAGGAAAAGGAAAAAGCTAATGTTTACGAATAAATTTTTCTTTGTATATACAATTGATACGAGATGAATTGTTATATTGCAAACTAAAAAAAAGAAGAGTCAATAATTAAAATTCAGAAAATACCCAACACATTTTGTGAAGAAATGTAAATGGCGTCGAACTTTAAAATGTAGTAAAAAAACCAAACATGTACAATGTATAAGAAAAGTTTGATGATTGATACCCTCAGCTCCAACAAGACTTCAGTATGATATTCAAGCCTTTTCGATTGTAAAAGAAGCATTTGGATCAGGGTGAAGTCAATAAAGAGAGAGAAGCTAAAAAAGTTACTCTTTAGATATAGTAAGATTTAATTTTTTTCAAAATAATTAAAATCAACATTATAATACATAATTTCATATTTGAATGCAATAACGTAACAAATATAATTGCGAATTTTGATAAATTTATTGTGAATTTGGAGGTCCATAAATTTAGTAAAAAGTTAGTCACAAAATAAACAACAATCAATATAAAAATATATTTTTATAACTTTCAATAGTAATGTATAGAGGTGAGAGGACTTTAAAATCTGCTATTATTTACAACAGAAAAAAAAAATATATCTAGAATTTCCGTTGAAGGTAATAAGAAACTTTCAATTGTACAGCAAAGCATTACTTTTTATTAAGTACATAAAACGTATTAAAGGGGGCGGGTATTAATTGGCATCCCCAAAAATGAAATGATTTTGTTAGCAATTTTGGGTAATGTTCAGAAATTTTAAATAATCCTTTGTGTATAAATGAATGAAGCATGCATCACACGCAAGGCTACCAAAAAAAATTGCGACATCTTTCGTTACTCGATTCCGCAATCAATTAGAATACAAAAGAAGCACATATTTTATTATCTTTCATCTCCGTTTTCTCACGCATTCCATCTTCCGATGTTGTTAAAATATGACTTAACACGAAATCTTTGCGGCGATGACAGTCGCCTTTGTCATCGCCGAAAACCTCTTCCGCATTAACAAACAAGCGGATGTAAGCAGAAATGAATCGTTCCGACTGCCGATCCACTCGTCCAAAGACAATATAATTACAGAAGAAACATTTAAAAATGAGATTTCGAAGAGGCAAGGGATAGATTAATGGACGGCACGCACCGGGCAATCCCGTTTGTCCAGTCGCCAGATAAGGTCAGGGCGCTGGCGTTATTGAACTGGTTCTCTCGTTTCTGCCATGCAAAGAGATAGGTATCCTCATCTTCAATCTTCAATTCTTTCTCACCCACAAGGCTTTTGGGCTGGAATACGATCAAACAGAACAAAAAAAAAAAAAAAAAAACGAGCGGGAAAATAGAGTAAAATAAAGTGGTCCGTTCCAAATTAAGACAGACGATTTTTAATTTTTCAAGTTATTATAAAAGAGCAGGTGATGGAATAAATATTTTACTTCTTCCACTCTTACGAACCGTAGACGAAAACAAATGTTTGAAAATGATAAAGAATATATATATATAGTCATAAGCTCAAAATTAATTGACTTTTTTATATATATTTAAACTAATCAATACGGAATAAATAAAAGTTCATTTACGAGAAGGGGAAAATATTTTGATTTTTGGCATTTGATACATAGGCTTGGAAAAAAACTATACAAAACAATCATAATTACTCAAATACATAAAGTGCATTGCGATTTCCTTGATATAACCATGTCGTTCATTTTTTTTTTTTTTTTTTTTTTTTTTTTCAAAAGTGTCAGTTTACACGTAAGATCACTTTTTCCAAATTGTAATCAATTTTCTTTCAAGTAAATCAAATAAGATAACCGATTGTTTCCTTTTTTTCCATCCATACAACTTTCTCCTTCCTACCCCTTCCTTCCTAGTATTTCCATGAAACTTTTCTTCCAGCTGAATTTAAGTAGAAAATAATTTTTTTTTTTTTTTTTTTTTTTTGTAAGAGTAAATCTGATGTAAAGAATTTTAAGAAATCAAATCGCCTCGTAGGTTTTCTAATTTCTTTAAAACAAATGCAATATAAACTGTACAAAATTTTCATGAATGACATCTTTTCAGTGCTTTAATTATTTGAAATAACTTATCTGTCATCAGTTACATTCATCAATTAAAAAAGAACATTCTCAAAATTTCTATGCGTAGATTAGATAATAACCAACAGCTTTCGATAAATATTTCAAATTCGGTTGACATCCAGTTTAAATATGAATAATTCTTATCGGCCCATGACGAAAAAAGTCTACATACTTCCGAAGTGTCGATATATGAGTAATACAGAAAATTGTACTGGACCTGTATTACGGAACTGTGATTGGATTGTTTTATTAAAAAAGCACTAGAAGCAACTCCAGGGCTATTGGCAGCGGACCTCGTAATTTTGAACCGTCAAGTGACCAGGACGACACCTGAGCAGGAATCCCTCTCTCTAAGCTTCTACACCACATTAAAGGGAGGACTTGAGACCTCGACTAGATTTAACTCTACACGGTGGGCTTTTAGTGGCATCGAGGCTCGAAACTACGGCTCGAAGAAAATAATGCCAGGCGCAAATCCGCGACCATGACCACTAAGGTACCGCCCCCACGGTTAGGGAACTGTACTTTCTGCAAAAGAATGAAATTTTTAATGCAAAAGAATTTTTCGATTTTACAAAGTTCGCTTATTTTCAATTTCATTCCAATTTATAGTACTTAATCCAAAAGAAAAACTTTTTTTTAAAAAAAAAATTCATTTTAACATAATCCAAAATTAAAATGGATCCGCTTTTTAAAAATTTCATTTTTTTCTTTTTTGCCAGGATTTTCGGAAACTAGATAAAGGGGGGGGGGGGGGAATTCATCGCTTTCTTTAAAACTCTTTTATTTAAAATGCAACCCAAACAATTCTGAAATTGTTCTACCATTAATAATGTAACACTGAATAGAGAGAAACATCTTTCTTTTAGCCTCCACATCACTCTTCGAAAAGAATTTTAAGAATTACTATAAATATGAGCAGCATTTCGTGTGAGCAGCATTACTGTAAATTTCCGCACATAAGACGATGACTGAATCATAAAAAAAAGCATCCCCTTCCCCCCCTCAAAAAAAAGCAGTCGTCTTTATCGATACATAAAGAAAAATTAAGATTGAAATTTATGTATATTAAAACCATTTTCAAATGAAACCAAAGTATTTAAAATGCTACAAAATCCTCTCATTCATAATCTATAGCAAATAGCTCCCCAAGTACACTCACCACATACTTTTATTATTGTGAAACTCGTCATAAAGGTCCCATTCTCTGTACTCAAGGATTCGATTTCCGCTTCCTCATCAATATCCCAAAATAAATCGTCTTCAGTGTCATTCATTGCATTAGAAAACCCACGCTTTTTGAAGAATTTGTTAGAGGTACGAGTATATATGAGTTCGTAATTCGGCACGTTCTTGCAGCTAAATGCAAGAAGATAAACCTTGTTCCATATTATGATATCTGATTTAGACTAAATTCGTTGGCCGTTGATAGTTTCGGGGTCGTCTTATAGCAAAGATGTATGCTGAAACTATAAAGCTTAGACGAATACCTCATGTACTTCATATCTCGTCTTATCTACGGATTTGTTTTGGTTTTGTTTTATTAACGTCGCACTAGAAGCAACACTAGGGCTGTTGGCAGAATACCGAAGGGGACCGAGCTCACCCAAAGGGCTTAGAGCTACAAACCGGCCCCCGAGAGACAATCACCCCCGCACTCGGCAAATATTCACAAAAGAACATAAGACATTATATATTTTTGATTTCGAAATTATGTAAAGTTTACAAACAGGAAATGTACATGACAGGAATTTGAAAAGAAAAAGAAAAAAAACTAACAGTAGGAATTTTCTTGCAGAAATAAGATGCATTACAGGAAAAAGGGCACAATACAAAAACGTCCACAAACTCTTGAACAAAAATGATGTGTTAGACAAAAATATAAACATATTTACAAGGTATACAATTATAACTACACAATAAGGAAAATTAAAATACTAAGAAATGTCATAAAAAGCTGAAACAATTAAGAAATTTGTTGGGTAATTTTACGAGCCGTAAGAATACAGGATTTAAGTTTGAAATGCAGGTAAAAGGATTTTCACACACGGACTTCAGTCAAATAGGTTTCGCTTCAACAACAGGACATTTTGAACGAAATCCGTAATTTTGAACCTCGGTCAAGTGACGAGGACGATACCTGAGCTGGGAGACCCTCTTCTCCAAATTCCCACACCGCCACGGGGAGGATTTTGAGCCTCCACAAATTTAACGCGCATCAGCCCCGGTTACACGCCGGATCTTTAGTGGCATCAAGACTCGACCCTCCGACTCGACAAAAACCGCAGCCAAGTCTTATCTGCGGAAATATACAGTAATTATTGTACACGATACGTCACGGATGGAATTAAGATACTAACTCGAGAAACAATGTCACTGTTCAATTACAACGATTTCATGAAAGAAAGAAAAATTGAATCTCACTGAAACAAATTTTGTGTTCGATTTTTTCATTGAAAGATTCGCACTCATTTTTACATTTTGTAAACGAATTCGATTCGATATATTCTTTTTCAAAGAATCCACGTGCGTTTATTCGTATTTATTTACGAAAATACGCAGATCGATCGGGGAGAGAGAGAGAGAGAGAGAACGCATATTATTGGCTCTCGAACCAAATGTGGCTATAATATCAAACAAAATTTAACTGTAGTCTGGACATGAAAAATTGAAAAAAAGACAAAAATTAATTGACGAGAGTCGAAAATAGAGAAATTTCGACAAGGTAACCCCGGGGGTGCGTCATCCCTGTTTACCAAAGACAGTAAACCCCATGGTAAAGTAGATCACCAGGGTGCCTTGGGGTCATAATACCCATACTTACCTAAAGAAGGCAAGTCCCTGAGGTCCCCTGATATAATCCCCAGGGGCAGGGTGCCCGGCTATACCCCTAGACGCTGGATACCCATTTTAGTCACCTTTTACAACGTGCATAAGCTACAGTGGGACTATTCTGTCATATCTGGTCACTACACGAGTCATTTAATTTCGAAAACTTCAATTTAAATTTAGGATAGTATTTAGCTTCGTGGATTTTCGTTGTATGCGTCTTGTCTATTTATTATCTGTTTACCTCAAGTTGAAGTTTACTTTTTTTATTAATTCTCTCAAGTTGAGAATCTGAGAAATAATTTAGTTCAATAAAAAGTAAGAAATCAAGACTTCCCATCGTGTTTCGATTATTTTTTCCCCTGTTATTAAAAATATGTTGAAAAACATATTTCGTTCAATTTATTATCATTTGACAGTTTTTGAAACCAAAGGAAGATTAAACAAAATTTACCTTTTGAAGATGAATACAGAACGTATTAAAATTATAAATGAGATTCAATTTATAATTATGGACAAAAAAAAAAAGAGTTCACACAACAATATTAATTATATCATATTATTTTCAGGTTCTGAGTACATTTCAATGTTTATAAAATCCATGCTGTAAAACACAGCTATCATTAGTTCGAATTCCAATCATCATTTTTCAAGTTAAATGAAATGATATGTGAAATAATTTTATACTTAAGTTTCCCATCTATGTTTTATATAAGCTACAAGCTTTTATACTACTTTATCAACAACAAACATTCCAAAGCAAACTTTTGTCAGAAGAGGTAAAGTATAGTGCAGGTAAAATTATTTTAAAGAGTAAAGAACAGACAAGTAAGAACAGATAAGATTATAAGTAAAAAGCAGATAAAATTATTTTAAAAAAGGAGAAATATTAAATTGTGTATTACAATTTGCTTTTACTATGAAAAACTGAGAATTATTATAAACACATTAGTTTCTTTACAGAAAATCTTTAAATAAATGTATTACATTTACTTTTTAAAGTTAAATAAATATAATAATACATTTAATTTAAAATTTGTAAAATAAAGGCATTAAATATTTAAGATGTCTTTTATATAAAATCATTATATATATATATATATATATATAATGGACTTTTTAAAAAAAGCGAAAAAATATTTTAAAATTATTAATGTAATATTAATTTTTTAAGGAAAAGAAAAGTTTAAAGCATAAAAAAAAATAAGCTCCAAGAAATGAGAGAAAAAAAATTGAAATAGAGAAAGATAATTCTTAAAGAATAAACTAAAAAGAGAAAAAAATATTTAGATATAAATATGTATCACAGTTTTTAAATACATATTAGCCTTTTATGGATTATACAAGATAAATAAATCTTAAAATTGTTTAAATCTAAGAAATATATTTTGAAGCTGATGAACTTTTCTCATCTTATAAGCATAGTTTTAAAAGTATGCGGATATATATATACACACAATTGAAATTTTCTAAAAAATGTTTGCAGCAAAAATTACATTTTAGCTATAAAACATCTTCACAAAATATGATTTCTAGACATTAATACATTTTTGTATATTAATCAAATGCAAGTATTTTATTTGTTCTATATGTGATAATAAACATGAATTGATATCAATAAAGACAATGGATTTTGTTCAGTTAATTTCCCAATACATTTCTCATTAAAATCTTTCTCATTACAAGAATTCAAGTTCTAAAAGAGTATTGGTTTTAAATCTATATCATAAATAAAAAGAAAAAAATATGCATATATATGAGCTTACACTGACTTAATTTTGAAAGATTTAAGATGAAGTATAAAATAATTTTTTTAATCAAACTACGTGGTAGATTAGTTTGAATTAACATATCTCTAGAACTACACGAAGACAATTTTTAATTATAAACTAAATACATGTAAGAAGATTGACAACTGAGAAAATAACTAACTTTTTTTAATTTCCACAAAATACAAGATGAGCATTTAAAGACCCTTACAAATTTCACAACCAATAGCCGAATTATATAAAACAACATCCTAAGAGTCAAGACTAAAAACCATGACTCAACTTTCATATCACTTTTCATTGAGTCAAAGCTCATAATCCATTAAAAATAAAATTCCTTTCATGCATTTTACCATTTATAAAACTGGGATAATATTTCATCCATTAATTAACAAACAGATATTGCACTGATAAATATAAAAGAAACTGGACTATTCCTTGAATTCAAAATGACAAGTAATTGCTTAACTTTTAGACAAAAGCTAAATTTACAGAAAATATGGACAAATTTATGATCATATAATCAATAATAATTAAATAATGAATTGATATAATTTATTTTAAAAATTTCAAAACACGATTTTTTTTTCTAAAATATTTTAGTACATATTAACACTAACAACTACTCTTAAAGAGAAATAATTAACAAAATCAATTTCAAGTCAATTTAGCATCTATATAAAAATTGCCCTTTAAAATAAAACATTGTATTTCGAGCTTAAATTGTATACTTAAATATAATGTTTAATATATTGTATACAATATCAAACTTCGACAATATAAATCTAGAAAATTTAGAACACTCTAAATCCAACTGAATAATAGAACATAAATTTAACAAATGTCAAAAGAATTAAATAATTATGCATAATATGAGGATAACCTTTAATAAAAAGGATTAATATTGGGAGAAAAAATCTTAAAAATTCAAATTACTTTTACTTTATAAAAGTTACTTCAAAGAAGAAATTTTATGAAATTATTACAAAACATTTAAGAAATTCACTTACAAGTTTCTCTGCATTATTGTCCATTAAAAAATATATATATTTAAACTTTACTAAAACAAAATTGCTGTAAATACATCTATTCTAAAACTATTAAAATCTCTTACACATATGCAATCCAGGTTATTTATTATTTTTAGAGCTAATAAAAAATGGTATGTAATGAATAACAGAATGATGAATAAGTGATGAAGAAAATAAATTACAGTAAATAAGATAGGTTATAAGTATTTAAAAAAAATCTAATATGTGAAAGCCAAGTATATTACTCAATTCTCAGTAATATGCTAATATATATGTTTATGCAGCACAAAGAAATATTATACAGTTAAAAGAACTAAGTTAAAAAAAATGCAATTAAGCTATAATTGGTCTGAGAGATGATAAAACTTAACTACAATGAAGTTTTTAAAAATTTGAACTGTAACAAAAGCAAAAATTTCTTTTATTACTTAACTTTACAGCATAAAATAAAAACCAAAGAATACATTTAAAAAGAAAGGACAGCTCAAAAACATAAGAAAAGAACTCTAATTATGTAAATTGAAAACTGTATATTTCTGATCTTGAATATAAGCAAAACTATTTTTCTCCTATATATATTCTATGTTCATCATAATCTTTTGCTCTTTATAGTGCACAATTTATCTTTCTTTTAATATATCCCAATACAATGCAAGTTTTTTAATATTATTGTTATCATCAATAATGCAAATTACCTGAACAAAAATTGCATTGAATATATTTTAAACATGTTACATTTTAATAACGTAAAACATTTGAACTCGTCAAAAGATCTAAATATGACAGATTATTTAATGAAAATCAAATATTTATTAAAAAATAATCTATTTAATTCTAATAGTTTTTATTAGAATTAAATCTAAATTATTTGATTATATTAATAACACATTAGCAAATAATTGGTCAACTAATAAGTTGCATAACAGTAAAAGAAATGAACAAATAAGAAAATTAAAAGTAAATAAATTTTTCACAGATTTGAATCCTATACAAGAAGTTGTAAGAATGGTAAAATATGAGTAAAACTGACAGAACGTTTATATCTTGAATTTATTCAATCAGATTTGTAATCTATTACAGCTATAACTCTTGTAAAGTAAGACATAAATAGTTTAAAAGCAAATATGGTAAGATTATTTTAATCATAAAATGTTAAGTTTACAAAACAAATTATTTTTGAAAGAAATTTTTCTTCTATAATATTTCTATAATATAAAAGAATTATATATTTCTATAATATATATAGGAATTTTTCTTCTATAAATATATCAAAACCGCTTTTTCAAATGTGATATTTATAAAAAAAATAATGGAAAAAAATATACATTAAAGCCTTATTTTTTGACAAATAATTAAATATATAAATAACTTACAGTAACTTCAACAGTAAGGACTGTTCCATCCAGCAATATAATTTTACACAGAATAACATTTTTATTACATTTAATATTTTCGTCTAACTGACTTCTTTTTATCGCTGGAGAAGTTTTTCTAAAACGTTTGCTAAAAAAACTAAACATTTTATAACTTTCATCAGAAACTTATCACGTTCCTCCAAAAATAAAAATTGTCATCCTTCCTTCAAACTCCGATCACACAGACAACTTGCGATTCCGGGCCATAACACCCGACAACTAACTCAAGTTTTAGCAAACATATCGTTTCTTTTGAAAAAGAGAAAAAGAAAATAAACAGACAGTCGATTACAGTTACGATTAAAATTAACGTCAAAATTCAGCTCAGTTCACTTCAGTACAAACAGTGAAATGTATTTGGAGCTCTGGTCATAGCCTTTACACCAAGTAATCTTCATGATTGCATAATGTCAGTTTGAAATTAAACTTACTCATAAAATTCAGAATTCTGATAATTCAGTATTGTAAAAAAGCTACGATATTCGATGAAGGTCAAAACAGAATTGGGAAATTTAGTATCTATAGGTACAGATAAGAAATACTTCAACTTTTTGAATATGATCTTTCATCTCGCATCGCGCTATTGTTGAATAGGTCCAATCACCACGTTGTAAAATAAATTTTTTCTAAGTAGTTTCTCTTTGAACGTTGTATTTGGAGCTGATTAGTATGAAGTGCTCACTAGTCTCCGGTATTGTGCAAAAAGATCAAAGTGGGGAATATGCTTGCTTAAACTTATAAAGTAAATCATTTCGAAATAACTTCTGTTTGGATCGAATCTTATTGAGTAGCACTTTTGTAAATCTATTTTTTGCCGTTTGATTATTCCGATTTTCGGAGAGTGAGATATAGTTAAAATTTTTATCTGGTGCTCTTTGTCCATTCTTCTTCATTGTCCTTTATAAATTTCTTTTTAAAATAGGATTAGAGATCTTCTGTGTTGATGCCCAAGGAATAATATTCAAACGATACAGAAACGTTTGTGACAGATTGTCAACTTCTTCGTTAATTTCAATCACCTTTGTTAGCAGGGTCCCAAATGAAAGTTATTAATTGAGCTGCCTGAAGAATTTTATCGCACAAATCTCAAACTTAAATTACTGTATTTGATTTTTTGTAAATATTTTGGAGACATTTAAAACCAAAAGGCTATCTGTTATAATCACGTAATTTTCTCTTTCTGTAGCCCAGTTCTTTAAGACAGTCTAAATGGCTATAGTTTCGGTAGCAAAAATATAATTGTATTCTCTGAGAAGAAATTTTGGTGAATAACTTTTTTACTGGATTATGATTTCCAATTGATGTTTGGTTGATATATTGAGAGCCATCTGTTGTTATTTGGATGCTGTTCTTTGGATTTCCGTTTTGGTCTGTTGAAATCTATAAAGGAGTGAAGGTCGTTCGTGCTGGCCTTCGTTGGGTTATTTGAACTCATTGGGAGACATTGAAAACTGAAATTGAAGAACTCAGGAAGAGAATTAATCTCGTAACTATATTTTTCCTTCTCTTTTCTCCTCTCTCAAGCACAGAGTAAGAAGAAAGTGTTTTTGTAAATATCTTTTTTTTTTCTTTGGATTTCGGTAAGTCAAACAATTTCGATCCTTGTATTATTTCAAACATCTGGAGGTGACTCAAGCTGAGTCACACCAAAATCAGAGTGAGGGATTTGGACGATTATAATATCACTATGAATGACGTGATGAATTTAAACTCTAAATACTTACGAAACCCTAAAAACGACCAAAAGCTCACAATAAGAGCGGGAAGTAAAAAAATAGCTGAATTTACAATATTTTTGGAAAATAAACAAAAGTCATCTCCTGTTTCTAAATCAAATCCACAATTTTTACATTCAGAGATAAAAGGGAAAATTTTTAGATATGAAAAAATTGTAAATATGTCTTTCACACGAAACGGTAAAATAAAATTAAGTACATCTGATACTGTATGCGCAGCTCAAATCCTCGCAGTAGAGCAAATATTAAATGTACTGGTGAAGGCTTGTATCCTTCGGGAAGGATTTACTTATCAATTTCTAATCCATGAAATACCAAGTAATATACCACTGACAGATTTGGCAACAGAAATTCAGATTATAAATAATATTGAAATAGTAAAAATGAGACGCTTTTTGAAAAGGGGAACCAATCAGGAATTTTCCCCGATACTAATCACCATCATTGGTACTAATTTACCTGAAAATATCAAACAATGGTTTATTAACCATCATATCGAAATCTGTATCGATAAACTCAGACAATGCAATAGATGTTTCAACTTTTATCACACTTCTCGATTTTGTCAAGACTCTATCATTTGTGTTAATTGTGGTATAAAACACACTGGCTCTTGTATCACTTCTGTTATATGCTCTAACTGCAAACGAGACCATCCCGCTAATTTCTCTATATGTCCTGTATTCATTAAAGAAAAAAAAATCATGCGATATAAATTCACGAATCATTTAACCTTAGGATAGGCAAGGAGGAAGTACCAGGGAAAAACTTCAGATACCTATTCCAAAACTTTAAAACCAAATACACCAGACCTAAATATTAAGAACTTAGAGAAAAGGTAGAAAGTATTGTTACATCTTTTTAGGCTGCCTTAGAAAAACAATAGTTATCATGGAAAATGTCCAAAAAAGGTTGGAGACCATGTTTGTACAACTGTACGATATGTTTGAAACGGAGGAGAAATCTACAAAAAAGTCTTCCAATAAAATGCATCAGAACTTGTGCGTCTCTATACCGAGTGCATCGAATAACCTGCAGAATGTATCAAACGAAATTAATATTGGATGATCCGTTTAAATAAACGTTTTTAATATTTTTTTTAATGTGGACAAATTCTCCATGATTGAAAAAAAATATTTTTTTTCTATCCCTTCTGGTGGAGGAGAGAATTTTGCATATAGTCTTTTCCCTTTTCTCTTTATTTAATATTTTTCTGCAATTGAATTATAGAAGCGTTAAAAACAAATCAATTTGGTTCCATATCCCACCCTTCAGCAAGACTGACGGTTGGATCTTTCAGGAAACTTTTTTGAAACCTGGCGACAAATTTCAACTTCCAGGGGAAATAATTTTCAGACAAGACAGACCTGGAGGAGGATTGCTAATAACAGTACCAGCAAACATTTCTGCGCGTCAAATCCCTTCTTCAATAGTACAAACACCAGATATAGAAATGCTAACTATACAAATATATTTTAATAATATCTCATTTTACATAATAGACTTATACACTCCACTGAGACTTAATATCCCATTAATCCAATCCTATTTAGAATCCTTAATAGATCCAATCTAAATTTTTGGAGACCTTAACCTACATCACCTGATGAGGGTTTCGAACCATATTCCGCTTCATAGAACTGATTTTGTAAAATGGTTAACAGACTCCAACCCACAGAGGTAATATAGGTGTAACTACTCTGATTGACCTCCCCCTCTGCAATGCTAACTTATTCGGAAATACTAATACTTATGTATCGGAATGCTCTTATGATAGCGATCACTATCCTATAACCTCGGAACTATTTCTACAACTCCAGAATAAGTGAATCTCTAAGAAAACAGACTGGCACTTAACAATGAAACAAGTTCAATCATCTTTAGAAAACCCAGAAAACAAAATAGATAACCTCACTGATACATTCTCAGAAATAATCCAAAATAACACCAAAGAAATACGATTTTCCAATAAGTCATTTCCTCCATGGTGGTACAGCATCTGCAATAATTTATACACGCTCAAAAAAATTTTCCGCAAAAAGGCTATAAACGACATTTCACCACAATTGTGGATAAAATATAAACTATTCGAGCAAACTAAGATACCGTATTAAACAAGAGAAAACAACGTACTGGGATGAAATATGTTATAAAGTGTCTAAACCTAAAATCTTCTATAACCTTCTTAGAAAACTTGTAACTAACAAGAATGCAGAATCAACATTAAATATCCTCCAGTACCATAATACCTCAAAAACAAGCTCATCTTTATGCAAACTACTTCGCATCCAATAATGGTTCTCACGAACCACTTAGCTTGGATTTTCTCCATTAAGAAAACGACCCTCTCAACAAACCTCGCCATATTTCTGAGTTAAACAGAGCTATAAAATATGCTAAAAGTACTACCCCAGGAATAGAGCAGATTAAAGCAACTTTCCTAAAAAAAACTTGAACAATAACCAACGAATTGTTGTTTTAAACTTATTTTCAGGATTTATTTCAGAATTCAATTGTACCTCAGTCATGTAAACATGCAATTTTTCTCCCAATTCCAAAACCGTGCAAAGACAAAACTAAAATTTCATCTTATAGACCAAAAGCTCTAACTTTCGTATTTTGTAAGACATTTGAAAGAATCTTAAGTGGACATTTCTTACTTTCTGACAATAGAACGAAAAATTCACTCTCATCATTATGGCTTTATACTATTTAAAGACAAAAAAAACTGCCACATACCTCATTAATAAATCTATCTTAGATGCCAAACGATCAAAAAATCTCTTTTGGGGAATTAGCCTGGATATAAAGGGAGCTTATGACTCGGTTTACATAACATAGATGGTCTTTTATATAAATGTCTTCAAATTGAAATTACCGGGAAAATAGCTCTATGGATTCACAAATTTCTAACTACTCGATCTCTTCAGATTCGATGGAGAGGCAGCCTATCATCGAAAAAGTCTGTTCTAAAAGGAATCCCCTATGGCAGTGTCTTTCCCCCCCCCGTATTATTTACTATTTATATCCATGATATCTTCAAAACATTGGAAACAGGAAGGGAATGTTCAGTTTATGCAGACGATATTGTTCTCATCGGTCCTTGGATATAGACGGTAGAAAATTGCAAAATACCTTAGGAAAAATAACACAATGGTGCAACTATTGGAAACTATCCCTAAGTCCTGATAAAAGTACAATTGCAGATTTATCAAATAAAAGAATACAAATGTTTCCTAATATTGTGTTCGCAGGATTCACTCTCACATGGCAAACTTCCGTTAAATATCTAGGAGTATATTTTTTTAAAAACAGAGTCAAAATCTTACAACAGTGAATCGCA
Organism: Nephila pilipes; assembly: GCA_019974015.1. Lineage (NCBI taxonomy): Eukaryota > Metazoa > Arthropoda > Arachnida > Araneae > Nephilidae > Nephila > Nephila pilipes. The sequence continues at coordinate 262,569 of BMAW01131133.1, forward strand.
TGAAAAACAAAGCTTTGAAAAAAAATCAATGGCCTTAAAAGAATAGCATATAAGCACTTCGGTCCAAGAGCAAAAGACTAACAATAGTATTTGCAGCACCTTTTATTATACATGTCATATCATTAACAAATGGTCAGATAATCAGCTCAAACATTTTAATATCATTCAAACCAAAGCACTCAAAATCGCATTGGGTTCACCACAATGGACTCCAAATATTGTACTTTTACAAATAACTGGTAAAGAAATTCTGTAGGAGAAAATAAGAAGGCTAGCGAATAAATTTTTTACCTTCAAATTTCAAATGGTGAATTTTCTCCACTGCATCTCAATAGCCCTGTACTATAGATCTAAATATTCTGGAAGAGGACAAAAACAATATCTCTAATACTTTTCATACATTGAATATTAATGGGCAACAAATAATATCTATCCCTAGATTGCTGTATTTCTAAGAGCTTCCATGAGAAATTTACATCAATGAATTTGAATTTCAGGATGAAAACCTTCTTACTTTTATCATTAGAGGATTATTTGATGAAATAGTGAGCAATAACTACAGAGATTATTTCATAATAGCTACGGATGCTTCAAAAAACCATAATATGAGTTCTATTGCAGGCATAATGAAAAATTCCTCCTTTGTTTACAATTTAAACTCCATTAACACTATATTTACAACAGAAGCTATGGCCATATACCAAGCTCTAAATGATCTCACGGTATTAAATAAAAAATTGTTAATTTTATCAGACAATCACTCTGTTCTATAGCTGCTCTAAAAATTATAATATAAAATATCCAAAAGTTATTCATTCAAGTTTCCAGCAAAGTTTTCATCCTTTCGCAATTTCAAACTCAAATGGTATTACTAGGGACTCCGGGACACTCGAAAATTATTTGGAACGAACAGGAGGATTATTTCGCAAAATCGGTTGCGGAGTCCAACATTTACATCAATTGGATTGCTTCGGAGGATGTCCATTGCAACATCTACAGAAAAAGAATGGGAAAAAAACTAATTTTTAATCAAGTAAATATTTTGAAGACTTAGGGAAAATTCTAACTTTAGACAAAATTTCCAAGAGTGCAAAAATCAGAAGAAAGGAAATTCTCATCACTCGAATCATTTGTAAAATGATCATAACTCCTGGGCTTTTACACAAATTCCACTAACAGAATAACGCAATTTGTAGCACACGTAACCATATAATCGATTTGGAACATATCCTTTTTAATGGTAACAAATATTCCTCCCAAGGAAATCATCTCTGGAATACACTCAAGATAAATCCGCAACACACTATTACCTTCAAGGAAATATTGGAAACAATAGTCGCTAATAAACAAGTGTTCAGAATATTCCAACAGAAACTAAAGTACTTTGATATCTACTGAATGAAATACATCTTTTAAACGGGATTATAGCCTTTGCTGATCTATATCCCACAACAATCAATCAATCTATCAAATGCTATTCTATAGCTTTGTTTGTATCTAATCAGTAAACGTATTTTTCATAATGATATTTATCTTGGGAAAAGACAGTTCTTTCGTTAAAATTTCAATTTTATAATTGTCTTAAATAAGAGGAGGAGGAATCAAATTAAAAATACCTTCTACAGAGAAGTTAAATTCATCAAGAGTAGTGTATGTCCGATAATGAAGACAAAAAAATTTTAATAGGTTTGTAGAAAAGTTCGTGCACTTCCCAAAAGGATTTTAAATTTGGAAGTGGTTTTTCAGGGATAATTGTTTTATAAAAATTTTTTTTGCAAATTAAAGTCATGGCGCGTATGAAAGCTGTTACTTCAAGTTTTTGCTCATAAAATTTTAACTAGAGTGTTTATTGGAAGTCTTAAGGCTAAACATGAAGCTACATTGTGTATGGACTCTAGTTTTTTTTCTCTATTAGAGTTTTGCAAGAGAAGGGGGAAATTATGGTATCCTTAATCTAAAATGTATCGAATTGTTGTAATTATAATGGTGATGAGATGATGAGTTCTCCTACCTAATTTGCGGGAAGTAATTGCTTTAGTAGGATTTAAACACTTGAACCCTTTTTGTCGGAGGTGAGTATTATGTCTGTTCCAAGTGAAATTTGAGTCAAAAATTACACCAAGGACTTTTAGATGCGAAACTTCACGGATTTGAAAACTCTCTATAATAAACAGCAAGGATTGGTGGCTTCTTTTTCTTGAAAAATTAACAACTTCTTTTCTGATTATATGATCCATTTTGATGTAAAAAGTATTTTTATACCAAAGCATTATTTAATTTAGAAACTTTTATACATCTTCTACTGTTTCATTCTAATTACTGATAGTATTATGAATAAAAAAAAATCATCTGCATACATCAGAATATTACAGTTTTGAGAAATTTTAAATATTTCCAGCATAATTATCGTGAGAAGTAAAGAACTTAGGATACAGCCCTGGGGAACGTTCCAGTTATTTTTGATGATTTTTGAAAAATTGTTTCTCCGTATAACTTGGATGGTTATCTGATGAAGAAAGTTCCGGACCACTAATTACTAATAAATTACTAGAGAATCAGACCGTTTTGAATTTAGAAATTAGTCCACTTGGCAGTACTAAATAGTAAGCAGATTTAATATCTACGGCAATTAAACAATAACATATTTATGCTCTCCAGGTATCCTAATGTCAAGATGAATCTGAAGTAGGGACGTTGTACTGCCACTAAAGAAATAAATTTTATGGTGGCTCACATGAAAAAATTGTATTACGAAAACCATAGTCGAACATTCTGTGCAAGATCCTTCTTTCTCATTATTTTGAGATAACAGAAATGAGAGAGATGCAGTGTGAGAATAAATTTCTTTTGTATTCTTGTGAGATTTAAGAAAATGAATGATTATAGAGTGTGTCCAATCCGTAGGGAACAAACTGAAGTTCCGACTATTTTATAAGGCAATTGCTTTCCAACTGCTGGAAGATTTTTAGTTGTTCGAATTGTAATTTTATCATGTTTTGGGCTGCATTTTTTGTCGAGTTTTTTTATTCTACTATATTATTTTAAATTCCTTCAAAATTCTATTCATACTATTTTAAATTCTTCCAAAATTCTATTCATACTTTTTAAAATTCTTTCAAAATTCTATTCATACTATTTTAAATTCTTTCAAAATTATATTCATACTATTTTAAATTCTTTCAAAATTCTATTCATACTTTTTTAAATTCTTTCAAAATGGAGTCGTGAATAGGAATATTTTGGATACTAGACTTATTTTGATTCACATTAATATTGTGAAAAACAACTCGCTTGATCTTACCCATTAGTTAAGGTTGCATCATTTTGATGAATCATATTAAAAGACAGATGCTCGTTGCTTGTTCTGTTTTTGATATGATAAAGATCTTTAAGGATGCTAATTTTTTCACAAGTTTTATGTCTGAAGTTGTGAACAAGTTTTATTTTAATTGCCTTCTTTTTTCTTGTTCGAATAAGTTGTTTAAATCTTGCGAAAAATTGCTTTACATTGAATTTACTCACTAAGGAAGTTTCGGACTTTTTTGAAAAGTTGTCCTTCGTTTGTTCTTAATTTGCTGCATTATGTTGTCCTCAATTTTAGTTGCTTTGACATTGGTTGCTGGACAGGAAGTTGAATTTTTTTTTCCAAGAATATAAAAAATATCTTTTACATTTAAATTTATTTTTCGTTGAAGATGATTAGCAAAAATATTCTACTTTATTTTATGGATGTAGGAATTTGGAGATGAGATACATTGACCTTTATAGTAAATTATTAATGGTAAGTGACCCCCCTGTTGAAATTGTCAATAATTGTGAATCAAGTTTAATCAGACGCTGAATTAATAGCAGACAAAGACAAATCTATTGCAGTCAGAGAACCTGACGTGTGAAGATAAGTTGGGCTGTTATCTTTAAGTAGAATAAGATCGTTTTCAAAGATCTAGTTAAATATTTTTCTTTCCAGCAGCATTAGAACTGAATAAGCCCCATACTCATGAGACGCTTTGAAAGCCCCCAAAACTAGAGAGTAATAATTTATTTTGCTAGTGATATTGGATAAAGTACCATCTTTTTTTTTTTTTGTGGAATGTAGATGTTAATAATAGTTTTAGCGAATTATTATTTATCATGATTTCGACAGTTAATATTTCAAAATACTGAGTTATCTGAGAAAAAAAAATTCTTGGTGGCACTAAAATCCCTACTTATAGCTATTATTCTCCTCCTTTTTTCCTCTTCTCTATCAAAGCGAAAAATATTGCATGAAAATACCTAAAACAACTATCAGATGCTCTCTACTATTCTTTAAATGTTAAACACATTTATTCTATACAGTAGCCATTACTATTTTAGAAATACAAATTGCAATAGAATATTAAAAATTGTGACATGTAGAAAACCTGCTTTTATCTGATTTATTTTGTGGAATGGGAAATGTAATACAATCCCCATTTATTGTTCGGATGTTATTTGGGATAACTAATTGTTCATGGAGAAAAATTATAAATTGTATTTATTTTTTCTGAAACAATTATGGCAAGAAACTTTTTTTTAAACTTCTCTCACACGTATTTTTACAACATACAGGGGGAATTTTGAGGTCATGGTCCAGACTTTAAGGGAAGGTACAGTATTCATGAAGAAAGATTTTTTCTTTTTTGAGTATCAATAAGAGTTGGAAATGAATAAAGGCTGCTGGAAAAACAAGAAATGTTAAGGAAATTTTCTGAAAATTTTTACTTACATCAGTGTGAAAGCCTTGCTTTTGTAGAATTAAATGCTGAAACGTCATTGAGAGGATTCCTTCACACCAAGCGAATCTCAATCAAGCCTAATCTGATTCATATGAACTCGCCTTCTTACCAGACATGACAATTCGAATCAATTTTTCTTCGATCTGTTGCTTTTTAGTTTCCAGTATGGACGCAGTTATAATTAATACTATATTGTTTCGTAGAAGGCTTAGTTTTTTTTTATTAACGTCGCACTAGAAGCAACACGAGGGCTATTGGCGACGGACCTCGTAAATTTGAACCACGGTCAAGTGACGAGGACAACACCTGAGCTGACACCCCCCCCCGTGCATTGTTTTTTCGTAGAAGGCAAAAACGTAAGAAAAAAAAGTGTACACGAAATAAATTGATAAATAAGTTTCAATTAAATGAGGCATTTTTTGTACGTGATAATTTAAAGTCTTTTCTTTGATAAGCTAACTTTGAATATTTACAATTTTTTTAAATAATTCATGGAACTTCGCTTAATATTGAAGCTTATATTTAACATAATTTATTAGAGTATATTAATTAACCTAAAAAAAAATTTCACTTCAGAACATATAATGTTTGTTTCACAATGCAAACAAATGATTAAAAAAATAATTTAACTATGAATATTTAACATTTTAAGTATTCCGAGTGTTTTTTTTAAGCCTTATTATAATTGTAATTTAAAACTTTTCATGTTTCAATATGTACCTATTATTGAATAGATATTAAAATATATAAGAAACAAAATAATTTTAGTCTCAATTACGTAAAATAATATGATAATGTAACTGTGTACAATTTTCGTGAGGTTGTCTTTAATAATTTTAAGATATATCATGAAAAATGATAAAAAAAATCAATTTTTCTTAGAAAATAATTTTAAATTTCTTTTCGATCAAATTCATATAAGAAAGCACATATATTTTTAACTATATCTCGGGAAGTAATTTATTTTCATGTGTTTGCTTGATACAGGAAAGTTCATATATATATATATATATCAGAAAATCGAATTTTTTAAAGAATTAAAGCCTATGATCCTAAAATTAAATGAAGATAAAAAAAAAAAAAAAGTAATGTAAATTAAAAGTCCAACGCGTTCATCGCGCCATCTGGTTGTTGATTCATGACTGAAGAGAGAAATTTTAACTAGCTGAATCACATAGGAATTTGAATCAAGGCGGATTAAACTGGATTCGACTAGTGTGAAGATGGCAGCTGAATCTAGGCATTTTTGAAAGGTGAAATACTAAGCCAAATTTTGGTCATTTAGATTCCCCTGGATACGGACTCATTCATATTCGTTTGATGTGAAGGAAACTTAATGAAGATGCCTTAGAAGAGTCGATGCAATGATTAACAAATGTAATGGCCAGTAGAGGCTCAAATGTGTATATATTTCGAACGTCTGTGAGAAAATTTTCGAGAAAACAATTAACAGTCTTTGAGAAAAGAAACATGTATCTTTTGCAACAAATTGGAAGAGCGACGCTAAGGTTGTGTCGTGAACGCTTTCACTATAGGAAAATGTTGGATCACAAAATGTTTCAGTGCTTACAATGCGATGCGCTTCGTGCGAAAGGTTCATTTGATGACAGGATTTTGTGTTATTCGAGACATGTGCGAGTTCCAATAATGAAAGAAAGTATCCTGTGAGAGAGATTGAAGATAATCGAAACACTAGCTCAAGATAGTGTTATGTTTTTATTCCATAGGTGAGTAAAAACACCTTACGGAATATTTTGCACGAAGAAAGACTTTTTCCAGATTACTTATAGAGTTCGAAAGCACTGAATTCGGCTGATTATCTTCGGCGCGTAGATTTCTGTTGGTTTTTGCAGTGAATTTGCGCTTCTTTGCATATATAGTTTTCACAGATGATGCTTGCTGCCTTTACGCACCATGGAGTTTTTAATTTGCACAGTCCCCATTTGTAAATCACCCACCCACATGCTTTCCAGGAGCTCTTCCTTGTTAATGAATGGGCTGGGATAGTAAATGATTTCCTTATTGGTCCGAACATGTACCACGACGACTCAACAGTACGATGTATCGCGTCTTTCTGGAAGAGGTATTACCAGAATTAATTGGTAACGTTCCCATTCACAATATCATGTGATTTAAGCACGTTGGAGTTTCAGCCTACTTTGACATTGATGCGCATAATAACCTCAATGCTACGTTAGACCCTCAATGGATTGGATGAGGCGGACAGTTTGCTTGGCCAGTACGTTCACCCGATTTATCAAGTACCGATTTTTTTCTTTTGGACCTGCCTCAAAGCACTCACTCGTACGAGATTCCAATTCACTCTGAGGAGGATCTCATTACAAAACTTTCAGTCGCAGCTGTATCTCTTTGTGAAACACCTGACATCTTCGAAAGGATACGCCAGTTACTTGTTAGACGCTATATTGATGTTGGTGGCGGACCATCGAAGTACTTATTGTAATTATTAATATAAAAAAAAATCCCATTTTCTCATCAGTTTCCTAGTTTATCCGTCAACACTATTAATTTCCGACCCCATGTTGTTGAATAAAAAAGAAAATGCTTCTTTATGTATATTTTACTTTTCTTTTATAGTTTGGTCCATGCGTTCAGGGACACCCTGTGTACATATTATGTATATTTATATGAATCTTATATAGAATCCTTAGTTGTATACAATATAAAAAAGCAATGAAAAGAACATATGTGCCACCATAACTTAGAAAACAGTCAATATTCATCGATTAAAATTACAACTGTCTTATAAATGTGATATATTTCCTAGCTTTAAAATATTTAATTAATTTTCAAACTTTGAATATAAATTAAGATAACTAAAAATATAATTAGAGGGGAAAAAGGATTCCAAACGCTTCTGAAAATTCATAAATTGAAAAAAATGTTTAAACTTCTATTTACTAAGCGATGCAGCAATAAATTTTTTGTCAAAAATTAGAATTTTCTTAATACGAGCAAAGTAGAACAACATTATCACATGTGTCATAGTAAAAATGACGATTCAAAAACATTTAAATGATTATAAGAAGAAAAAAAAATAATTAATGAATGAATAAAAAATAATTAATGAATGAAAAAAAAAAATTTAAAATTAAAGTTGAATTTTTTTTTTTAATGAATAGTTGGTTTTGAGAGATTAGTTGATTTTATGGGTTTTAGAGCAACAAAAGCCATTATTCCTTATGAATAATAAACAAAAGAAACGAAAAATCTAATAGATATTTAGGATTTTAAATGAAGTTTAATCTTTTTTTTGCATGTGTCGTTTAGTGTTTCACAATTGTTTAATTAAAAGTTCTGAAAAAATTAATTTTGTTATTCAAATTAAAAAACAAACAAACAGAGATATTACTCAGCAAAAACTGAAAGATAAAAAAAAATAATCAAAATTGAGTTCCAGCTACATTGCATGCTACTTAATGTTAAATAATTCAGAATTTTTTTAAAGAAGTCCTGTTTCTTTTATTTACAGTTTTTTTTTTTCAATATATAAATAACAGTTCCAACAAATTTAACAAATAACAGTTTGTCAAAGGCACAGTTTTGCTGACAAAAATTTATATAAAAAAAATACAACAATTATCAAAACTTGCAATAGAATTGCAACCTGCTGCATAATAATTTAATAAATATACCATTCATAATAACAGTAATAAAATAGCATTTAAACTATATTATAATTATCACATAACATTTTGGTACAATAACAACTCATTGTTAACATTGCTTGCAATGACACATAACAACAGATATATAAATATGTAAAAAAATTTATATATACACAATGGGGGAGAGAGATGAAAAAAGGTATTAGCATCATCAAAGCAGAGGTATTTGCAAAGTATATAAATTCATGCCATATATAATTATAATAAATATAACATTTTTACGCATAGTTCATAACAGAATTCAATACACAGAACGCATATAAAAATGCAACATAAATATAATGTATTTAGAAAAAAAATCTAGGAGTTTTTTTCAGACTAAATATTTCTCAAGAATTTAATTCCAAAATAAATCTGAGCAAATAAATTGCTTAAATTATAAAGATATAGAAAAATTTTACATCTTCATATCTTTAAATAAATCTGTTTCTATATATATTTTATAACTGGGTATTTCAACTTTTTTAAATTGCATGAAATTATATTAATCAAATTCATTATTCTATAGAAATTCAGCAATAGCTTTATTAATTATTATTATTGAACATTCAAGATTTTTTAAATAAAATTTAAATACATTAAAATATAAATTTTTGAAATTTATATGTTTATAATTATAATTGCATTACTTATAGACATTAAACATAAAAAAATACGAATAATTAAAAATATAAAAATTAAATAAAATCACTTGACAAACAACATTTAAGATAAAAAAATACTCACAATATTTTTAGAAAAAAGAAATATATTATGCTTATACAATTTTGATTAATTAAATGAATTTAAAATTAAAACATTCAATTTATGATGAGCAAATTATTCTGAAGCAAGTTTACAAAATGTATCTGGTTAGGGTAAAAACAAAGATCTAGTTAATGTGGAAGTTACAACAAATGTGGAACGGTTATATTTATCATTAGCTTGATTTTCAGGTACCTCAAAAAAATTATGCTTTTCAACTAATTCACGGTTGAGTTTAGCCATTAAATTAACAAAATCTTCTGAGGAATTATGTTCAAGTATTTGACAAAATGTTTTCATAGCTCCAACAGCCTGTTTCCATTCTTAAATAAAGAAGAAAAAAATATTTGAAGCAATATAAAATAAAAGCAGATACTTTAACAACATTATCAAATTTCTAATAAAACACATGGTTGGTTGGATAAGAAGGATTTTTTTTTTTTTAAATAGTGGATATTTTCAAAACCAGTAATAATAATATGCATTGAAATTTGTCTTTAGAAGATATATATATATATATATATAAAGAGAGAGAGAGAGAGAGCAAAATAATCCTAAAATTTGCAATGAGATTCAAGCAGAGAATAACCAAGAGACAAAAATTACAAATTAGAGACAAATTTAAAATTTGACAACACCAATAGAAACATTTTATACATAACTCTAATGATTTTTTTTACATTTTCCTTTAAATTCTTAAGAAATAAACCTTAGTAGCAGAGAGCAAATTAGTGAAATGTTATCCATCTATAAATAATAAAATTACCTGTAATTGTGATACAAATTTCTAGAATATCTGCATGATATGGAATAATATTTGTGTTATGTCTTCCATCAGTTGATACAGTCTCTTCACCAGAAAGTTCATATAACTAAAAGAAATATTCAATACAGTTTTTCAATGATAAATTATCAATGGACATAAGGAAAAAAATAGGAAAGATTCGAGACTGAACTAACTATTTAAAAATTTTATTGAAACAAAAATAAATTTTCAAACGGTTAATCTCAGATATACTTTCGCTTTCACATTTTCACCTTTCCATTAAGAACTTATTTCACAGGAAATTTTATTACGCGATCAATGATCGATTTCATCCATAAAATTAGCGTTAATTAACATTTTACTGAGCCATTCCAAAACTATTTGAAAGAAATGTGCTTAGCTTAAAAATTAACTATGGATGTTATTCATGTTAAAGAAGCTATTAAGCATATCAGAAATAATAGAATAAACATAAAATATGTAGACAAAATTCTGTCTTAATTTTTTTTTAGTAATCAAATAATGTGTTAAATCAAGAATAGTCTATTAACCGATATTGGTTAAAATCGGAAATAGGGTGTTCCCTAGGCGATCGGCGATGAAACTTGGCGACTTCCTAGATAGGTCACCAAACGTGCGTGACTTAAAAGCATTGAGTATGCTTAGGGTTACCATAACCTAAATCGCCACGCTTAAATCATTATCGCTTCCAAAAGTCGCCAATCGCCTAAGGGACGCCCTATTCCCGACTTTAACCACAGATTGGTTTTTAAAACGTTAAAAAATTCCTCTTGGCAGATTTTCTTGTTTAAAAATAACACTTACAAGATAAATAAATATTTTGGGTTTTCCAGTAAGAGATTCACACGTTTTAATAATATTTTCTTTTGATATTTTTCTTTCCTCTGCATCAAGGATGCGACCATTTCTTGAGAAACCTCCAATAAAACATATAAGACAATTTGTTTCAGAAGGGTTCTGATCTGGAAAAAAAAAAAAAAATCATTATTCAAATTTCCTTTTCAATAAGTGCATTAAATTGTGACAAAACAAATATATGTAATAAAATAGTTTAATTTTTTAAACTTAAGGCAAAAATATTTCTCCTTTGTCTTATGCCTAAATTCCCTTCACCCCCACACATATAAAACTATCATATTTAAGGAAAACAAGCAAGCAGGGGTTATTCAAACGGACTGAAAATTGGCAGATGTAATGTATGTATAGGAAAAGAAACAAAATTTTAGAGATATATGTATCAGAATTTGATAATGGTGCCAACTGCCTTGCAGATTTATCATCTTTGGCAGATTTGATTGCTCGTTTATATGAAGTAAACATGCGTCTTCAAGTAAAAAAATTGTTCAATGTTTCAACCCATAAACGTGCTCCAAATGAAATTGAAATTATGACAGACAAAATAAATGCAAAAAGTTTTGGTTCAAATCGGGAATAGAGTGTCCCCTAGGAGATTGGCGACTTATGGGGGCGATAATTGGCGACTTAGGTCATGGTAACCCTGAGCATACTCAATGGTTACGTCACGCACGTTTGGCAACCTATCTAAAAAGTCGCCAAGTTTCGTCGCCCATCTCCTGGGAGACACCCTGTTCCCGATTTGAACCAAAGTTTTTTGTATATCAACCAGTCGATCAAGCATAATCCTAAATAATTCAAGATAAAAACCAACGTTTTTAAAAACAACGTTTTTATATGGTGGCAAAGTTTATTAAAAAAAATTATTGAAATATTAGTTAAAACTTGTCGCAAATGTCCAAATATTGCATTGTTAGGCGAATAAGAACGATTCCCAAAGTTCCAGAGCTCTAGCTTAATGGGAAATTGGTTAAATTAACGATTGAAAATTTGATGACATACATACTCACACACCAAGTGAAATTCAGAAAAACGTTTTAAAATGGTAATAATTAATTCATCCGGTAAATTAAATGGTTGGAATGCAGTTTAACCCAATCACTCTTGGCGACAAGAATTATTTGGCAGTATTTTGCCAAATGTAGCTACCCTGGTCCGTTTTACGGACTTTACGTTCAGCCAAACAAAAATAATTCGATATAAAAACAAACGTTTTTAAAAACAACGTTTTTATGTGGTGGCAAAGTTTATTAGAGAAAATTATTGAAATAATAGTTAAAAATGTTAGTTATTTTTAACTTTAAAATTTACTTAAAAAGAGACATTTGCGAGCGTATTAAAAAATTCATAATACTCATAAAATAAAAACATGCATTTGAAAGTTTGTAAGTCATTCTATTAAAAAAAAGAATGGGAACCAGAATTCAGAAAAAATTATTGTGATAAGACATGGCGCCAAATATTGGAAACTTTCTTTCTTGAGAATGATTACTGACTAAAAGTCAGCAACCCTTACTATCTCGAAGATAGTAAAGGGGAGATAGTATCTCCCCTTTGTGAGTACAAAAGGTTTACGATACCTCATGCTGCGTGGGGAGTGCCCGGTGCTCAAAGAGGGGGAAAGAAATTTTTTCCTCAATCCTAAAAGCGCCGAGAGGAAAGAATATTTTGACTTATTAAAATTATTGAAATATTAGTTAAAACTTGTCGCAAACATCTAAATATTGCATTGTTAGGCGAGTACGAACGATTCCCAAAATTTCAGAGCTCTAGCTTGATGGGAAGTTGGTTAAATTAACGATCGAAAATTTGATGACACACACACACACACACACCAAGTGAAATTCAGAAAAACGTTGTAAAATCGCCAAGTTTGGTGCCAATTTTTGAAATCGCGCCAAGTGGTTGGGATAAACTGCATTATTGAAAAAAATACTAGCTAAAACTTGTCGCAAATGTTTAAATATCGCATTGTTAGGCGAGTGAGAACGATTCCCAAGGTTTCAGAGTTCTAGCTTGATGGGAAGTTGGCTAAATTAACGATCGAAAATTTGATGACACACACACACACCAAGTGAAATTCAGAAAAACGTTTTAAAAAATACGCAACTCTACATTGCAATCTGATACAATGCTTTGAAAATTCAGGATTTTTGAAAAAATAAACAAGTTTTTATTTTTGAGACTCCATTTACAATCAATATAGATATGTTGCCAGCAAATTTTCAAATCGAATGCATAGAATTGCAATCTGACATCCGTAAACACAACTTAAAAGAAATTTCATAAGCATTTTTTAGTGAACTTTTATGAATTATACCTGTCCAAAACAAATATCCTTCATTACACAATTATTCGTAATTTATTTCATCATTAGTCAAAAGCACGTACATTAGTAAGCAGCTATTTTCAAGGGTGAAGCACAATAAGAGTATATTTAGATCCAGAATATCGATGAACACCTTGAAATTCCCTGAACATCTTAACCACTTTAATTGAATCAAATATTGATGGATTAGTTTCTAAAACTCAATGCGAACTATCATCCAAATTTTATGATTTCTAGCTATCTTTATTCTTATAAATTTTATTATGAAATGGTAAATATGAAATTGGTATAGCTATGGAATTGATTGATTGTTTATGACGTCACATTCGTCGCCAATAACCCTCAGTCAAGTGACGAAGACGACACATGAGCTGGCATTACATTCTCTTCCACACCTTCAAAATATGAGGGCTTTGATCCCTGACAGATTTAATGTTTATTAGTTCCGCTTCATAACGGATCTTCAGTGGATTCAGGACTCAAACTCATGACTCGACGGAAATAACGCTAGACGTGAACCATGAGGATAGGAAGGGGATAAAACAACGAGCTCTGTAAAAAAAATGGCAAAAGCATATCCTCAATAAAAATTTACCTTAAAACTTGACCTCCAAAAAATACAACGTATTTTAAAGGTACATTGAAATTTGGTCACTGTTAATGAGTACAATAGATTTTAGGTCGTCAAAAACGGTAAGGATACTTTAAGAAGAAAGTTTGCGATAGCTGGGATAGTCATTTGAATTATTTCATTTAAGTTCCCCAGTAAGAGAGAAAAAAAACTACTTTGTGTAAATATTATCATGTTACATAACTTGAGAAAATATATAATTCAGTTAAAAATTTGCAAATAATTATTTTTTAAATGTATAATTTCCATAAACGAAAAATTAACAATAATGTTCAACATTAAGATTTTTACTACTCCTGAATATATAATATCTTAACAGGTCAATTGAAAAGTCCCCGGCCTACCATAGTAAAACACATTTTTTTGGCAAAATTAGTTTTTTTTATTCAACATAATTCCCTTCAAGGGTGATACACTGATTATAGCGACCCTCCAACTTTTCGATACCATTTTTGTAGTACAATTTGTCCTTTGCTTCAAAATAGGCCTCAGTTTCGGCGATCACCTCTTCATTCGACGAAAATTTCTTCCCAGCGAGCATTCTTTCGAGATCTGAGAACAGCAAATAGTCGCTGGGGGCCAGATCTGGAGAATACGGTGGATGAGGAAACAATTCGAAGCCCAATTCATGGATTTTTGCCATCGTTTTCACTGACACGGTGCATTGTCTTGGTGAACAGCACTTTCTTTTTCTTCAAATGCGGCCGTTTTTCGGCGATTTCGTCCTTCAAACGGTCCAATAGCGCTATGTAATAGTCGCTGTTAATGGTCCTTCCTTTTTCAAGGTAGTCAATGAAAATTATTCCATGCGCACAGACGCCATAACCTTGCCAGCCGACTGTTGCGTTTTCCCACGCTTTGGAGCGGGTTCATCGTGTGTAGTCCACTCGGATGACTGTCGATTGGACTTCAGAGTGAAATGACGGAACCATGTTTCATCCATTGTTACATATCGACGCAAAATCTCGGGTTTATTACACTTGATCATCTTCCAACACTGCTCCGAATCATCCAACTCGTCGTTGTTTTTGGTCAAAAGTGAGTTCGCGCGGCACCCACTTTGCACAGAGCTTTCTCATACCCAAATATTCGTGAATGATATGATGTACACGTTCAGTTGATATCTTAAGAGTGTCTGCTATCTCATTCAATTTCAATTGACGGTCATTCAAAATCATTTTGTGGATTTTTTTAATGTTTTCGTCGGTAACAACCTCTTTTGGACGTCCACCGTCTTCGGTGCTCATTTCACCACGTCTAAACTTAGCATACCAATCCTTGATGGTTGATTTTCCTGGGGCAGTGTCCGGAAACTCGGCATCAAGCCAAGTTTTTTCATCAACTGTATTTTTTCCCTTCAAAAAGCAATATTTTATCAACACGCGAAATTCCTATTTATCCATTTTTTTTCACAATAACAAAAGTTGCTTCACTCAAAATGTTATAATTCACAAACTAATGATCCGACCGCTGTCAAATTTATACACGCATCTTTTGAGGGTTAGGGCTAACTAAAAAAACATATGGATTTAATTCTAGTAGCGCCATCTATGTGTCAGGCCGGGGACTTTTCAATTGACTTGTTAAACTTTCAACTCCTAAAATCAGATTGACTGAAAGAAAAAAAAATCAGTTAAAAAAAACTTTTTATAAGTAGACAAACCACATTTATACACTTAAATATTATGTATCATATAACTAATTCATAATTTACAATTTTAATACTTACAGGAATCACCTTTGTAGAGTTTTAAATTTTATTACTATTTATTTTAATTTTGATTATTCTTAACTACTATACATCAGTTATTCGGAAATAAAACTTTATAAATCAACAAAAAATACATAACAGAAATGCAGAACAATCGAAATTCATTGCAGAAATAAAACAGTTGTTTGAAAAATTACACAAACGCATCACATTTTCTTTATTTTCAGTCATATTAAATATTTTTAATGTGGATATGATGTGCTATTGAGGTAAATCGGTAAAAAAGGCTAAAACAATATTTCAAATCAAATAATTCAAGTAATTAATTCGGTGAAACCACAGAGGTGAAGTTGGTAACAAATTTTATTTAAATAACGTTTAGCAGAGAGTAATATAAAATACGCTTATTGATTTAGTTTAGTTTTTATTAACGTCGCACTAGAAGCAACACGAGGGCTATTAGCGACGGACCTCCTAATTTTGAAACTCGGTCAAGTGACGAAGACGACACCAGAGCTGGCACCCCCTCTCCTAGCATCCACACCACGCCAACGGGAGGACTTTGGGCCCCTAACAGATTTAACGTGCATCAGCCCCGGGTATACGGCGGGTCTTTGGCGGCCAAGGATCGAACCTACGACTAATAGAAAACCGCCGGCCGCGAGTCCACGACCTTGACCACTAGGCTACCTCTGTTCCATACACTTAATGAAGCCAGAATACTTATTGATTAGTGTTATACGTCACCGGTAAAAAAAAAAAAGGAAAATTATGAAATTTATTCCTACTTTTTTCTGATTAATACGGCCATTTTTAATCGACCCAATTCATACAATAAAATGTAATTAAAATTCCAACACTTTTTATTAATAGTTTATTAACATTATTATTCATAAAATTGACTACCAAATAATATTAAGAATTGAAAATTCATGAAATAACTTTTATGGGTAACGACTAAGGATAAAATTAGTCTTAATTTGTGACTGTGCTTGGGAAATAATTTTAATACACTAATTAATGAAATCTAAAGTTTAAGTAGCTCTACTGACATTACCTCGGTGTTGAAACCAGAAATTTTCCTAACACTTCATTAGAAAAGAAGGGATATGTTCCTTCATTATTATTTACACAAGAAAACAGATAACATTTGGACAGTCGAGTAGCGTGGATTTCTGCCGTGCGGGCGAACTCTAAATTTGCCACCCTTCATAGAAATAAATAATAATAATAATATCACGAATGCATTGCGCACGAGTAAAATTAAATTATTTGTAGTTTAATACGTCAAAATGAATAAATAACGTTCTTCGTGGGTATAACTGTAAAACTATTGAAAAGTTTGAAATCATATGCAGTAAAAGGTGTACAAACACAAAATGTTAGGCATGCTTCAAAAGTGAATATAATACTGGTGAAAAACAAGTTTTTTAAACATGGGTTTTCTTTCAAACTTCACACTTTACGTAACATAATTTTTTTACACCTTAAATGTTAAGTAACATTCGCCTGTCTTAAAGATGGGGAGCAATGTTATGAACATGAGTTGATGCTTCCCTTCAACGTTTCTCTTAAAAAGGAAAAGATGGATTTTCATAGATGTCGCCAATTAACAAAAGAGAGTTTAAGCAATGACCGCTTGACCTTGACAACTTGGCGAGGAAATTGGCGTAAAATTTAATTCTTTATATAATTAGTTTTAATTGAAAAAAATTATCGTATTGTCATCCAAAGCAATCGTGTATAGAAATTTTCAACTTAATTGAGCGCTTTAAAATGTGCGAAAAAAGCTTTTAAAGTTTTGACCAAAACATAATTGCAATGTGAGTAGAAGAAAACCCGTTAAAAATATTGAAATGGTATCACTTCAGAAAGAAAAATGAACAAAATAAATTTATTTAAATAATCTATTACGAAATACGAGTTGATAATCAATTGTTGAATAAATTTTTAATTTTTTTTTTGTTTAAATCAAAATTGTGTAGCAGTTACAAAAACTATAAATCTTTTATTTTCTCTCCAGCATTATCATGATTCTATTAATGCTACCTCTGATATAAGTTTAAAAAAAAACTGGATTTTAAAGAGATCGTAAGTACCGTTTACATTACTTAAATATAAGAAATACTGAACACAAGCCTTACTTTGATTCAGAAATTTCATTATCTCAGATCTTTTGAACCTACATTTTTGTGGCGCTTTGCGCGAGTATTTCCTGTCCGCAAAATAACTCCACAAAGTACTAGCAGCCATTTCTAATCTCTGATCAATATTCTGAAAAAAGAAACCTCGTGATTAAAAGAAGCATCTCAGAATTTGAATTACAATTGTTCCAATATTGAAAAATTAAATAACATTTGATATGGTTTTTAAATTAAAAATATTCATTTAAGATAAACATTCTTTGACATTTATGTTTAATAACATACACAATACATTGTGAAACAAAAGAAATTGAAATAATGTCAAAATCGTTTAAATATAAGACCAGTGGTTCTCAGACTATGGTACACATTCCCCAATAGCACTGGTTCCCCAACCTTCTTTCAACAGCAACCCTTTTCCGAAATTTTAAAAATGTTCGCGACCTCCCACTCCCTTTTATTTTCTTCCTTCCCATCCACCATATCACTACATATAAAAAGTTTAAAAATTTTTGTTTATCTATTTTCACCTTCCTTTTTCTTAACGATTAAAAATACTGGAGTCAAAAGAAAGAGTTTAAAACACTAATTTTTTTTTTTTTATCATTAGATCATTTTGGGATAGATATTGGTGTATATTGTGATACATTGATGTAATCGCGCACGATACTTAGCTAATGAAAGGAAGATGAGAAAAGAGTCAACACATTTGATTTTTAAAATATTTTTTACCCCTATTTTTAAAATTTTACAAATACAGTTTAAATTATTTTTTTACCCCAGTTTAGAAAATAAATAAAACAACATTATCAAGTCATGGCGTAAAAAAAAAAAGAGAATGTGAAATAAATAAAAAATAATAATAATAAAAGGTACGATTGTAAGGCCTTTGCCATCACAACATCATGCATCCAGTGAACATAAAATCAGAATACAACAGGTCGACAGTTCAAAAAACAAAAATTGATTCAGTTGTTGTAAAGCAACATTTAAAACAAGAGCAAATATTGGCGGCAGAGATTACCCACACCTTCGTTACTGCAAAACATCATATTTACATATCATGTGATTGTTTATCAAAAATTTATATAAACATGCATTACCGGATTTTACAATTGCGTCAAAAATTTCTTCCAGTTGTACTAAAGCAAAGGCTATTGTCAACGTTTTTCTTACACCTAAATCTTTTCAGGTGATTTTGGGAGCGGTAAAAATTGTTCTATTTTTGGAGTAAGTATTGATGTACCGAATGTTGAGATATCGCCAAGTTTAAAGGAGTCATTTATTAAGAGAGTCAACCAAGTCAATCTATGATACAATCTATTCAAATGTCTCTTTTCCTTTGTAACAGCAATGTAGCGAAGAAGCGTCACACTTCAGATACATAACAATATATAACAGGTCAATTGAAAAGTCCCTGGCCTGAATCATAGATGGCGCTACTAGAATTAAATCCATATGTTTTTTAGTTAGCCCTAACCCTCAAAAGATGCATGTATAAATTTGACAGCTGTCGGATCATTAGTTTGTGAATTATAGCATTTTGAGCGAGCATTTCGAGTGTTGATAAAATATTGCTTTTTGAAGGGAAAAAATACAGTTGATGAAAAAACTTGGCTTGATGCCGAGTTTCCGGACACTGCCCCAGGAAAATCAACCATCAAGGATTGGTATGCTAAGTTTAGACGTGGTGAAATGAGCACCGAAGACGGTGGACGTCCAAAAGAGGTTGTTACCGACGAAAACATTAAAAAAATCCACAAAATGATTTTGAATGACTGTCAATTGAAATTGAATGAGATAGCAGACACTCTAAAGATATCAACTGAACGTGTACATCATACCATTCACGAATATTTGGGTATGAGAAAGCTCTGTGCAAAGTGGGTGCCTCACTTTTGACCAAAAACAACGACGAGTTGGATGATTCGGAGCAGTGTTGGAAGATGATCAAGTGTAATAAACCCGAGATTTTGCATCGATATGTAACAATGGATGAAACATGGTTCCGTCATTTCACTCCGAAGTCCAATCGACAGTCATCCGAGTGGACTGCACACTATGAACCCGCTCCAAAGCGTGGGAAAACTGTTCCAAAGCGTGGGAAGCGACTATTTGCTGTTCTCAGATCTCGAAAGAATGCTTGCTGGGAAGAAATTTTCGTCGAGAGGTGATCGCCGAAACTGAGGCCTATTTTGAAGCAAAGGACAAATCGTACTACAAAAATGGTATCGAAAAGTTGGAGGGTCGCTATAATCAGTGTATCACCATTGAAGGGTATTATGTTGAATAAAAAAAACTAATTTTGCCAAAAAAATGTGTTTTACTATGGTAGGCCGGGAACTTTTCAATTGACCTGTTATATATTTATGTGTGTGTGTGTGTGCATGACTGGAACAAAAATCGAAG
The DNA here is from genome assembly GCA_019974015.1 of Nephila pilipes. Taxonomy (NCBI): domain Eukaryota; kingdom Metazoa; phylum Arthropoda; class Arachnida; order Araneae; family Nephilidae; genus Nephila; species Nephila pilipes. Next base: position 282,625 of record BMAW01131133.1, read on the forward strand.
TGTTTCTGTTATTTTAAACCGATTTAGAAAAATCAAATAGCACTAAAGAACTTCATAATATGCGCGTCTTTTGAGCATGAAAAGTTTGTTATAAAATGTTGCATCTTCTAGAAAACACGGAAGATGAAAAAGGAGTTTTCAAAAAAACTTCACGAAAACTAAATTTGAAAAAAAAAAGTAATAATAATAATTTGACAGAAATATACTTATGGCTCTTTCCACACATCAGCAAAGCATCCTAAAACTTTTTGGAGCGATACTATCAAAGTATAGATTTATATAACGGTCAAACAAACTTTCAGATTTATAACTTATTCACATAAAGGTAAGGCAATATTTGCAACATTTATGTGGAAAGTACCCTCTTAGTTTTATTTTAAAATTTTTAATGGAACACTTTCCGACTTGCTGAAATTTTCCAATTTGAATAATTGTTTTTTTATTGTTTTGTATGATAAAAACCAGTTCTGATAGAAGATAATTTTATTTAAGCTTCTTACTGATAATTCTGTTACCCTCTCAGTATATAGCATGTTACCCCTTGGCACTTTTCTCTACACATAGTTAAAGAACTAAATGCGAAATAATACAAATGCAGTATTTTATCATTATTATGAAATAAATATATAAATTTAAACATAATTTTCCATCAACAATCAACGAGTAATTTTCAATTACAATGTTACTATGATGGTGTTAAAAGATATGATGGTTCTTTGAAGTTATTGAAGCCAAGGCTGCATTTGATCAAACTGTGACAAACCCTCGTTAATTTATTACTAGCCAAGTTTAAGTAATTGTTAAATGATAATTGATCTAAATATAAAGTGAAGGAAAGAATAAAAATGTAAATAATGTTTGAAAAAGGAGTGTCGAAAATAAGGAAAATTGCTACAGGTGTATCACCACAGATGTTTACCAAAGATGTAAACCTTATGGGAGGAAATGTTAAAGAGCATGGAATATACGTAAATTTACGTTCTCCACCTTAGAAGGATGCCTAAGAGATAATTATAATTACAAATGCTATTTTAATGTTCAATGAACCAAAAAAAATTATATATTGCAATTGAAAAATTAGTGCAAATTAACTGAATCTTAATCCCCTCACTAATTATATATTGATTTCACAAAATACAATAAAAGAAACGAAATCAGGAATTTAAAAAAGAAAGTAGATACAAATGGCTACAAAATATCACAACAAAAGTTGTCAAGAACCCATGACCATAGATAATTGTTAAATCATAATTTGAATTACAGAAATACAATTGCATAATATAGGTGAAATTTATTTTTCTCTATTAGCATATTCTACATAAAAAAATTTATCATAAAATTTAACAAGTAGATAATTTTTAATATTTTTAGTAAATTAAAAAAGTCTGAAAATTAGTACCCTGTTAGAAATAGATAAGAACAGAATTCCTTCAGGATTTTGTAACTGGTACCATTTTAGATCAAACAAAGGATTTTCTGTGCTTTCCAAACCTAATCTTAAAAGAAACAAAAAACAAAATTTAATAAATGTTTCAGAAATACATCTGTCATAAATAAGTTACATAATGAGATTTATATACAAAATTTTTAAACATCAGAACAAATAAATAAGAAGTACACAGTATTATAGTTTTAAAAAATATATTTCAATTATTGCAAAATGGTTACTTAAATTTGAATGAAATACAGCTCTTTCCTTAAAGAATGTAAGATGATTAACATTAAACATATATTTTTAATTCAGCTTTTTGAAAGAACACATTTTTTAATTCAAGTTTTAAACAAGATATTTCTAAGAAATGGAATAGCTGAAGGAAAAATTTTTTTTTTCTTCTGGGAAGAAGTAAGCGAATGTGAAGAAAAAAAGTTTACATGCAACAAAAATATAGAGCAGAATTTATAAAATTGATTTGAAATAATAAGTACTTTTTATTACTTAGTAATCAATTAGGTTCATAATGAGATATTAATTGAAAACTGTGTTGAATATATGTCATTGCCATTCACACATCTTGCATTTCTAAATATAATAAAATTCATGAAACATCTCTATCAAAATAAATGTTTATTTTTTAATTTTAATTTATAAATAAAATTCGGGGAAAGGGGAAATGAATTATAAATAATACTGCAATGCATAAACTAATCATTCTTTACAATGAAACTTACATTTAGAATTCCATTACAACAATTTGTTCATTTTCGAAATTTTTAAATGTTTTCATTTAAATTACTTTGTTAAATACATGAATAAAAAATTTAACACGTGTGAATAACAAGTGGTTGTTTTGAAATATATAAATATATTTTGGAAGAAATTTTTTTTACAAAAGGGAATGTTGAGTCAAATTGAATTTATTCAATAATTAGTTTTAATAATTTATTTTATTACTTGACATTCATTAAATTTATCATCTAAAACTTTAAAACTTATTTTTCATTAATTTTTTAACAAAATAAAAATTAACAAATGAGAGTTTAAGAAATGGCCCCTTCACCTTGGCGACTTGGCTAGAAACTCGGCTTAAAATTTAATTTTTAAAAAAAAAACAGTTTTAAAAAATTAATTTTATTAATTATAACTAAATTATCATATTGACATCTAAAACAATCGTGAATAGAAAATCTCAGCTCAAATGAGTGCTTTAAAATGTGAGGGGAGAAAAAGTTTTAAAAGTTTTCATCCAGACATGCAATGTGAATAGAAGAAAAATCATTAAAAATAGGTTCATTAGTTGAGTAAAAACTTAAAAAAATAAAGAGAGACGAACATGCATTTCTATGTGCTTACACCTCGAGATCTTGCCTATTAGTCTGTGTAGTAGGTGTCAGTGCTGTAGCGTACCAGAACAATTCAAATATACATTTTATATAATTACCTGCTTTTTTTTCGTCGCTGATCAAAATAGCGTGTTTCAGGTGAGACAAATGGTGTACTAAAAATAAAAAAATGTATTTACAAAATCTTTGGTCATATTCACGATAAATTGGAATACATGCTTTAATTTTTAAAATACATTTTCCTTTTTTATTTTAAACAAACTTCTTTATTTTAAAACATAAATTATTGCACAGTGGTATCTTAAATAATAAAATCATTTCTATTTTAGTCAATTACGAAAGACTACCTCGAATACTAACTAAATAACTTTTCAATCAGTATATTTTTTATTAAATATTCAACATTAATACTGCAAGATTCAAGAATTGTAACTATAATACGTTTATATAATTCCTTAAGGATATTCCCTCCTCCAACTACACTGCTACCCATCCAAAATGGCTAGCGGTATAGACAGAGATATTACAGAGTAAACACAAAAGTGAAATGATTGAAAATACAACTATCTACAAGGTGAAGAAGTTGAAATCAGCATTGAGTATTTCCATCACGGCTGGCAAAAAACGCTACTACATTAAATGAGAAAAGTTTGGATATCTTGTTGGGGTATGACAGCCCACGCTGCCTCCTCACGTTACCAAAGTTGACCTGGCGGTGCATCATCAACCTCATGTGTCCGATAGGATAGATCGGGAGAACAGGGAGGCAAAGGTAGTAATGTAACCTGTTGGGCGAAGAAGTCTTAAACATGTCCTGTTGCGTATAGTTCCGTTAAAATGCGGCCGCAGACAAGCTCTGAAGGAAAGGAAGGACAACAAGCTTCGAAACTACGAAGACAAAGCGCTGGTTGTTCACTATACAGTCAATGAGTACTGATGGTGAGTGTTACCAATTCTACTCCATCCAGGGTGCAGGAGCAATATGGTGATACATATGGCAACAATTAAACAACCTCTCAACACAATGTCTCCAGATTCTAATCTGACCTTCGTGGTATGGTAAATGGAAACGTGATTTATTCTAATAAGACAATGCCATGTCATTCGGTTGTAAATGTCAATCATTCAATGTACCATTGTAAGCAAAAACGTTAGTGATTTTGAGACAAAGATAATTGCAGTAATAGACGCCTTGCGGACATTCCACTACTCTGCAAACGACGTCGAATGGTACGTGCGAACATCGACTGTTGTGAAACTGACCGTAGTTCTTGAAAATATGGTTCCCGATGGCCATGGGCACAATAAAATTGTCATCAGTGTGATGCTGCGACGAGATGAGTGTGGTAGACTGAGAGCTGCGGCTCAGATGTTGAGAGTTTGCTCTTAGATTGCACGCATAATCTTGGTTACTCTAACGGCTCAAATAGCACTTTTTAGTGCTCACCGCATATTTTTCTTACAACTTTTTCTCTCTGACTTAACTGTTTACCGACCATGGACTTGAATTTTTACCATCAATATAACTCGGAACCTAATGAAGATACCTCATCGAATTTCTCTTCCATATCATCCAGATCTGAAGACGAAAAAACTCCATGCCAAAAACGACAAGGAATTGAAAAAGACATTGCCTCCTACTCCACCAGAAAAGAAGCACAATCATCTTACCTGGTCCAACTTAAATTTCGTGGCACAGATTCAAATGATTCACTTTTTATCAAAACGCAGAAAAATATCGAAAGATACGAAAACAAATTTCAACGACTGGAAAGTGAGTATGCTACTTTAGCGCCTTGCGCGACTGCTGGCTGCCCTATCCATTCCACCCCAAATATCCTCCCTATGAAACGTAAAGATAATCAAGGTTTTATCACCCCCCCCTAAAAATAAAACATGTAAAAAACCTACACTGACCTCCTCGTCTAATTTAATTTTACCTACTCAAAATCAATTCCAACATCTATCAGACGATGTTACACCCCCAGATAACAATGAAGATCAAGATTCAGATTCAACTCCCAAAATTGTAAAAGCAAAAAATTTACCTCCCCCAATTATGCTTAAAGTAAGCAAAAATTATAAACACCTCAAGGAAATTAGTCATGAATTACCCAAACTAAGAACTCGTCTTTCCGGCGAGTACATTAAATTATATACCGATACGCTAAATGACTATAGAAAACTTTCACACCTATTATCCACTAAGACTTATGAATATTACGTCATTCAACCAAAAATATTGCGTCCATCGAAAATTATTTTTAAAGGTTTACCACGAGATACTGAAATCCATGATATTCAGGAAGAACTAATTGAACTTGGATTCGACCCAATCAGGATAAATCAACTTACAAACAGGCGTACAAAAATTCCCCTTCCAATATTCTTAATAACACTACCTAGAAACGAAACCAGTAAGAAAATCTATCAAGTTAACCGCATATGCTATATGTCTATTATAGTTGACGAATACCGAAGTAACAAAGTCACTCAATGCTTCAACTATAATCTTTTTCATCACAGTTCAGATAATTGCCATATGATCCCCAGATGCTTAAAATCCTCAGGCGCCCACGCAACCAGAGACTGTAACATCGAAGGAAAAATTAAAGAAATAAAATGTATTAACTGCAACGAAATTGGACACTCCGCCTCATACGGAGGATGCAAACTCTATCCCAAACCTCCAAAAGGATCAATTACTAAAAGCAACACACCCAAAACAAATACTGTTCGTGAAGACTACACTTTTGCAAATGCTTTAAAATCAAACCAACAGATGGCGCCCCAAACGGACGAAAACCCAGATTCATCAAAAAATTCAAGGAAAATTCCGCAACATAATGCAAAAAGCCACCAGAAAAATCCTTTCAACAACATTTTTGAAGCCATCGAACAACTCAAAGCTCTTGCCGAAATTTTCTCAATCATTCCAGGACTGCTTACAAATCTCCATAAAATTCACAATGCAAAAGGACAAGCAAACAAAAAATTCGCCATCTTAGAAGCGCTTATGGATATCTCTGAAGAATAATGCAGCCAATCGCAGTCGTTTCTCTTCACCAATCGCAAGATCAACTTTTTCCCTCATGGAACTTCAAATTTTTCAAGTACATACTCATTAACTGCTCAACAGATGGCGCCAGCTATGCTGGGCTCATCAATCAGCTCATTTCTCAAGAACTTTTCATCTCTACTCTCCAAAATTTTACCCTCTCATCCGCAAGAAATTCCTCTCCACAACGTAAATTTCCATTTCATCCAAAGGACTTAATAAATACCAGATTTGGGCTTGTGGAGCGCTCCGCGCTCCTGGCGCCCATAGAATTTCAACGTCAACGTCAACGCTGCGACGAGATGGGTTTCTATCGGCGCCGACGGTCGTCATTCTCTTTTGCATCCATCGATTACAGATACACATCGCTGTTTTTTGATTAAGTCCGATACGATCATAGATTTCTCGGAAGGATAGTTTTTATTTTCTAAAGGCGACGATTCTTACTCGGTCGGACTCAGAAACATTCTCGAATCACGATCTTTAATTGATGCTATTCACGCAATACAACCAACCGCACGAAAGAGCACTTCAAAACAACATTAAGTTCTTCTTTGAACAGAGCTTGCAAGTGGCGCTGCAGACACCCATGGTGTGTGTCTGCGGTGCAGAGGTACTTATTTGATAATTCCATCAAGGTATATGCACGGTGAAAATTTCTCGCGATTTTGAAACTTCGATCACGGTGTTGCATTTTGAGTGGACGGTAGTGCAAACGGTATCTGATTCATTGAAATGAACATAAAACAAAATTCTTCACACCGAAATTTTAGGACAAAAGTTTTATAAAATTGATCAAAAATACTTAGCATAAAAAAATAATGAACGCATATTGATGCAATCAGCTAATATCAATGAGGCAAGTGGTTGCGGTAGCCTTGTGGTCCTGATCGCGGATTCACGGTCGGCAGTTTGAGTCGAGTAGTGGGTTCGAGCCCTGATGCCACGAAATATCCACTATGTAGGTCAGGCTGACGCACGTAAAATCTGTGATGGCTCAAAGACCTCCCGTTGGTATGGTGTGGAAGTTAAGAGAGGGGTTCCAGCTCAGGTGTCGTCCTCGTCACTTGACTGAGGTTCAAAATTATGAGGTCCGTCGCCGATAGCTTTCGTGTTTTTTCTCAGCGTGAGTGAATGTAAAGTTTAATGGCGCAAGAGCCAAATATGGCAATGCTGCGCCAAACAAGATTTAACTGTGGTCTAGACGTGAAGTTGAAAAAAAGGTAAAAATGGTTGACAAGAAGGAGGGTCGAAAATAGAGAAGGATCGCTAGGGTATCCGGGAGTGTGTCATCCGTGTTTACCAAAGACAGTAAACCCCATGGGAAAGAAAAAGATCACTAAGGTGCCTCGGGGTCATGATGCCCGTACTTACCTAAAAAAGGCAAGTTCCTGAGGTCCCCTGATATAATCCCCAGGGGCAGGATGCCCGGCTATAATACCCACAGACGCTGGGTACCCTATTTAGTCGCCTCTTGCATGAGCTACAGAGAGACTATTCCGTCTTTCCCGGTCAGCACACGGGTCTGTTTCTCAGTGTGACGCTAATAAACAATCTCACGTAAATGAGGCAGAAGCTATGATGTTAAAATATGCCGTAATCACTATCGCAGGCTAATATATATATATATATATTTAATTCATTTTCAATAAAACACAAGTTTTGAAGGAAAAAAATAAAAGAAAAAAATTCTTAAAAATTTTCAAGTACTTACATGGTTTTGTTAAACTTTATTTCTGAACGTAGTCTTGAAGTAAAGCAAGGCATTTGTTTTTTTCTATTCTTCTCCTTTTCTCTACTTCGACTTACAAACAAGTGTGACACACGATAATTGACTATCGTTAAGATTTGCAACAATTCCAATTCACCACTAAACTGTTCAAGAGAACGGCATAATTCATCAATAAAAAATGATCCCCGATAAACTGCATGTTCTTCATCTGAAGATTTAAACGATACAGTACCTATAAAAGAAAAATCCTTACTTTTGCATAAAAAATGTGAGTAATCATAAAATAAATGCTTTTACAGAGACAAAAGCTAATGAAACGAAACAAATTTAGTCAGAAATCAATGATACGATCAAAGCACTTAAAGATCATGCAAAACATTTTGTTCCTATTTCAAAACAGAAAGTTTTCAAAATAAAATAAAAATTAAAAAAAAAAAAAATTCTCCAGAAGTTTAAAAACTAAATTTTCATGTTCATAACTTTAATTTAATTGGACGTCTATAATTCGACACATATTTTAATGTTAGAAATTTTCAGATGACATTAGCAGCCAACATATATTATACAAGTATATTATAAAAGAGCAACCTCCATTGACACGAGCTACGAGTTCTGCACATTAAATAACATGATAATTCAGATGTTTATCATTAGTAATCAACTTTCGAGTTTGTACGGTGGTCGCGGTAGTCTAGTGGACATGGTCGCGGGCTCGCGGCCGGTGATGTTTTCGCTAAGTCGTGGGTTCGAATCCTGATGCCACTAAAGATCCGCCATGTAGAGGAAATGATGCACGTTAAATCTGCCCGAGGTCTCAAGTTTTCACGTGGGCGTGGTGTATAAATTTGGAATGGGAGGTGCTAGCTTGGGTGTCATCTTCGTCACTTGACCAAAGTTCAAAATTACGAGGTCCCTTGCCAGTAGCATTCGTGTTGCTTCTCAGTGCGACGTTAATAATTACAGCCACAATAGCCGAGTGATTATAGTAGTGATCTCATGGCCAGTGCTGTTTTCGACGTGGGTCTGAGTCCTGATTTCACAAAAGACCAGCCCTGTAATGGGGCTTTAGCAAGCTACATTGGTCAAGGTTCAAAGTCCTCCCGTTGACATGACATGGAAATTTGAACAAAGCCAACTCAAGTATTGACCTCGTTATGTGACAGAGGTTCAAAACAACGAGGTCCGTCACACCAATAATTCCCGCATTGCTTCAAAACGCGACATTAATAAAACAATCAATCCATATATATTTTTATCCTTAACTCTCAAAGGAATCAAAATTGTGATTTTCTTAATAAAAATGGTATTCTGGATATTATCAATATGAATTTTTTAAATTAAATGTTTTACTAAATAAAATTTTACTTCACAGAAAGAGTTTTATTCGGAAGTAAGTTGTAACATGTCAAACAGCTTATTTGCAAGTCTTCTTGAAAAATTATCAGATTACTCAAGTTTCCCATGCATCTAGAGGTATATTAATCTTGTTTTAAAATACAAATACACAGGCAACTTTCCTGCAACACGGTAGATAGGCTCCTAGAAAACCAAAGTAAGTACAAAAAGAAAAGTTACGTTCCGACTCGAGTTTACTTTAGTTTAGTTTTTATTAACGTCGCACTAGAAACAACACGAGGTCTGTTGGCGACGTTCCGACTCGAAGGGACAATCGACTGCGACCGCATTTTACAACAGATCGATACGATATGACAATATCGCATCACACTTTATCTTTTAAATAACTTCTTTGTACATTTTCATATGAAACGCCTATCACACCCTTTCACAGATGTGTGACCAAAGCGAATATAATTGAAGAATAAAAATTTATTTATTTTTTCGCATTTTTTATTTGATTTTCTGATGATCGGGTAAAAAATTTTTTTTTTTTTTCCAAATACTTTTTTAGATATATTTTCATGTCTAAGTCGTGTCAAACACGTCAAAACAAACGTCACAGGATATGTCCTGTGACAGCTACTATAATTCATTACTTCTTCTCGTCATTGCATTAGGGTAATTTAGTTTTAACATGTGTTAAACAAAAATAATGTTATCTTGCGCTGTAGAAGTCGAGGTGTGGTTGTTAAATAACGAGATTGAAGCTGCCACAGAAGTGCGCATATGCCAAACGCCAGCTGTTTATGACAAGAAGCCTTCTCTTTCGAATGAAGGGCTTCTCGTTTCTATAAACAAATCCGTATGACTGTAGCCTTCGTTTGCATTAGAGTTATTTATTTTGTTCAGCCAGAAAAATAATAAATGTAACAATAGAGCAACGAATTCCTGTGAAATTTTACGTGTGAAACTTGGAACAACCCTACTGAAACTTATAATTTATTGAAAGAAGTGTATGGCAATGAATGTTTTTCGAGTTCGCGTGTTTTTGAGTGATTTAAGAGTTTTCAAGATGGCTGAGAAGAGTTGAAGAGGATTCACACCCGGGTCGCCATCCCAAGTCAAAAACGGATGACAATATTGTAAAAATCGGTAATCTGGTTCGATCTGACCATCGGTTGAGTATTCGTGCGATTGCCGAGATTATAGGAATTGTAAAGGGAATCACATTTCAGTCGTTGAAGTTGTGAAAGAGAAAGCGACACGCGTCCTGAAGGAGCTGATAGAAGAAGACTTCCAGCACTGTTTCGAACAATGGAAGATTCGCATGGAGTGTTGTAGGGATAGAGGAGGGGAGTATATTGAAGGTGATAATAAGTAAATATGTACAACATCAAAATAAAATGTTTTACAGCATCAGTATCGTTATTTAATAGCCTCCCTTCGATCAGTGTTGTACAAAGGTTTTCGCAATTTATCCTATCGTGTTAGAGCGAAGCCTTGTTGTAATATCCTGAGCAGCAGGAGACCTACCTGTATTTAAATATTAAAAATATAGATCATGAAACAAGAACATCATTCTTATTTTTCAAAAAGAAAAGGAATTAATTACCATAATACGTAGAATTTACGATAAGGAAATCGAGATAATCTTGGCTGCCTTCTATCGAAAAGCAATCAGCATAGTTGGCAGATACTTCAGTCTCATATTTGAGCCCTCGACAAGCCTATATATAAGACAGAAAAAGAAAACATTAATATAAATTGTCTAATTTCCTATGCATAGTAAAACACAAGTTAAATAATCATTTATTATGAATGAGGACTATTTATCCCTTGCTGGAATATCCTATATGCAAGGCTGAAAATTTAAAGTAAAACTCAACAAAAATTTTGTAGAAGTATTTTAGTATACATTTTTAACACACATACAAATAATATTAAACTGTCAGCATAGACTGTGACGTCATGCCATGTAATAAGCTACATCTATAGTATTTGTAGCGGCGCGCAAGTGTAATGAAAGCGGAAGAAAAAAAAAAAAAAAAAAAACGCAAACTATATTATATATAGTGTAACGTCGTGACCATGGGAATTTGTGGAATGGCTCGGTAGAGTGAAGGAATCACGCAGATTACGTAAAATTACTTCTTTTATTTACAATTGTATGAGTTATATTCAAGTTACAAAGTGTTTTCGCCTTGTTACTCTTTGCACAATGTCACGAGCAAAATATCGCGATCATCCTTAACAGAATGAACGATCATATGAAGAAAAATAATATCATCATACCAGAACAGCACGGTTTTATGCCGGGGCTGTCGACCACCCACCAACTCCACAGAGTGGTGGAATTCATCAAAGCTGCACAAAGAAATCGAGAAAGAGCAGGGCGGTCTTTCTCGATATCCAAAAGGCGTTTGACCGAGTCTGGCATGAAGGGCTCATCTTTAAACTAATTAAAAATGAATTCTCTCCCCACCTAATAAATTCATATCTCAAACATTGATCATTGATTGTAAAAATTAATAACACTTTCTCATCACCAAAACAAATTAGAGCGGGAGTCCCTCAGAGCTCAATTTTAGGCCAGCCCTCTTCCAAAATTATGTGAACGATATAACCCGATCAGACAACACAATTCTCTGCATGTTCGCAGATGACACAGCGGCAAAGCATCAAAACACAAAAGTAGTAGGTCACCACCTAAACAGACACCTTGCTTGCTTAGAGGACTGGTTCTCCAAATGGAAAATTGCACTGAATATTTCCAAAACGGAAGCCGCCCTCTTTGTAAGAAGTCACCGTACTCTCATAATCAACATCTATTATTTACGCAACAAAAATAAATAAATACCATGGTCCCGATCAGCTAAATACCTTGGAATTATTCTAGATAAAGGTCTCACATTTAACCAACACATCACACAAATTCAAAGTAAGTTTCGGCAAGCCGCGAATAAACTAATCCCAATCATTCGCCGAAACTCAGCGTTAGACTTTAATTATAAGATGCTTGTCTATAAACATAACCTACGCTTGTCCCATCTGGAAGCAGACAGCTCAAATGCATTACAATAAACTTGAAATCCTGCAAAACAACATCATGAGAATGATTTGTAATGCAAGATGGTTCATGAGAAATGAAGATCTAAGAAATTCAACAGACCTCACTACAATTAGAGATTTCATCAATAATATCAGTGAAACCTTCCAAAATAAAATTAATGAATGTACAAATCCCTCAATTTTAGAAACCCCAAGCTATCAAGATATGAAGCATAAATATCACATCCCAAGAATTCGGAGATTTATAACTCTCCCCACATAAACAACTTTTATATTATGTTACTCTCCTAATCCTCTAACCAATCAGAACTCAGGCACTGGGTCCCTCGCAGAAACCCACACTCTGACACTCCTACTCCAGATACAACTAGAGCTGCTGCCTCCTGATTGGACGAAAGCACTTCATCCTGTACTCCCCCATCCCTCTCATGTAATCTCTTAATTATCATCACGTAAAATCTAATTCTCATGCAATATATTAAATTTTTCTGCCTAACTTAAGTTCTTATCTATTTTTAAATTAATTCTTAATCATTTAACTTTATTTATCATAATTACCCAATTGCACTGGACACTTGAAGTTATCAACTAAAATTACCAAACCGGAGATTAAAGCCCAACAGGGTTAGGCACTCCAATATCGTTATCACTACGAACAAAATATCGCGAATAGGAGTATATCCAAATGAATTTAGTCACTAAGAGATAGAATTCACTAAAATTGCACGAGCTGAGAAATAGCCTCAATCGCCAACTCTATCGCTCTTTCCTTGCGCGATCGCCTCCTTTCGCTCTCGTCGCAGGATCGTCCCCCCCCCCCATTGTTTACCTCCGTTCCTTTTAAATCCCAGGGTAGGGCTGACTCACGCTCCCTTCGATTCATTTTCATTTCCGATTGGATGGCCAATGACTTTCACAGACAACCTCCGTCTTTGACTCCCAACACCATTCGTTCTTATCGGACAATATTCAGTTTGATGCACGGGCATGCAGGTGCCACATGTCGGACGTCAAACGGATAGGCCCTGAATCTCAATGTCATAGTTCACAATTCTTCACAAAGGTGGATCATCCCTGACACACCTGTGTAGCAGAGTCACGTGTTCATGAATGCACCAAAGTAGATGACCCCAGGTGTGGCTCATTTACAACCCGCTTTAGAGAAATGAACCCTTTCGTTACGCCTTTGAATGGGGAGTCGTGAAACAAAACGAAAGCTCAATACAAATGTCTCTGACAGGGGGTTATCTATAGGCTACGTTACAGATGTCTCTGACTGGGGGTTATCTCCAGGTTACGTTACAATAGACTCGAATAACTACTGCATTATTAAAATTTTATGAGTGAAATCCACAAATCGATATTTTTCCCTGTTCATTTTTTGAAAAAGAGGGCCAAATGTTCATTCAATATGAATATCATGTTTGGATCAATAAATTTTTTGATGGAATCATCTAAAAAATTTTAAAAATCTGAAACTGATTCTTTTCAGTGGTATTTTCCAAAATTCACCAGAAATCGGCTAATTAATTAACACACTAGAAATGAATTCATTCTTCTTAAAATGATTTAGATACCTTAGGAATTGCAATAGTCGTAATCTTGTAACGTATTGTTCCAGTGAGTGTAGTAGTGAAGTCTATTGATGCAAAAACCAGATATGACTAAGCTGCGCCAAACAAGGTGTAATTGCGATCTAGATGCTTGAAAAATAATGATAAAAATAGATAAAAAAAAAAAATTGGCTGACAAGAAGGAGGGTCGAAAACAAAGAAGTATCGCTATGCGTCGCATCATTCGTGCGTACCAAGGAGAGTAAATCTCATGGGAAAGGAAAAAGATTTCTAGGGTGACTCGGATAAGTGATTCTAGTACTGATTTGAAAGAGGCAAGCTACTGAAGGCATGTATCATTCGAGAGCTAGATTGCAGATTTCTTTTTTTAATTATTAAAAAACAAACAAAGAATACTTTGAAGAAAATTTTTTTAAAAAAAGCTTTTAATTAATTTAAATTACAGAAAAAAAAAATAGATTCAAGGTGGACGAAAAATGAAACATGGAATGAGATCCATTCTTTAATCAATAAAGCCTTTGTAGATAGAGTTGCCACCTATTGGTTAGGTTCGAAATTATCAGGTGATCCTGACTATAGGTGGATAAACCCTATTGACTGCATTCGCAATTATCACGTGATCGTGATATAAGGTGGATAGACCCCACTGTACTTAGGGCAAGTAGTTAAGACACCTATATGATATTGGTTACGAAAGAGCATAAGAGGAAGGAAAACAAACAATGTAGGATTAGAATTTAAAACAATATTTCAATGGTGTTCAGTTTTGGGATTTGAGAAATAAGAAAGGATGTTTTGAGTAGAAGGACTATCACAATATCACAAACCCTGTTGTAAAACTTTGGAGCGTTTGGGTTAAAATATTGCTTAACAGTAAGACGCGTACAGTCGAATATCATTAAATGATTAATTATAAACAGAATCGTTATCCTACTACGAAAAACAAATGTATCAGAATAACAATTTCACACAGTTGCTTTCTGCTACAAAAAGCAAATAAATAATTATTACAATCTTCTAAAAAAACTACGTGAATATAGATAACCAGAATTAACGACGACCATTATACTATGTGACGTAATAGGCGCCATAAACTTGCGCAGTGAAAAGAAAATCCGCCTTATCGGTGCTCTCTCACGAGCCTACCTTCTGTAAGTAAGTACGGGCATTATGACCCGAATATACTTAATTGATCTTTTTCTTTCTCATGGGGTTAAATGTTTTTGTTAGCGGTCCCAAGACACCCTAGCGATTCTTCTTGTCAACTAATTTCCCCCCCCCATCTTAGTAAAGTCTATTTTACAGACAGACATTATTTGGCGTAGTATAGCCAGATTTGGCTCTTGCGCCGTCAACCTGTACTTTCCATCTCTCTCATTGCTTCATCGGAAACTTAAAGATTAAATTTCCAAAATTCTGAAGCGAATTTCGGAAAATAATATCAATTCAAGGTGTACATCATAACCACTCACAGTTTCAACGTACCAAGTTTCGCGTCCCTGCGCCCTCTCATTTTGTGCTACATCATCCACAGACACAAGTGTTTCCTTTTAAGTAAATTGATAGATGATAGATTTGGCAAGGAACAAAAATTAACGTGTAGTGTCAAATTACGTTAAAAAAATTTATTAAGATGCGCTTCTTTTGAGTAAAAAAAGTTAGGAGGGGAGAGGAGGAGTGTTGCATCTGCTGGAAAATACGGAAAAATAGTGAAAGAAAGATTGAGGAGGGGGGCTAAAAATGTTGCCAAAATAAATTTTAAGTTTTATTTTTGGCGAAAATATGCCTAAGGTTCCTTCCACACATCAATAAAGTAGTCTAAACATTGTTGGAACAATGCGATCAATTACGTGGGCGTGCATAACAGACAAGCAATCAAATTTATATGTAAGATATTAAAAGAGCATTTTCAAAATAGAAAATTCTAAAAATTTATTCTTTTATTCGACTTTAATTAATAGTGCAATAAAACTATATAATTGCTTATAGCAAAGGTGCTTTTCGTTTTGAATTATTATCAACACTGCTCCACTACTTTAAAAAGGAAGTTAAGAAACTATAGCAGTGTACCCGGCAGAATTTTGTCGATTAACTTTTCCTGCGGACGAGGTTATCATTGTTTCCAATACGGTTGTTATTACTAAGATTTAGCAAGTTTACCTTTTTTGGCAGGTAATTAAGGAATCGAAGAATCACAAATGAATCTATTAGAGTTTTTTTTTTTTTTTTATCGCTTTACAATAAATAATGTGATGAATTTTCTCAAACTTATTATCCGTTCATGAATCGCAGTATTTCCGCAAACCTAACGCTGTACAGTTATAAGACTTAACTGTGTTTGGTTATTTCGATTATTATTCATGCTCATTTAATCGTTAATCTAAAACTAAATATTAACTCAAGAATCAAATACAAATTGAGAACTACAAACTAACAGTCTGATAGATAGCTCCAACCAATTCTTTTTAAAACTTTCTCTGCTCAAAAGGTGAGTATTTTAGCGATTTTTTTAACGTAATTCTGAAATAGGTTTAAAAAATAAAACAGCTACACATTAGGTTTTATCCCAAATGAATCAACAAAGCAGGTAGCCAGATGCTAGCAGTAGCAGGTATCAATCTTCTTGAATCCTATTTTTGACATGGATACCTTCCTGTTCGCGTGTTGGTAATTATAAAATCTGTAGTTTAGTTTGGTTTTATTAACGTCGCACCAAAAGCAACAAGAGGGGTATTGGCGACGGATCTCGTAATTTTGAACCTTGGTCAATTGACGAAGACGACACCCCCTCTCCTAACTTCCACACCACGCCAACGGGAGGACTTTGGGCCCCGACAGATTTAACGTGCATCAGCCCTGGCAACACGGCGGGTTTTTAGCGGCTAAGGCTCGAACCCGCGACTGAACGAAATCCACCGGCCACGAAACCATGACCACTAGGCTACCGCGGCCACTAAGAAATTTGTAGACCTACACACCATAAGTGTTCTAAAATTATTATGATCCATAAGTAATATATTACTTGAAATTTTTTATTGAAATTCCTTTTTTTAAACTTAATGCTGAAGCTTTTTTTTTTTTTTTGCTTACAAAATAATTATAAAAACAAATTCTTTTCTTCTAATTGTTAAATTCTGTTGTCACTTTTATCCTTACTGTATAACTTTTTTTTTTTTTAGATGAGCCCGATACTGGGTGATTCAGAGTAACATTGTACATGATCAGTTTAAAAGAAATCAAAAATCTAATTTGACAGATAATATTTTACAACACTGCAATAGATTGCTTGTATATACATATAGAGATTGTTGCCTGTAATTAAAGGGATTAGGCTAATCCCTTAAATTTCCTTCAAATATTTCATGAAAAAAATTTATGATTTGCTTTTAAATTTAGGTAGATGAAAACTTATTTTTTAAAATTAAAAAAAATTATTCTAACTGTTTTATTCTCATATATGTGTGTGTGTTGAAGTACTTAACTAAAGTGAAATAACTAGCTATAATAGTATTTCAACATTATCATTTAAAAATACGCATAAATAACATTTTTTGTGTGTGTCTAAACACCACCATTTTTAATTGTTTTACCCAAAAATTTATATGTGCGGGTATTTTTGTATATATTCATCAACCAAGACTGTTTTATTTGTAATATCTTCGTTCCAAAGTTCGCTAAATGGATAACTAATTTTTGTGAAAGTCTTAGTTGACATTTTTTCTCATTCATGACAACGTAATTTGTGAGTACAAATTACATTAAATAACTTGGAAAAAATCCCCTGGGACTGGAATGCATTATAAATCTATATCTCTCTATATATAAGCGAAATACCACTGACTGACTCCTCGTTACTTGACCGTGGTTCAAAATTACGAGGTCCGTCGCCAATAGCCCTCGTGTTGCTTCTAGTGCGACGTTAATAAAAAACTAAACTAAACCACTGACTGACTCATCACGAGATCTCAAAGACTATACAACCGATTGACTTGAAATTTAGCATAGTTACTCATTTCGCGATGTAGACGCTCACTAAGAACGGACTTTACGGAAGTCTTATTCAAAATGTAATTTTCATCCGTTAATCTACTCTTATCCATCGGTTATGTTATTTTCGGTGACTTTATCACCAAAAATGATATGACCAACGCCAGACGGAATATATTTTTTTATATTTCTACTATGTATTGTCACCAATTGCTTGGTGAGGTTTGCGCGTGGGAAATGGAAAAATACCAAATAATTTTATATTGAAGCGCTGATGGAGGATTGGCAAGATTTTGGCGAACTCTTTATGTGAAATTTTGTGCATGTCGAAATTAGGAAACATACAGATTTAGCGATAGAAATAAATGAGTTTGGAATCCCACGGTTGGTGAAAGTGTAGTTTAGCTCCAAAACTTAGCGGGATCTTGAAAAATACTAAAATGGCGACTTCTTACGGAGTAGCGAAAAAGCAAGACAATCTTCGTTTACTGGAAGACCTCTCTACATGCATGAACGAACTCAAGAGGCTTTGACATACTAAGACATTTTGGACGTCCCGACTTTTTTTTTTTTAAAGATTGCGGCCTCTTGCAATCATAAATGGTCAGAAATCAAAGACATCTTGAGGCAAGGACTTATCAAGGCAAAAATCTTATGATAGACACGATGCCATTGCGAGGGTATTTCATTTGAAAGTCAAGCACATGATGAATCTTCTGACAAAATGTTGCATCTTTGGCAATACTAGGTGTAACATGTATACGGTGGAATGAATTTTATCCATATTATATTATAGGGTGACTTACTAAATTTTTTTATTTTTCTCATATATTTGAAAGTCGTGGATAACCATTATTACAGACAATCAATTTCTTAAAATTTTAAATTTAGATTATCATTAACGTTTTAAAAATTGAAAATTTTCTTGATATTTTACATATAGGTTCCAAAATATTATATTATCGTCTGTCCAGAGAAGCGGGCGGGTATCAGCTAGTGTGTTATATGGTGAAATGATAAATTCACCCTCGATCTTATAACACCCGCGTTATCCAAACCCGCGATAGATGTCGCACCCTGTACCATGAACGCAATATCCGAAACCTTGTGACTTAAGTTGCCCACGGGATTTTCCCTTTTGCACTCGGAAAAACTCTGCCGTGAATTTAAGATCGTGTTATATCTGCATGCTGCTAAATTTAAATATGTTCTTACTGTTTATGTTTAGTCAAGTATTTTGCGTGCGTTCAGTTATGAATAATGAATAGAAATTTTGATACAAGGATGGACTGAAGGTTCTTATAAAGTCAGCCGGAAATTTAATTGAAATTATATGGAGAAACGACAAGTGACGCCATAATTTTTAAAACCATAGAGTTGAATTACTGAAATTGATACCATGTAAAACACCAGGGGTCTCCAAACTATGGCCCGCGGGACAGATGGGGCTCGGGAGACCCTCGCATCCGGCCGGTGAAGACTTTTTATCTACGGGAAAAAAATTCGAAAATTTACGTGTATCCAACCAAGATCAGCCGTCACTCACATGGACGTTACGTTTTTACCGAATTAAAATAGAGGCGCACAGTAAATGTTTTCCAAACAATCACTACATTGCAAAACCTTATATATATATATATATATATTCGCTGTTTACTTTTTCTAATTCTGTTCACAGTCAACGAGATGATGTAACACCATCTAGAGTTTTCTTGAATGGTTTCAAGACTTGATTATTTTAATCACAGTTTGCCAATTGCTATTGCAATGAGGTGTTGGTATCAGCATCTAATTGCGAAACATGATACACTCTATTTTACTTATAGTGATAATTTATTTCGCGCAATTATTTATCAGAGTGTATAAAGTATTAAGAATGTAGTTATATAAACAAGAATTTTCTGAATAATCTGTAGAGAGGTAACATTAAAGGCAACGATCTCTCTAACATAAGTGGATATACTTGCAGACTAAGTTTAACTTAAGAAATCATAAGAATTTTTAAAAATTGTTTCGGGTGATTTGCAGCTATAATTGAGACGAAATTAGTTCGCATAATCAGGTTTTTTGAGCGATATTATGAGCAAGATACTTTCAATTTCACTATTTATTCATGTTCAACTTTATTTTAGCGTCCAACGATGGCCGGAAGAGGGGGAAATACAGAAGATGAATATCGGTAATTTCGAGAAGAATAGAGTTTGAAATACTTCTGCATCAAATCCGTCGAGAAAGCATTGTATGTAATTTGACCGTGGCAGTGATGAAAGAATACAACTTGACGCCTCAAAGCAAACATGCACAGTTGGATGGAAAAGTCCGAGTCGAAAAACTTTCTAAATTACAAAATCAACTCACATCGCAGAGGACATTGTTCAGTAAATCCTCAAATGAAAATGAATCCTTCACTAAGGCCAGTTATAAAATTGCCTACACCTTGGCGAAAAGTGGCAAACCGTTTACAGATGGTGAAGTAGTGATGGAATGTTTGTTGGAAGTGGCTGAATAACTTTGCCCAGAAAAGTTCGAAACAATTTTAAAATGTAGCTTTGGGTGGAAATACCATTGCCACCATTATTAGAGGTGTGGACGAAGACATGATCATAACTCAAAAGCTGGCTTCCCTACATAGCCTGTATGATACTGTTACATAGGAGGATATATTCTACGAATTGGAAAAAAACGGTTGCTGATTATAACTTGGACTGGACTAACCTCAAATGTCTGACTGTTGATGAAGGAAAGAACATGAGTAGTATAAAGAAAGCCTTGATTGTACATAAATGAAGCAGATGTGTAATGAGAAAAACATTCCACTACCAATGTTCCTGCACTGTATTATTCACCAGCAAGCTTTTTGTGCTAAATATGTGGACATTAGCGATGTACAGAATCCTGTGGTGAAGATGGTGAATTTAATAAGGTCACATGGGCTCAATCATACACAGTTCAGAGACATGTTGAAAGATACAGACAAAGAATCGCAAGATTTACCTTGTCGCACAGCAGTAAGATGGCTAAGTTGTAAGAAAGTTATGATCAGAGTATCTGAATTAAGAAAAGAGACAGGTGACTTCTTGGAAAGTAAAGGTAAGCCACAGCCATTACTGTCTGATGAAAGAGTGGGTATGGAAATTGACTTTTGCTGCAGGCATAATTAGTCATAAAAAATTTCTGAACCTAAAATTACAAGGAAAGAAAAATCTAGTTTCTGATCTGTACTTCCACCTAAAGGTCTTCAGTTCTAAATTTGTTTTGTTTTGGGAACGAGTACAGGCCAGCAACTTGATGCACTTTCAGCAGTGCAAGGTCTTCATGGCTGAAACAACCGCTGAGTTCCCTACGTCATTTGTATGGGAAATCATCAGAGACATCCAGCTACAATTTCTCTCGCTCTCTCTTGGGAGCGGATATCTAACTTGGATTCAAAGGCAAAACTAGCGAGACTGTTTCAGAACGATTTTAAACATGTGGCCAGTTGCCCAGAAGAACTGCAGCTGGAGGTCATTGAGTTGCAAACAAATGACCTCCTTATGACTCAAAGGAAGGACTGGTGGGTTTTTATCAGTTTTTGCCCAATGAAGACTTTCCTAATGTCAAAACTTTTACATCAAGGTTCCTTTTATTCTTTGGAAAAATATACCAATGTGAAACAAACATTTTTTAGAACAAAATACGTGAAGAACAATTTCAGAACAAACTTGTCTGATGATAATCTCAGTTGATACTAGGGACATCAAATCTAAAGCCAGAAATTTCTGCTATTTTGACATCCAAGAAACCATTTCACTATTTCCACTAATACGGGAGTTCATGTGTAGTGTATCAATGTGTTGTTAATTAATAACTGAATAAAATAATATTAAATAAATAATTAAAAACCTCTTTCTTTCTTTTTTATTTGGAACTCGAGTGTGTAGTCGGCCTTCAGACTGCTGTTTGATAGTTAATGCGTCCCTCGGGCTGAAAAATTTGGAGATCCCTGAAATAGACTATTAAAAAACTTTTCCTCTCTCTTAAATACTTAACAACAATCTCTTGATATTTTTCTTAAACGAAGAAATGAACAAATACAGTTTTTAAAATCTGTTTAAACAATGTAAACTTTCAATTTCCGGAAGCGTATTTGAATTTTAGTGGCTTAAAATCGTCTCGAATGTAGATGGCAGTAAGCAAACGATTAATTGTCGGTGAGAGAGTGAATGTAAAGTTTATTGGCGCAAGAGCCAGATATGGCTATGCTGCGCCAAACAAGAGATTAATTGCCGGAAAATAAGCGAATTGAGTAGTCGATGAAGAGACCAGCATTTGGCAAGAACGCGCATTTAATCATTTCAAACAGTGCACAAAAACTGTTTTAATTTCTTACTCCTCTCAATATTCCATGAAAAACCTGCGTTTAAGCATCCATTGTGGCATATCCCATTCAGGATAGTAACATAAATACTTCAAGTTGCCCTAATTGCAAAAGAAATTGTCTGGTCAAGTCCTCGCTCTGTTTCTTATCCGTTAAAGAAAAGCGAATACTGGATTAAAATGTAGACAATATTTAATTTTGAGAGAGGCGCAAAGAAAATTTCGTAACATTAATTTAAAATATTATGTAATAAATCTAAATAATTCGAAATAAAAACCAACGTTTTTATATGGTGGCAAAGTTTATTAAAAAAATTATTAAAATATTAGTTAAAACTGGTCGCAAATATCTAAATATTGCATTGTTAGGCAAATAAGAACGGTTCCCAAAATTTCAGAGCTCTAGCTTGCTGGGAAGTTGGTTAAATTAACAATAGACAATTTGATGACACACTGATACACATACATACAGACACACACCAAGTGAAATACATAGCAACGTTAAAACTAACTAAAATTAATTAATCCGGTAAATTAAATGGTTGGAATACAGTTTAGTCAAACCCTCTTGGAGACAGGAATTATTTGGCGGTATTTTGCCAAATGTTGCTAAATTGGTCCGCGAAACGGACTTAACATTCAGCCATTTGGGAATCGTTCGTACTTGCAGAAAATTTCAAAATTTAAAAAATTGCGTCAAGTGATTGGGCTAAACTACATTATTTAAAAAAAATATGAGTTAAAACTTGTCGCAAACGTCTAAATATTGCATTGTTAGGCGAGTACGAACGATTCCCAAAATTTCAAAGCTCTAGCTTGATGGGAAGTTGGTTAAATTAACGATCGAAAATTTGATGACACACACACACACCAAGTGAAATTCAGAAAAACGTTGTAAAATAACTCCGCCAGGGCTTAATATGCATGATTAAACAGAAAAAAAAATGCTCCCATATTTTCAATCAGTATAAGAAAAACAAATAGTACAAAAAAATTGGAAATAAAGTTTTTACTCGTATGCAGCATTAAAGAATTAGGAAAACAAATAAAATATTGAGTCAGGAAAAAAAAAAAAAAAAGGAAGCCATTTAAAAAAAATATAAAAAATTCTATTCACCTATCACGTCTAATAATAGTGATGCATCTAATTACACAAAAATAGAAGAAAACAGACAAAATGATCTATGTAACTATGTGCTACAAATATTTTTCAATTTAAAATGAAAATAAAGTTTTTCACACTAATTTATAGAATTTTCTTTTTAATTTTTCGAAGGAAGGATAAGAGTTTGAATCCTTTTCCTTTTTTACTCTTGAATCTAAGATTTTTTTACGATAGAATACTAGAGGCTTAATAAATAAATTTAATTTGTAAAATATCTTTTCCTGATTGATCAATTGTTTATTAACGTCACCAGCACCACTAGAACGATCGGTGACGGCCCTCATAACTTTAAACTTCGGTAAGTAACGAGGACGACACATGGGCAGGCATCCCCATCCAAACTTTCACACCACATTAATAGAACTTTGAGCCTCGATAGGTTTAACGTGCATAAATCCTGTTGCAGGGCAGGTCTTTAGTGGAATCAGGATTCGAACCTACGACTCGATGGAAAGAACGCCGGAGCCCGCATCCACAAATATCCCTTCCTATCTTTATATTTAATAAATATTGCATTGTTAGGCGAGTACGAACGATTCCCAAAATTTCAAAGCTCTAGCTTGATGGGAAGTTGGTTAAATTAACGATCGAAAATTTGATGACACACATACACTCACACCAAGTGAAATTCAGAAAAACGTTGTAAAAAAGGGGTTTTAAAAGAGTGTTACATTTTTCAAGAAAAGTTCTTTTTGGAAAAGAGAGACAAGATAAATCAGGAAGAGAATTAATAAAAGCAGAATCAGAAAATATATCTGTCCAACCAATTCCAATATATTTCGTACAAACGCAAGATTTAATAATAATGGTAGTTATAATTGATACCATTAATATTATATCTCCTGTCATTTCTATATACGCTTCTCGGGGCTTACGTATTGTAATAATAATAATAAAATATTTTCTATTATCACACTGTGACAGAAGCTCCTCATTTATAGTGACTTTAACCATTATCACCCGATGTGAAAATCCAATCACACCTAAATATATCAACCAATGTATTGTACTACAAAAAGTTTGCCGAACTCCCGATCCGCATGCGGTCCCCGATGAATATCTTTGCGACGCAGAATTTAACAAAAATTTTACTAAAAATACAGTAGACTGGTTTTTAAATTTCTCATTATTCAATTTTTTTTATTAACATCGCATTGGGAGCAACACGAGGGCTATTGGCGACGAACCTCGGTCAAGTGACGAGGACGACACCCGAGTTGGCAACCCCTTCTCCGAACTTCCTCACCAGGCTATTGGGCGGACTTATGGCCTCGACAGATTTAACATACATCAGCCCTGGCCACACGACGGGTCTTTGGCAGCCAAGGCTCGAACCCGTGACTGAACGAAAACCACCGGCCACGAATCCGAAGCCATGACCACTCTCATTATTCAAAGTTACTGATTACATTCCATAACATTTGCCACTGAATTATCCCTCGTCAACAGCAGCGAATATTTTAGACCTTTTTAGTCATCTACTACCTGGTTTGGGAAGCCTAATATTAAATATTCCGCTTTCAGAAAACAATATATATATATATTTATTAATTTACATGATACTTATTAATTTGCGCTGTTATTCACCGTCTGATAAGTTAAAGTTCCAAGCAGAAAAAAAATGTTGATTTGTAATTTTTTTTATAATTATTTTACATTAACAACGATTCATCTATTTTAGGACCTTGCATTTAATATGTTTTTTTATCGAAATTGGGTGGTTAAGTAAAACTAAATGAAAAATTAATTGTTGACGAATATCGGTATATACAAGAAAAGTGGAAGACACTTTTGTGTGACAAAAAAGATAAAATAATCTACTTGATTTGTAATGATGCTATTAGTGTACCAAAGTAATTTACAACTGTAGCTTTGAACATAAGCACCATTACACAAATCAGAAGGAACAGAACTCTTGCAACGAAAGAATAAATTAAGAAAAGAAAAACTACCACCGTAACTACACACAACTACTGCTCGCGTGACTTGTATTGCTTCGAAATAAACCTATGGCTAGCAATGAGATTGATGCCCATGAACCAGACTGTTCTTTTGAAATGATTACTGTTCAATTATAACCAAGCTCTACTTACTTAAACCTATGAAACGAATTTTTAAAAATGTAGATTCGCAATTGGCACAATCAGTTTTTGGCAACTCAGAGAAAGACAGAACCAAAAACCTAACCTATATAGTTTCCAATATTATTGGAAACACTACAGATTTTACAAACATTAAGGCTTCCGTCTACCTGCCATTTTGATTTCGTGGACGTAATGTTAATCCTATGGATTTTCGACTACCGTTCTCACATCTTTACTATTTGAATGCAATAAAGTGCATCTGAAAGAGCAAGAAATAATGAAGGCTTTTTCGAAATTAGTTTTTTCTCCCATTTTTAAAAATATTTTTAAAGATTGGAAAACTCAAAAACAAATCATTAGCATAGGGGTAAAAATATTTTTAAAAATCGGAGGTAATAGGTGATTCCACAGAAGCCTTCGGTATTTTTTGCTCTTTCATATGCACTTTATTGCATTCATATGGTACAGATTTGAGAAAGGTAGTCGAAATTCCATAGAATTAACATTCAGTCCCACGAAATCAAAATGGCCGATGGATGGGAACCCTAAGAATTCTGAACAGATCATACTCACCAATGTGGAAAATTCGTATTAATACAATAGTACTCGAAACTAAGAGAGTTAGCGCGATTTTCGTGCTTTCTTGCAACCTATGGCGAAATTTAAAAGAAGAGAGTGAAAATTTAGTAATCATCAATGCTTGGGTAATGGAATGAAGAGCAAAACTTCGGAAGGGAAATCAGTCTCAGGCACAGATATCTAGAGACTTTAATGTAACGCCCAATGTTGCGCGAAACTTTTAAATACAGTTTCATGAGACCGACCATACTTGTCTAAAGTGCGGCCCAAACGCAAATTATGAAAATATTTAAATTTACACATTCAGTCTTTAAAAAGTAATTGTACTAATTTTAAATTTTTTTCGTTAGCTATGGACGAAAACACTGATGCTTCTGATACGGCACAATTGGCAATTTTTATAAGAGGAATCTATGAACATTATAATATCACAGAAGAAATGGTTACTTTATTATCGTTAAAAGACACAACCAAGTCTGTTGATTTATTCGATGAAAAGGTTTTTCTTATCTATGAAAAATTTATCAGCTATCATAACCGATGGAATCCCTGGCATGGTTGGTAAAAATGGGGGACTCGTTAAAATGGTTAAGAATGAAGCCGTCGCTGCCGGCAATACGATCTTGATGGCACATCGTTGTAATATACATCAGGGTAATTCACGTGGAAAATTTTAAAAATGGAAAGTGTATTAAGCGTTGTTATAAAAACCATTAGCTTTATGGGAGCAAAAGGACTTAATCATGGACAATTTGAAGAGTTTCTTAAGGTAATGGGCACCGAATTTGTTGATGTTATTTATTATACAGAAGTAAGATGGTTCAGTAAGGGGAAAATTCTCAAAAGATTTTACGATTTGAGAACCGAAATAAAAATATTTATGGAAACAAAAGGGAAACCTGTGAATGAATTTGAGGACGCAGATTGGGTTTTAGATTTAGCTTTTACAATAGACTTAACAGAACATTTGATTGATTTAAATTTGAGACTTCAAGGAAAAAATCAATTTATTAATAATATGTTCCAAACAATTACAACGTTTGAAAGAAAATTGAAATTTTGGCTTAATCAAATAAAAGATTTGACACGTTTCAGTCCTTTGGCTGCACATAAACTTGTGAGTTGCACAATATATGCTGCATTAATTTTTTATTTAATTCAAGAGTTCGAAAGTAGATTTCAAAATTTTTGAAAAAAAATGAAGAGTATTTCAACATATTTCCACTTTACTTTCTCTAGAAATAAATAAATTGCCTTCAAATGGAATGCATTGAACTGCAAAGTGACATTCAACTAAAAGAAAAATTGGGAATGTTTCTTTACTGGAGTTTTATAAAGATTACCTACCCCCGCGATAAATATCCTATTTTTCACAATCATGCTTTATTAATGTCTTCAGCTTTTGGCAGTAATTATATTTGTGAACAATTATTTTCAAGAATAAAGCTTACAAAAATAGGACAAAGATCACTGACAAACATCTTGAAAATGCATTAAGAATTGCTACCTCGTCTATTGAATCTGATGTCGATTTGCTTGTTCAACAAAAACAAGTTCATCCATCTCAATAATTCGAATTTTTTCCATCTTTATGAAAACTAAACTAAATGAAATGAAACGAAACGTTTAAAAATTTAAAATAAATATGTACTTATACATATCTAATTCAAATTTTAAGAAAATATAATAAAAAGAAGTTAATTTATTTTAATGAAACTACATAATTAATTTTTATTTCAATCTGTTGAAAAATATTGTATGTGCGGCCCAGAAAAAAAATTTTTTTTGCAATGTGGCCCTCAAACGGTCATAGTTTAGACACCCATGCTGTAGACGGAAGACTTGGTCAAGGTCGAGCAAGAGCCACGATGACTAATGTCAAAAAAGGGTCCATTATAAGCAGGGCATGCAACAGCTTCTTAGCGTCACGTTAACTTCTCGCGTCCACAGGAATTCCAATTTCAAGGATTAGTGTTTCCAGTAAGCATAAGAGAGAACTTCTCAAGTTGCGTCCCACTTACTTCTGTGCACAGAAGAGCCCACTTAACACGATACAGAGAATATAGACTCTGAATCAGGAATCAATAGCAGACAGGTTTTTTTCCGATAATGATTCCAGATTCACCCTAGCTGCTGATTCTCGACATGTTTTCATCTGGTGGAAACCAGGAACTCGCTACATACCCTCCAGCATCCGAGAAAGAAACTATCTTTGACAGAGGATCTGGGATTGTTGACAGGGCAGTATTTTTGCGGATCCAATAATTCTAATCACAAATGGCTTCCTTTGAATTTTAACAGCAAAGAAAACAATTCTTTGGATGATAATTATATATATATACAACTCTTTTTTTACACGATTTTGAAATAACACGGTTCACCAATATACTTTTTTACAAGAATTTTTTGTTCAAACACGAATCCCCTCCAAAATTTCTTTCCATATATTTAAATGCTGTTTTTACCGCCCAATACCACTTCTTTAATTCATCCACTCGATCAGGGTATTATAGCAGCATTTAAAATGTATTATATAAAGCAAACGCTTAAATATATTTTAGACTCAGTGGAAGAAAGAAATTTGACAGCTGTGGAAGCATGGAGAAAGTTTACGATTATGGATTGAATTACACATGCTTCTTTTGTCATCAAACAGTTGCACCACTCGACTTTAAATGCTTATTGGGGGAAAAAATTTTGCAGCATGCGTGAGAAGTTTCTTAGTACAAAATTCAGCTGTGTGTTCAGAAATTATAACTCTATCAAATACAATTGATGGTGAAGATTTTAACAATATGCAAATGGTTGACATCGAAGAAGTGATGCTAGAAAGCCCTTTGGATGAGGACGATTTGATCGAATTTATGATAATAAAGAAGTCGACGATGAGGTTCAGCTAGTTACAGCTGATTTAATTCGCGAGGGCTTGAAATTTGCTACAAGTATGGAATATTTTCTTACTCATGAGCCTGACATAGAGCGCGCACTAAAATTTCAACGTATTCATAAATTTTGTGTAGCAGGATATCAAGAATTATATAAGCAACTTGGAAAAAAAAAAAAAAAAAAGCGAAAATAACAATTTGTTACAAAAAAAAAAAAGGGGGGGGGCGTTAATAACGAACGAAATTCATTTGAATCAAAGCGCACAGTTGTACTAGACATATCTAACACATCTACTGATGATAGCATTCTTGATCCAGTTCGGAATAAACGTGCTCGCTTGTAATCAAGTAGCGATGAATAATCGTTAATTAGTAGTTTTATTCGTAATTTCAATTTTCATGTGTTGTATGTACCTATAGATAGAATTTTCACTGAAAATTAATTTAATTTTTTTTTGTAATAAAATGAATTGTTTTTGTTTTATAAATATGTAATATGGATTTCATTATTACTTTTTTACACGGTTTTTTGAAAATTATTTACAGTTTTTTCATCTTACACGATTTTTTAAAGTTGTGAAACATATCCCTAAATTTACCATACGTCGCATATTTTTTTTACACGAATTTTTTGGCACGGTTTTCTGAGGAACGTAACTAAGTGTTTAAAAAAAAAAAAAAAAAAAGAGTTGGGTGTATATATAAGAGTGTATATATATATATTTCTTGAAGGGAACATATTTTCAGTCTGTAGAAGTGAAGGCAAAATCGGCAGACTTACTGAAGAAGGTGACACCTAATGATCTCCAACACTGCTTTGAACAGTGGGAAACTCATATGCAGCGATGTATTGATAGCGAAAGGGACTGAAAGGTATTTGTATAATGTTTTCAATAAAACTAATTTTTAAGACTAGTTCTGTTATTTAATTGACCTCGTGTGTGTATATACATACACACACACTGTTGGCCATTAAAATTGCAGAATCTTGAAGGAAAGCAAATACAAAAAAGATATTTATTATACGTAAACAGCGTGGCTTGAAGACAAAATGATTAAATTTGCAAGCAGTTTGGGGGGTTGCAGGGATAGGAAATTCGTTTTAACAGTTGCTACTAAGCTAAAACGGCTCTAACCCGGTTACTCATGGAGTCAAACTGGCCTTGGATGACAGAAACGGACAACTCCTTCCATGCTGCTTTTGTTCCATGCCACACTTCCTCAACCGTATTAGCTGGAGAGGAGCCAATCTCTCAGCCTCCCATGGCCAGTTGTTTTCAATGGGTGACAGATCTGGAGACCGTGCAGGTCAGGGCAACAATCGAATCTCCCGTGTATTGAGGAAGGTCAGAACATGACATGCAACTAGTGATCTTGCTTTATCTTGTTGGAAGATGGCGTTTGGCAGGCCTCGAAGATAGGGCCCAACCACTGGACGTAAGATGTCAGAAATGTAACGATCTGCGTTTAAATTGCCGTCTATCGGAACAGAGATGTGCGAGTCGAGTACTCAAAGGCAGCGCAAACCATCACACTAGGTGCTGGGTTCCTAGGCCGATATCGAAAGCAAGCAGGCAACGAGAGGTTTGCTCGGAGCCTCCAGATACGTATACGGCCATCAGAATACTACACGCAGAACCGGGCCTCGCCTGAAAAGACGACGTTGTGCAACTCCTGTATCCTGCTTTGTCGTTTGGCGCACCAGAGTAACCTTATCTCTATATATGCAGCATTGTGAAGGGAAGCCGAAGCAATGATCGTCGCGCTGCTACAAACGTCGTAGCACCGTTCGGGCGGGACGTGTTGCAAACTTGCCAATTTTCTGATTAAAGATCCATTATATGGTTGTACTGTTTTTCAGGGCCGACTTCAGAATATGTTTCTCCTCTCGGGCACATTCGTGGGAGGGCTTGGAGATCCTGCATGCCGTTCAGTATGACCTTCAGCAACCCCTTCATTCCATATTCGGATGACAGTGATTGGATTTCGACCAGTGCGACGGGTTATATCACGGAACGATAATCCACACACTCGATAGACAACGATCCTACCTCTGTCGAATTCCGACATTTGCTGGTAAGCATTTCTTCTTATTATTCGAGGCCTAACATGATATTTTGAGCACACTCCGACCTTACAAAGCGCTCTTTCCGATTGAGAAATTTACTACACTTTTCTTTTATACAGTGCTTCAGAAGACGTTTCTCCCTACTGCGTCGTCTATATGCGATGAAATATTATTTCAATTGCACATCCTACCTTCTTCTTCCTTTCATGTGATTTTGACGTTCGTCAGATCATTCCTTTCTGGTGTTGTAATTCTAATAGCCAGCAGTGTGTGTGTATGTATGTATATATATACACCAAAAAATGCAACCTTCGGAGCGAACATATTCCATCAACATTCCTAAAAAATTGAGCTATAACGAGTTTAACATATAGTTGAAAATTATTTTCAACAATCAATGGATTAAAAATTTCGGAAACATCAGTTATTTTTCCATACGGAAACCATGATAAGATGAAAGCCAAGCCACCTCGATACGACTGTCTTTAGTCTTAACAAAAACTTTTTAGACTTTTAGCCAGATGATTGATTGTGTGTTTATGGCACAAGAGTAAAATCTGGCTGTTTTAGCGAGATGAATTTCCCCACTTTCCATAAAATAAAAGCTCCATTAGTCGGGCAGACAGCAAACACACATTATTGGATGTTGACTTCGAATAGATACACGATTTTTATCCATTAGAAGACGTACGATTTATGCGCCTATTGTTTATGAATTCATTTCTTTTAAAGACAGCAAAAAAGCTTTGTATTTCATTTATAAAACTATTTTAGAAACAAAATTGGAGGAAAAAATTATTCGTAGGAATACGCTTAGATATTAAAAGAGCATATATGGCTTGCTATATGCGGCGGATGCCTCGTATACAGGGTGTTTCGAAACTTATGTTCAAAAATTTAAGGTGCAATAGAAAACATCTGAGCAAGCAATTTTTACCATACAGTTTATAGGCAGAACTGCTAGGCGGCGCATAAAGCATGCGTTCCCTTACGCATCGTCATTTCTATCGCGGATTTCATGGGGCATGATCTTTTCATGATTACTGTACGTGGCTAAGTTTCCCGCAAGGACACACGTACAAAATAAATGGCTTTGTTTTGTTCAAGCATATACCCAAAATACAATAAAGCTGAATACACAGCCAGCCTTTCAAGGTCATATGCAGAATATTTGCGCTTGGCATTTAAAAGGTTTTTCCGAGAAAAAAATTTAAATAGCTTTAGCCTATCAGGTGTAATTTCATACAGAATAACACCCATCGCAAAATCACTACAATCGGTGACTAAAGATAGAGTAGCATCTGCTGAAGGATGATGTAACAAGATTGCATTTGCCACCATCTTCATAAATCTACTGAAACTACCTTCTAATTCTTCATAACAAAGTCAGTTTTTCGTTATTTTTTGCACCATGTTATATTTATGTGCGTGTTTAAAGGCATTAAATAAAGAGGTAATATTTGAAAGGAAACGACAATAGAAGTTAACCATTCTTAAAAAATGTCCAAGATCAGATATGTTACCAGGTTTAGAAAAATCAAAAATTGCGCTTACCTTTATAGTAGGAGTAATTTCAACTCTTTTTATGGTGAAGCCTAACAAATCAATTTGGTTTTTACCAAAATCAAATTTAGATTCGTTTTTAATAATACTAAATTCTAGCAAACGCTTAAAAACTTGTTCAAAAACCATTCTATGCTATTTACCGCTCGCGACTAAAATATTTGTCAACACACGCGAAAACAAAGTTAAGTCTACGCAATATTTCATTAAACCATTAAAAAGTTTCAGCAGCAGAACACACGCAAATACTAAAGTTAAAAATTGGAAATTCAAACAATTCGAAAAGTGTTGCCGCAGTTTTGGAGACATCATCGGGATTCACAGGTATCTTATGATACAAAATCAAATTAATTTTGGAAAATTTCTATTTCCCCTTTAAAAAGGCGAGAAAAATTCTGAATAAGTGTTGCTAGATACTTACTTGTCCGAAGTAATTAAACGATTCAGGATAAGGTAATCTAGTTGGTTGGTAGTCACCAGAACTTTCAGGAACAACATATAATGGATTATCTCTATTACTTTTCGAATGCCTGAAAATTTCTTTTTCCAACATGAAGTCTAATTCTTTGCGAGCGATTTTCAAATGCGCAGGGTATAAACGTCGCACTTAAATGAAACTGGAAACACAATCCTTGGAATGAAATGAAGAGTTTTATATTTCACTGCTTTTGCGGAAAATTGTCTTAGCAATGCTATTCCCTTACACTTCACAAGAGCTCCATGTTCAGAATTAATAGATATTACTTTAATTTTCTGAGGGCAACACCTAGACTCATTCGACCTCTAACAAAAAATATATTAAACAGGGTGTCAATCAAAGATCGCTACTTTGATTTCAACCAATAAGCCGAATTCGTGTAACAAATCTATACCAATAATACATTTGTTTACATCAGTAATGATAAAAGGCCACTGTTGTTTGCGATGCAAAAATAAATCAAGAATTAGTAATTTGACGCTGTTATGTTTTTAATTTTGTACCAATGGATGCATACAAATTTAAGCAATGTTTAATTTTTTTAAAAACAAAGTTACTAAGGAAAGAAGAAACATCACTGCCGTGTCACCTGAAAATTCAGAACCGAGCAACCGGAAAAAAGTCTGCGACACCGAAACAAACATACAAAAGTCACAGTTACTCTTGCTCGGTTATTCCGTTTTTATGGCTTACAGGAAGATGATGTAGCATAGTTACGTACCTTTTCATGAAATCTATGCACGTATATAAAGTTATACCAGCCCACCCACCCATCTTTCCTCACAATAAAGCAGCCATTTGAATATGAATTATAGGCTTTCTAGTAAAAACTACAAAAATTCCTCAACTCTTCTAGGTAGTTTTATCTACTTAACTTTGTAACGCCAATAACTCATTGCTACTTTAGTAATTACAAATTCTAGGAACAACCTGGTTATCTACATAAGTTATAAACACAGTGCTTCAATTACACAGATTTTATCTGCCATTTCCGCTACTTTATTCAAATTTTCAGAACTAGCGGCTAAAACTACTTCAACTTCAGTAACCTGTGTTTCCGTACATTTTTAAAAAAATCGTCAACATGACCCTCAATTAAAATTCTCATTTGCAACAACATGGATGATGATTTATGAATTAATTCAAGTTCCATAAGTAAAATTTAAGCACTCTGGGTCTTCGAAATCTCAAATTCGGATAAAAGACGGTCTTTCACACAGTGCATGATTTTTCATCTGGGAGATTACATACTAATTGCGTTGCATCCGAAAGTGTGTTTCGGTATCTAATGAAGCAACCAAAATGTCGGATTTCATACTTTCAACATTTACACCACACAGCTTGCTCCGAATCGAACAAAAAAATAACCCGAAATTATTTAGCCAAAAATGCGGTATCTTAACTGAAAAGCGTTCACATTCAAATGGTTTTGATCCCTTAGAAGTATCTTCCGTCATGATATAGTCCGGTTACTAACACTTAACAAACGTAGCACCAAAAAAAAAAAATTGTCATTAGTTTCAAAAAATAAAAAACGATGCAGACAAAACAAAACTGAAAAAATGCTGGATGTTGAGCGATGCATCACAATATTCAAAGTGGTCACCACGTTTAGTGGATAATTTTACACCATTGCCACAGAAGCAGGAAAGAGAAAAATATGCTTTAAAAAAAATATATATATATTAGCCAAAGTGTAAAATATTAAAATTAAAAAAGTGTAAAGTTTAAAAACTCACTAATTGATACATTGTGGAACTGAAAGTCATGCGACTCTTTATTAATATGCAGCAACTCTTCAACAACAACGCCAGGAGTTAAAACGCCTTACTAACTAGCCAGAATGAGACGTCTTTTTCAGCCTGTTTGGTAGGGATGCAGCTAAGCGTGACCGGTCAACTTTTCTTCGGATCTACTGGTTCAGGGTTCGAGACAGCAACGGCAACCAAGGTCACCAAATACTCTGTCCCGCTCCACAGTGTCGAAAAACCATCCATTCAACCCAAAATTTTTGAAGAGAAAAGAAATCAAAGCACTATTAAGCGTTCGACTAGAACGTCGTATCCGAGCACATTGCTATACTTAATTAGCGTGCGATGTGCAACCAAAATGTTACATTAGAATTGCAATTGCGACAAGTACTTTACCTTCTTAAAATCAACCTTAGTATTTTTGAAGTATATTGTAATAAAAATAGAGTAAATATGTATCATATCTTTTATTTCAACCTAGCGCAACCCAACCAGGCAAAATCACATGTCCAATCAATAAATTCTCGGTTTCTCACCATTGCCATATAAAATATTACATGTGCTTCAAAATGGCTACATAAAACATCCATTACAGGTACTAAAATAACTGTTTTATTTATAAAAAAAATAATTGTATTTTTAAAGCAAAATCACTATATATTTGCTAAACTTTAGATAAGACAGGATGAAATCAAAATCGGTAAACTTTGTAGGATAGTTTTCGGTTCTACCTGCGCTTCAAAAAATTACACTATTCAATCACCGAAAGTTATTCATAGATTAGCAAACAAGAATTCACATTGAATTCCGGGACACTCAATATTTTGGAATGCAGAAGACACTCAACTCGAATGATAGGTAACGGAATTACATCTACACGTCGATTAAGAGATTTCAGTTCATATATTGAAAAGACATGTCTACACCAATATCTATCAAAATAGTTCGAAAAAATCCTATTAGAATTCTTATTCCAACAAACATTTATAAATTTTGGAGCATACCCCGAACACGGATATCAACATTCAATTGAACAAAACAAAACAAAAAAAAAACCCAGAAAAGATAAGATGTACCCGGATTTTAAATAAAATGAACATCACTGCAGAATTTAAACTAAAGTTCCAGATATGGAATTTGTTTATTTACTGAAAGTTCTTTTCGGCCACCTGTTTCTTCCCAACGCAAAGCTTCGATAATCAGGCTTAAAAACCTCGGTAATTTTGAACCATGGTCAAATGACGAAAGCGACACTAGAGCGTGTGATTAGTTATTTTTTATTTCCGTCGCACTGTAAGCAACACGAGGGCTGTTGGCACAAACCGCGTAATTTCGAAACTCGGTCAAGTGACGAGGACGACACCTGAGCTAGCACCCCCTCTCCTAACTTCCACATCACGCCAATGGGAGGACTTTTGAACCCGACAGATTTAACGTGCATCTGCCAAGGCTACACGGCGGGTCTTTAGCGGCCAAGGCTCGAACCCGTGACTAAACGAAACCGCCAGGCACGAATCCGAAACCATGACCAATAGGCTACCACGGCCACTCAGAGTAAGAGATAACGGTTAGTTTTATTTATTTATTATTAACGTCGCACTAGAAGCAACACGAGGGCTATTGGCGACGGACCTCGTAATTTTGAACCACGGTCAAGTGACGAGGACGACACCTGAGCTGGCACCCCCCTCTCCTAACATCCACACCACGCCAACGGGAGGACTTTGGGCCCCGAACAGATTTAACGTGCATCAGCCCCGGCTACACGGCGGGTCTTTGGCGGCCAAGGATCGAACCAGCAACTGAATGAAAACCGCCGGCCGGGAGTCCACGACCTTGACCGCGGCCCCGTAAGAGATAACGGATAGATTACACCTGAACTGGCACTCCACTCCTCCCCCTCACCAACGTTAGTCCCCCACATGACGAATCCATGAAATAATGGAAAGTGCAGAAAATGCAACCGTATTAAGTCTTGATATTAATAACCTATGGGAAACACATTTATCCACCAAATAATAAGGATTATACTCAGGTTCCATTATGCCATATATCCTTTAGAGAACTTGAGGACAAAGCAGGTTAAAATTAATTAATGCGTAGAACATTTTTAGAGAAGATTAAACGGTTTTATATATATTTAAAAATTGAAAGAATACTATAACCTTTCTTACTCTATGAGTGTTACCACCCCATCGATATTCAATAAAACAGCAAGATGAAAAATTTTCATTCCATACCAAGGCCATTTCACAGATGATTCAAGATAAAACTTGCAGATTTTTTTAATGGTTTCGATGTAGCTTCAAAGAAAACACACATTTGTACAGTTTTTTTTTTTTTTTTTTGGGGGGGGGAATGATTTTTTTTTTTAAAAAAATTAAAGTTATTATATTGATTTTTTAAAAACTTTGTTCTTTTAAATTTTTACCATACTTTTACAAAATATGTTTTATCGTAATATGAAAACAAAATTTAGTTTAAAAAATGTTTACCTCCAACATATTTTTTAGTAATGCACATTTGCCCCCCCCCCCCCTTATTTCGATAGATACTTTTCAACAAAAGTAGTATATTTATCAGAATGAGCTACTAAATTTTTAAATCAGTTCTCTGAATTACTTAATTATTGTAAACAATAAATGTGCTTGGCATATGTTCAAAATGACAAAAAATAAAAAAATTCGTATTTATCAACTATTTCATTGGCAGTTTGTTTACAAAAATTAGCAATCAGAAAGTGTTTACCAAATGAAAAATGCAATTAAAAATTACTGAGAGAAATACTAGTAATACTACTCATACTTTAATTACCATAAGCTATATATAATTTAATATTAAGTAGAGAAAAAAGATAAACATGAATGAAAATAATAAAATAGAACACACATGTTTTTCTCTTCTATGTTAAAAAAATAAAAAGGCTCCTTTGTATTTAAGAAAATTATTTACCACGAAATGTTTTTTAAAAGATCTGTATCTTTTTTCCCCATAATAAATTATATATATAACATTAATCTTGATAATGATGGATTAAACTTTGCTGATTTTGGATAAAACTTAGATGTTGAAGCTCCAATAATAGAATGTTTGAGTTCCAGGAATACTTACCAATAAAAAACACAATTGTTGATGCAATTATTAAATATATAAATTGATGTTTCTGTGTTATGTTTCTGAAATAGCTATAAAATATTATAATAATTGTTATTTTTGATATCATAAATGTTAATTTTTTTAATTCATTAAATTTCCATAAAAGAAAGAAAAAATCAGTTGATTGAGACAATTTTTACTGTTATTTTTGGTTTAAGAATAATATATATATATTCAAAATATTTTTAAAATTTTAATTTAAAAAAAAAATAACCATTTTCTTTCCACATGTTTAAAAGGATATTTACAGTGAGTGAACAAAGTATTCATTCTAGAGCCTTTTTGCTAAAGAATCTATGGATTAATTATGCTAATAATAATAAAATGCATTCAAAAGGTAACATCTAATAAAACACAGTTTAACAAATATAAAGTAAAAAATTGAATAAACATAGAATTGTTTTTCAATTGATTGAATGATTATTACCATCCCACTCAGAATCAATATAATGGCTATTGGAAATAGATACTTATTCAAAAAATATCTGACCATAATTTTTTACACATAAATAAAACAAGCTGTGATGATTTGATTTGTTATACATAGGGGATTCTAATGCTCATGCATGAATTTTCCCCATCTATAGAAACTACAAATCGTTTCCAGACCATAGAAGATTTAGGAAATATAAGCGAGAGCCATTAAAAGTTCGTTTTCAGCAAAATGACAGAAAAAAACTTGCTAAATGAATTAGATTTTCAATTAAGCTTGGCGATTTCCAAATGGAAACTATCTACAAGACTCACAGTACCATTACTTTGAGCATGAAACAATGGCACCGCACAGATAAAGTAGTGATACAGGCACTTCAGCAATAGCCACATATTAAAGGAGAGTAAAGCACGTTTAGCAGAAGAAAGAATCCCTTAACATTCAGAAATAATACCCTCATAAATTAAATTATGATTTTGGTGATACATTTTCAAAAATGTTTATGTATTGGCAACCTCAGCAAATGACTCTCACTAATGTCCTTAAGACATGCATTGTCCAAACATTATTACTAGGCATTACTAGGCTATGATGAAAAAGCAAACTAATGAAAATAGTTTTCAGTTTTACCGCACATTTAAAGCTATGCAAAGACATTATATGAAAAGGAACTTACTTTTAATAAATGGAAATTCATTATAATAGGAGAAATGCAAAACATGCGGAGAAAGAAATCAAATTTAAAAGAAATAATTTGAAGATATCAATACAAATATGATGATCTTACACATAACTATATCTCATAATTACAAATTAGTTGACCTTATTTTCAATAATTTCTGATAACATACAAATTTAAGAAAATTGCATAAAAGAAAATATCAATCACTAAGTTAAAAAATGCTTAATTTTTGGTACAAGTTTTATTTCAATCATCTAAAAAACTAAATTTATAATTGTTATATATTCAAAGTTATTACTGGAGAGCAAAGATAGACACAGAGTATTTGTTATTGGGGTGCACAACCCTTTCAGGCTTTAATCCCCAGTAAGTTGGCTATTAATTGAGGTTTGAACTATGGTTTTTTACTTGCCCTGGAGTTAAATTTATGTTATAAGAGATAGATCATTTGAGGGAGCAAAGCTTTTTAATAAATGCTTTTAAGTTAGGAATTTAGTGGCACAGATATATAAATACTTAGTTATCACTAGTTATTAAAATCGTGGTGTTGGTTTAAATCTGTATATTATGAAAAATTCGAAATATTTAAGCTTAAAGTTGAGAAAATATTGCGGCAGAAGGCTATTTCACCCTGCTTGGTTGCTCAGTCTGGTTGCATTGAAAGCACGTGATGTGATTGAAAGCGTGTGATGATGATGTGGTTTGCTATTTTTTCTACTTATAGTTGGATGGGTATGGGTGCTGGCGAGATAGGAGGAAGGATGAATTTAGCATTTTAGTCTATTAAAATTTCTCTGGGTCTGCGGAGTTGTGGGTTATTTCTGATTGGGGTGTATTTTTCTATTTCTTAGATGGTTCTATTTGTTGAGGTATCAATTTTTTGATAGCTTTTGGATGAAGTTTTTGAAAGGGGGGAGTTTAATGGCATTTATGATATCGCTATTTCGCATATACCAGCTTGCATTTATAATGATTCTTATTATTACATTTTGAGATTTTTCTAGAAGACCTAGGGTAGTATCAGCACAATGTGACCAGACTGGGCAAGCATAGGTCAGGATAAGTCTTATTATCAGGGTGTAGTTAAGTAATTCCTTATGTCTACTTAATGTAGAATTTTGCAAGATAAGGGGATATAAATTATTTATTGCAGTTTTATACTGCTTTTTAATATGTATTATGTATTATTTGAACGTGAGATTTTTATCTAACATAACTCCAAGTTACTTGGTGGATAAGAAAGAACCAGGGGATGTTTTTGTAGTCTAAATATATATCTGGTTCAATTTTTCTGTAGTTTCTGGAAAAGAAGGCAGCCTCTGTCTTGGAAATGTTCGGTGCTATTTTCCAAGTAGAGTACCATTCTTCAAATTCCTTTAGATGTTCATTTTGTGCTTGGCCTATGGGTGCTGGGAAATAGTGTCATGCTAGTATCGCAGTGCCATCTGCATACATGCATATTTTGGTTCTGTGGTGTGTTGGGATGTCATTCACGTAGTTAAATAATATTGTTGATAAAATTCCTCTTTGAGGTACTCCAGCTTCTATGTTTCTTGGATTTGAGTATGAGCCATTTACTATTACTGAGAAATTTCTATTTTTTAAATAAGAGTTTATAATTTTAATTAAATAGGTGGGGTATTGTATTTGATCATTTTATAAACTAATCCTGTGTGCTAGACTCGGTCAAAGGCTTTCTGGATATCTAGGAACACCGCACCAGTGTTTTGTTCTTTGTAGAAGCTTGTCTTTATATATTCTACTACTCGGAGGAGTTGGTGTGATGTGGACAGGTTTGAGATGAAGCCATGTTGTTCATGAATTATGATAATGTAGTCTTGTAGGTACTTCATTATTCTTGTGTGGATAATTTTTTTAGCTATTTTGCTGAGTATAGGCAGTAGTGATATTGGTTGATAATTTTTTGGTTGAGTGGGGTCCTTCCCTAGTTTAAGTATTGGAATAACTGCAGCAGTCTTCCAGAAATCCGGGAAGTGACCGAGATCAAGCATGTTTTGGATAATATTTCTGAGATGGAAGATGCATAGGTTGGGGAAGGTTTTTAACCATTTTATTGGTTATGCCTTCTCTTCCTGATGCTTTTCTAACATTTATGGTTTTAATGTATAGAGCCATTTCAGATACAAGAGGTGGAGGGTGAAAATTTGTTTTATTGGTGAGAAATTCATGAATGACATTTTTTACTGAATTATCATGTATAGGTGAATTAATATTATTTAGTTTGAATTGGTTTTGAAGAGAGTCAGCCAGAGTTTCTGCTTTATCTGTGTCGCTAAGTGCGATAACTAGCAGGACCATTAAGGGCAGAGACAGGGGACCGCTTTCTTCTGAAAGCTTTGGCCATATCCCAAAGGATACAGCTTTCAGCATTCGAGAACAAAGATACAATCAAACTCTCACCCCTCTTTTATATATAAACTTTATATATTGTATATAATTTTAGAGCATTTGTTTCAATTTATATGAATAATGTTCTGTGTCTACAAAATTAAACTCATTAGGTTGTTCACACCCATCTTTTATATAAATTTATACAAATATTACTTTTTTATTGACTTACAATGCAAATTTTGCATTAACAACATATTAATGAAAAAGAATAATTTGCAAATAATTATTTTCAGTTTCTCAGTATTGTTCCTTTAATTCTTTTAAAAAAAAATTGTAATGTAATAATAAATTATCAACTTAGTTAGCTAAATTTAGTGCACCTTCAGAGTCCCAAAATTGTTCTCTGCAAACATTATGAATGTGAATTTTTATATAAATTCATTTTTGGCACTGTTCTAGAATGCATGAATTTTTTTTTTTTTTCTTTCAATAAATTTTCAAACACAAATTAAAAATTTAAAAACCAACAACA
Source organism: Nephila pilipes (assembly GCA_019974015.1). NCBI lineage: Eukaryota > Metazoa > Arthropoda > Arachnida > Araneae > Nephilidae > Nephila > Nephila pilipes. The sequence continues at coordinate 324,248 of BMAW01131133.1, forward strand.
AAGAATGATTTTATTATGGTTATTTAATACTTACATAATCATAAAATCAAAGTTCAGTATTAAGAAAATTTATTTAGCTCTTTTAAGAAAAATTACAGAAAAAAAAAAATCTTCCATGAAAAATAATACTGCATTGTACAAATAGTTACCAACAGATTAGCATACTTAACTGAGGAGACCATACATGAAACTATTATATTCCTAAAAGAAGCATAATTAAATGAAGATAGCCAACTTTTAACTATTATTTAGATTCCACAATTCCAGTAAGTATAGAATTAGCTGGATAGGCCTTTTCAGCATTAAAATTGGTAAAATGTGAATTTTAAATATATTCAAGGAGAAGTTAGGTTTTGCTGTCCATTGATAATATGGTTCTTTTCTATCACAACCCTTTTTCTTTGGATTCAGACACTTTCTTGGCAATAATTGTGTCTATTTCTTGCTTACCTAAAGAATTTGCTAGTAAACTTAGAAACATATAAAGAGCGAAATATTTAGTAATGATCCCCAGATAATGCACTTATTTGGCTTTGAAAATGCATGTATGCAAAGAAGTACCAAGATTACTCTTCTCAATGAGAGTAAATTAGCTAAGAATATTCCCAATACTGCAACTGATATATTTATTGAAATGAGAGGAAAAAAAAAAAAACATTTGAAATAAATAAAATAGTTAGCAGCATGAAAAATTTTCAAACGTTTAACAAGCTAATTTTTAAAAAATCATTATACAGTGTGGCTAAGAAGTTTTAAAGTCTTTAAATAACTTAATCATTAAACAGGTTGCCATAAGAGTATGACAAACAGAAATACCCTGTTTAGTTTTCCCGAATATGATTGACAAGTTGCACAAGTTTGCATTGAGTTTTCTTTAAGATACAGTATGAATGTCATGTGTTTTTTATGTGATCATCTGTTTTTCTAGTTGTAATGGAATTATATTCAAAACAGAAGTGTGTGATTAAGTGTAGTTATATAAGTAACAAATTTGTATGCACAACTTGCCAAATGATGATAAATGCTGATGATGGTTAGCTGATTGTCTTGATTGAATGTTGTTATAATTTGGAAAATTCTGAGATGGTAGGGAGGATGTAAAAGATGATGAAAGAAAGGGACAACTACACACAAGTCAAACTGACTTGCGTATCAAAGCTGACAGTGCTGTGTTGAAAAGCAACCATCAATTAATAATTTAACTGTTTGCAGAATGTTTCAAGACAGGTAAAAAAAATTGTAAGATATTAGATAATTTAGGAAAAAGGATGTTATGTACATTTTTTATTCCCTGTTCACTGACAACTGAAGAGTGTACTCTCCAAAAGGAAGAGTGTATAACTGCCTGTCAAAGTCTTCTTCAAGTGCACAATCGCAACACAGACTTAAACAAAAAAATCATTGCTGGTGACAAATCATGGAGATTCATTTATGATCTGGAAACAAAGAGATGGAGTGTGTACAGAATTAGCTTAAATTTGCAAAAGGCAAAGAAACTTTTCTTCCAAAAATCTTGATTGACGACAATATTGGTAGCATTTTTCATTGCAGCGGAATGATTCATTTGAAACTGTCCTTGAAGGACAGACAGTGAATGCAGAATTCTACTTAAAATTAATTGTTGAAACACATTGAAAGGCTTGAAAAATAGGTTCTAGTAGCAGATCAATGTGCCATCTCCCAATACGGCAGTTATCCATTACATTTTTACTAAACAAAATGTGCTATACCACCATTCGTACTCTCCAAAATTCACATCGACAGATTACATTTGGTTTCCAATTAGAAATGGAAGTAAAAAGGACAATAATTAGATAGTATCAAGACAATTTGAGACAATATTACTAGGGGGGTATAAACCGAGCAAAAGAGAAGCAGCAGGGTCTGTTCTAAATTCATAATGGGGAAATTAAAACAAATCGTTATTTTATAGCCACAGCATACTTGGTATAGAGTTTCATTGATGAAGCACACCACACTATGAATATAATACAACTCTGAAGCTGACAATTTTCCTACGACAAGTACCAAGGCATTTGCGACAGTACCCTCTATATGCCAATGTTTTGGCACAGGGTCTGGAGAGGCTTGAGGATTGCACTAACCAATGTATAGCTCCAAGACAATCATGTGTAAAATAATTAAAAATTTATTTACCACATTTGTTTTACTCATAAACCTAGTCCCAAAACTTAGACACACTGTGTATACTGGAAAACAGTTTTCTTTTCAATCCCTTCAAAACATTTCCTTGCATGCAATTGTCAAAACATTCCTTTGGAAATGCGAGCATGTATGAAGAGAGTTAAATTAATAAAACTTTCCTTTTTAGAAAATCTACAGAATTGAAAAAAAAAAGATAACAAAAATGATAAAATTATTTAGCTTTTTCTATTAATCATTTTTAACTCAGAGGTTATATGAATTTAAGGAGTGAGTGAGTGAATATGAAGTTTACTAGCACAAGAGCCAGATATGGCTATGTTGCGCCAAACAAGATTTAACTGTGGTCTAGATGTGAAGAAATTGGGGGAAAAAAAGACAATAATTGGTTGACAAGAAGGAGAGTTGAAAATAGAGAAGGATCGCTAGGGTAACCTGGGGGCGCGTCACCCGTATTAACCAAAGATAATAAGCCTCATAGGAAAGAAAAAGATCACTGGGGTGACTCGGGGTCATGATGGATGCTCGTACTATGAATTTAAGAAAGTGCTATACTATTGATTGTACAATAATCAGCACACTGTATATTAAATTAACACAGTTTTAAATGAAACAAAAAAACAAACAAACCTGAATTATGAATATTTTTGGTTTTCCTGAAAGGGATGGACATGATAATCGAGTAAAATGGTTAAAAATGTCAATTACATCAATGCTTTTATCTCTCATGCACAATTTTTCCTGATCACCATGCGTCAGAATGCAGCAGACAAAATATCTTTTTTGGGAGTGATCTCTTTTGGAAACTGTAACATAAATATACAAATGTTATTAAAAGCCTTTAGCTTACATTCAGTCACAGTAAATTGTCAATCAAACATAGAAATATTGAAAAAATATATAATAAAATAATGTTATTTAGCTTGCTCGTTAATTTCTGAAGCATGTACTTTAATTTTTCACACCCAATAACAAGGGAAAAAGAGAAATAAATGTGTGTAAAATATAACAATTATTAAATAAATTAAGTAAGTAAAATGCTGTGTAACAGAGTTAATACATTAAAATTCCAATACTTTTTAAATTCATTAATTTGAAAATTTTTAACCTCAAGTTTACTTATATTTGAAATCATCATAGTCCACAATGCACGATTAATTGACAAGTTTTATTTTATGTATAAATTTCAGTAACAGTAAAAAAGTAAGGTAATTTCATTTGTACAAAAGAATAAACTTAAAACACTTTTTATTAATATCCTATAATATAACTTATACATTAAACAGTTTTCTTTAAAGCAACATAATTTAACTACACCACAACATAATAGTTATTTATGATTGCTTTTATAAAAATAGTTAAGTTTCAGCATAGTGTAACTAGTGTTGGTGGAATTTAATGGCACAAGAGCTAGATATAGCTATGCTGCACTAAACAAAGTGCAACTATAATATAGATGTTTGAAAAACGGAAACAAGAAAATTTGCCCAACATCAAGGAGGGTCGAAAATAAAAAAAAAAAAGGATCTCTAAGGTATCCTGAGGATGCATCATCTGTGTTTACTAGATAATAAACTCCACGGAGGAAAAAATTAAGGTGCCTTGGGGTCATGATTCTTATACCTGCCTAAAGAAGGTAAGCCCCAGAAGACTAGTTAAATATGAGAAAAATTCTAAATTAATTGCATTTTCTTTAATAACTACAGTAAATATCATAATACAATTGATTTCTATAATCCACATTATAACGTTATTTTATGTCAATTACTGTGTTACTTGAATGAATCTATTCACTAAAATAAATTTTAAAAATTAACTTCATATAAAAAAAACCAATATATAATAGCAAAAATGAACTGATCAATTGCACAATATTGAAGTATGGAATAAAATGTGCCAATTTTAAAATTACTCAAAATATAGTTTTCAAATATATGATGATGTGATTTTTAAAAATATTTTATATTCTACAAATTATAAGAATGGGACATTTTTAGAAATACTGATTTTATTGAATTTGATACCTTACCCAAAATTAAAATCTTTTTTTTTTTTTTTTTCCTATTTCATACACATTTCATATTTTCTGTGAAATTTCCAAATTGAAAGTTAATTACTCTTTATTGCTGTAGATTTTAATATGAATCTATTCAAAGTGTAACCTACTGTCTTAAAAGATTTTAACATTAAAAGCATATACATATCTCTCAAATTTGACAATAACCATACTCAAAATACAGCTGAAATAAGAATATTCTATTATGCAAAAGTGATTACTTTAGTTAACAACGTTCCATTTCAGTTTAATAAACAGATATAAATACCTGCTTCTAAAACAGTCACTGTTTCTGATTTTGATAAATTTTCAAATTTGTAAACATCAAAGTTCAGTTCTTTAAAATCATGTTCTAATCTTTCTGCGTCCTTTTCTGATTCTGGACGAGGTGAATTTCTCTCAAATATCTATAATGAAAAAGAACTACTAAGATTTGAAACATAAAAAATTATTATTATCTGTAGGGTATAAATCATAGTATGGCATTAAATTATGAATAAAAAAATTTTAATTTTACAAAAACATCAAACAGTGAATAAGAATCATAATATTAATACTAATAAGA